>CM042224.1:3749090-3971590 GCA_023566465.1 Cottus gobio | reverse complement strand
AGCAACTATTTTGAAAATGGCTTGTTTAAGACGGGTAAACATCAACTGCTTCCTGTTCTTAAAAGACTGCCGTTTTGTGATAGTAAATTAAATATTTTTGGCTACTGGAATACACAACACGTCAACTTGGAAATTCTGATGATCATAAGGTATATAATAATGTTGCTGAGGTCATGGGACGTTTGCTTCATTAAAGCTAAAATATGCAAGAATATGCGTTGTCCTTGATGGCACATGACGCCTGTGGTGTGCCTCTGGGGAATAATTATACAATTTTACAGTCTTCTGGAGCAGAAATTAAATTAACGGTATAGTCAAACAAATAAAATGGGACTATTATTAATCTTTAAGTCAATTATAAAACACTCAATGTCCTGCTTCTCAAGTGTGATGGTTTGCTGCTTTTATCTTTGTTTTGTCATTGTGAGTTAAATCACCTGGGACTGTGAGAACTTGTCAAAAAAGAAAAAAAGCGATTTCATTGGTAAGCAGACAGAAGGGTCTATTATATGCATTTGAAGGATATATCCAGGATGTCAAAACTGTTTCAGAGAAAAAATAAAGATAGACTGATCACAGTGTAAAAGTGAATTAAATTAAGGAATAATGTTGTTATGTGTTATTATATTCTGACTCTAGTGAATGGCGTACTGTCGTCTGCTAACGTTAGCTCTACAGGATTTTACGTAGAAAACGTAACATCTTTGGAAACGTATTTCCCCTTCCACCCTATCACTATAACACATTTCACCATGACTAGCTCCAAATCCACAAAACCAACCTGAAATTGAAGAAAAGCTGCAAGTCAGAGTCGACGCTCGCTGAAGTTGCGCTATGATTGGCCAATCTGTGTTTGAGGGCGGGACTTAGCGAAGGGTCAATTGTTTGTTGGAGCCTGGGATGTCACTGATAATGATTCCAGCAATGCAACTGCAGACGCACAAGGAAATACTGCAGCTGCAGTGAAGACACACGTGCACATTACATTACATTTCATTTATCTGAGGCTTTTATCCAAAGAGACTTACATGATATACATTAGACCGTAGACACAGCAACGGTGAGCAATTAGGGTTAAGTGTCTTGCTCAAGGACACAACGACATGGACTAGCGGAGCCGGGGATCGAACCACCGATCCTCTGATTGAAAGACAGACCTGCTAACCACTGATCCACAGTCAGCAACTTCAAAGAGGTGCTCATTCACACAGGGAGGGTTACTCAGAGGAACTTCACCCAACCTTTGAGGGAGCAGAGTGCCTCGCTGGCACTTTGAAAGCAGTTGTTGAGGGAGGAACGAGAGAAGCAGTCACGACCTCTCCTTTTAGGATTTAGGAGGCCTTTGGTGCCTTGTTTTTACACACTTGTTTCTCTCAGATCTCTCCAACCCTGAAACTAACGGGGAGCGAACAGGGTCCATAAGGACTTCTGGCAAGTGGCGACCAAGACCTATTACAGATAGAAGTTTACCGTCACCACAGTGGCTCAGTGGTTAGCAGATCCGTCTTTCAATCAGAGGATTGGCTAGTCCATGACAATGTGTCCTTGAGCAAGACTTTTAACCCTAATTGTTCACCGTTGCTGTGTCTACTGTCTACTGTATAGCATGTAAGTCTCTTTGGATAAAAGCCTCAGATAAATGTAATGTAATGGAGTATCATAGGGTCCTGACCCAAGCAGGTGGGATGAGAACATGTTGGTTCAAACCTATTTACCACGATAGTGTTAAAAAACAACAACAGGGAAGCAGATCATCACTAGAACCGCCAAATGTTCCACATGTGTTGTTTGAAAAATACAGTCATCCATCATTCATTTATCCATTTTGTTAAATAAATGAATAATGTCGAGGCCACTGTGAGCATTCAGTTATCAGTAAAGGCTCCGAGTGAGTATCTCCAACCTGTCAAACCTAACGGGGAGCGAACAGCGTCCATAAGGACTTCTGGCAAGTGGCGATCCAGAGCGGATAGAAGTTGATAGACCACTGAACACGGGGGAGATGCCACCCAGGGAGGAAATTACCTTATATGGCATCCGTGTCAAAGTGATTGTTCTTTAATGAAATTGTGCCAAAAGCAATGTTCACCGGGGTCCCATACTCGATTATAATATATATATATATATATATATATATATATATATATATATATATATATATATATATATATAGAAACATACCTGATGCAGATAGGAACAGACGTATTTGAAACCGAGACTCAGATATTGTGTTTTCCTCGCGAACAAAGACACATTTCCCCCTGTCTCCCTCCCCCGTAGGCCGGGAGGAAATGAGGAGAGACAGTTTGTATGAGCGCGTATAGCTTTCAGCTTGAAAACGATAGGTTCGCTGCACTCCAACAGATGATTTCCACTGACAGACGTCACGCTTGGCTGTTTGAAATGTATATTTCAGAATGCATTAGGCCCGAGATCTTGTCTCACGGTTGTATGAAACAGCCAGACCCTCGCTTCTCCTACACGGGGTTTGATGCATTGAAATTATTTCATGATTCACAGGTTACCCCATTAGACGAGAGAGGATTGTGACCATGTTGATGATGTATAAAGATACGTTTTGACCATAACAATTTGCAGTAAAAGTCATACCGGAGCGCAAAATGTCTCCAAGTGCATCGCAGTCAGGAAATGATCGACACAAGCTTGTAGCCTTGTGTGAAATAACAAACACTTCCTGTAGTGCTGCAGCTAATGATGATTTTCCGTATGGATTATTTCATGACTGATTTGTTTTAGTCTATAAAATGTCAGGAAATACCGAAAAAAATGGCCCATCTCAAGTTCTGGGAGCCAGAGGTGACATCTTCAAATTGCTTCTTTTCCCCCCCAACCATCCGGCACCTCGATGCTCATTCCATGGATGTCACATATTGACACTTTGTCACGCCCGCCGGTGTCTGATACCAACGCGCAGGGCGCCATTTAGAGTCTTTATGAGACGCACCGGGGTTTAAAGTAATTACAACGTAAACGCATCCTCGTCATTATTAGACGCTCTGAGGAAACTCTCCAGGAGAGTGAACTCGTTGTGTTCACAACATCTCACTTTCACTTTACAAATGGAGTGTATTGATCCCAAACCATGATGTTTTTCCTGAACCTAACTAAGTGCTTTTGTTGCCTAAACCAAAGCAAGGTTGTTGTATTTAATTCACAGCGTTAACCCCGTGTTTACCGTCATCACCACAGCGGAGCATCGTGGGGTCCTGACCCAACCAGTTGGGATGAGAACACGTTGGTTCAAACCCATTTACCACAATAAGTGTTAAAAAATAATAATGCATGGATGCAGATCATCACTAGAACCACCAAATGTTCCACATGTGTTGTTGGGAAAATACAGTCATCCATCATTCATTCATCAATTTTGTTGTTGATCGATTTTCTGTTAATTGACTAATAAATAAATGATCCAACAGTTTAATCACTAGAGAACTGTCTGTGATAGTAATACAACAATCTGTGTACAGTACACACGTGAACAGCTTCCCTAAATTACTTCCATTAATCAAATGAGTTTATGAGATTATATAAAAGAAGTCAGTGAAACTTGTGATAGCTTTTTTTTGGGGGGTGAAAATCAAAAGAGCATATTAACGACACCGTCTATTAATCCTGATGTGTTTTCACTGAATAAACACAGCTGGGAAGTTGACAACTTCCTCGCATGTGCTGAGATGTGTTCCCTCCACTCCCACAGCCCGGCGGCAGCTGCTTCCAGAATCAGACGGAGGAATCAGCCCCAGACAGTAAAACGCTACCAGAGCCACAGCAGGTGAGCCCGACTCACATTTATATTATGTTATATCATATTATACAAGATGCCGACGTGTCAGAGACGCCTCTGCCTTCTTTGGCTGCGCAGGAAAAAATTAATCCAATAATCGGAGGAAATGTCGTACAGTATGAGGATGATGTCCTTCTATATTTTGCTTATTATCAAGAAATCCAACAAAAAGACCAAAATCAACTACGGAGTTGGTTTTAAAATACTGTACGACTTCTCTAACCTTTCTTTGGCCCTCAGCCAAAAGCCCATTTATTCCCGCTGAAGACGCAAATTGTTAAAAATGGGTCCCAAATGTATTTATTCTTCAAAAAAGGCTAAATAATTCAAAGAACTGGGAATTGTAGTTTTGAGCAAACTTTGCCAGGAATAACTAGTGCATTTGTTGGAGTCTATTTTCAGCATGGATTAATGAGTATTTGCTGGAACTAAACTCCAGTGAGTGTTTGTGATAATGACAGCCGGTGCAACTTTCTGGCCGATTGATGTGTTTTTAATGGAAAACAATGGAGGTCTATGGCTCGGAGGAATAGGCAACACAGGAACATACATAGAATAGACTGGCAACTTGTTGGGTAACCCCGCCTTCGCCCAATGACAGCTGGGATTGGATCCAGCGCCCCACGACCCTAAAACGGGATAAGCGGTTCGGATAATGGATGGATGGATATTCATGGAGAGTTTTGACAAGTTTTTAAAAAAATGGAAAGAAACGCCAAGCAGAAGTCCATGTAACCCGCTCAGTGGGACGACAGCAACAACTCGTACCCTGAAATGATCAAATTCAATGTGCAACAAAGTACGACACAGGTGGAACAAGGCAGAGCCGACGACGCACAACGCCCACAACACATTCCTGAAAGATGGCAACCAATCTCCTAAAACCTAATATCCAGAGTGCCAAATGTCACCTACGGTGTGTGATATTCAATGCCCTGCCAAAGCCCATGCATAACTGCCTCCCTCATCACATTATTGAATTGAGTCACACCTGTTTGGCAGTGGCAGATGGTTCGGCAAAACAATGCATCTCATTTCCATGCGGCGCAACACTGTGTAACTGAGCGACTGTCTTGCATTCCAAGTGTCAGCGATCCATTTTTAGATACGAGGATATTTCAAAAGAAATCTCCACAAGTGGGCAGATTTGTCTTTACTAGTTTGTTTTTGTGCCAGAGAGATATTCAGAGATAGAATCTTGACACAATTGCTTTTTTTTTTTTTCATGCAAGTGGACTGTCACCGAGACAAAGGACGACCAGATAATGGTGCTCTGTTTTAGATTCAACGTAAAAGTAATGGTTCAACATAGTACGTTCATTAGCAGAGGCATTTATGCTGCTCTGTATCAATGCAGTATTAAACAGACTAAACCTAAAGCTAAAAGTTGATATCTTTGTTCCAGGGTTTTTCCTGCACTGAGGATTTTTTTGTGGTGGACACAAAGTAAACACATTCATATGATTATGTCAAACGATGTCAGAGCTAGCGACTACTAGCTAGCGACTACTAGACCACTGATGATGGGAGGGAGCAGGGGTGGATGGGCCTAACCAACACAGGAGGCTAAACCATACTAAAAAAACTAGTTTTGTTGCATAAGCCTAATGTTCATGTTGGTTTTCTTAAACCCAATCAAGTGGTTTTGTTGACTGAGCCCAACTTTTGTTTGGTGATGTCATTGTATCCCCAAGAAACAATTCCTGTTCCTGTTAACAAAACCAATAAATGCATTTTTTGACTATTTAATAAACTTCCATGACACTGTGTTTTTATTTAATTATTATTAGAAGCACTGAGAAAAGATGTGTGAAGAAGACGTGGAATAAAGACAAGGTGACTTTCACCAGGGGATCAGGGTTCAAGACCAGGGTTGGGTACCGAAAACCGGTGCCAACTGTTTGAAGTTAAAAAGTTTGAAGTCAAGTGTTTTGTATTTATTTATGTTTATAGTATACTTTAAACAGTTAATATATTGTTCAATTTGAAGAAAAATTACCTTGGCAATAAGAAAAGGCCTTTCTTTAATGTCGTCAATCGTCATTTTGTGTTTTTTCAAAGCACCGGTTCAGGCACCGTTTTAGCACCGGTATCGGAAAAAACCCAAACGATACCCATCCCTATTCAAGACGGGTTATTTTGAAGTCCAGTGTTTTCCATAAGTATAACGCTATGTTTAGTTTAACCCAGGAAAACCCTCGTGTTCCACTTTTGTTTGTGAGCGATAAAAAGGACGAGGTGACTTCTCACTTCTTCCAGTGGGAATTTTTTCTCTCATTAATTGGGAAATTTTCACATTTCAACGCAGCACCGAACCAACAATTGACTCTCTTTCACTGCTGTCGGCTGGCATCCCTCATGCACAGCACTTGCCATTCATGGTGTAGTAAACAATTTGATTAGTAATGATTTGCATGCTGCTCTCCGTGACTCAATCTGCATTAAAGTGCCCCCATATTCCTGTCACTGCTCTGCCTTCATTATGTGTCCTCGTGTTCGATTTCTTTGACTGAGAACCTGAGTGGCATCTCGCCTTTTATGTCCAAAAGAAAAAGGCTTTTCTTCTCGTCGTGCACCTGTTGTGTTTTTTCGTGCAACACAAAGCCGGGTTCAAATAGCGACGGAGGAAAGGCGCACTTGTTTAGGTGAGACGTATTCATGCATCAGACGAAGAGGCGCTCATCAACGTAGCCTGAACATCGACAAGCTGACAGACCAGCGGCAGCAGAGCCACAGAGGACTTTCAGCCAGATTAACAATAATGTCAACACGGAGGGAGGTAGCTTTGTTCCAGCCTGGTATATGTACTGTGCAGGCTTTAAAGCCGCAGCATGCAATACAAGCTGTGTATACTTTATACAAATGTGAGGCTGATTTGTTTGAGTAAAGTTTATATAAAAAATAACTCCAGAACATTTCAGCAAACCCCCGGCATCCTTAACGCAATAGATCACGTCTCTAAAGCACAGCGGCATCCGTGTTGTTTGTTTCTGACGTTCCTGAATTCATTAAAATAAAAAGGTGCGAGTGGAAACTGGAATATGGAGGGAAAGAAAAAACACTGAGCCAGCTATGCAGTTGTTCAAAATCATCAATTATTTATTGTTATTCAAAATGATTTGAAAAGCAATGAATAATGTGCCTGTCACACTTGAATCTATATATTTTAAGATTCTCCAAATTGTTGAATTTTATCAGCAATGTTTGGTGAAAGTTGATTTCATATGGATGGAATTAGTTTTTGTTAAAGAAAAATGTTTTAAAAACATCGGCCTGCAGTCAGTTTATTAGTTAATTTGTGTTTACTTTTATTTTCACTGACGCACACATAAAATAGGGGAAGGAAGGGAATATCTTCCTTTTGACCATTTTTTACAGCGCAGAGCCAAAATAAATAGTATTTCTGAATCAGAACCATTTATTGCCATGTTTGTTTTCACATTCAAGTAATTTGTCCGGGCAGGAGGTGCATAACATTTTACATTTAACAATAAACATTTAACAATAAACAGAGTGCAATAAATGGGAGCATGAATGAATATTTATAATTGTAGACAGTAGAATATCAAATTATAGTTAAAAAAAAAGATAAAGTGCTCAGAATGTGTTATGTGAAAGTGAAAAGTGTAGTTTCTAATGTTTTTATTCTATCCATGCCTATTAAAAAAACAGTGATAATCTGAGTCCAAATGAAGGCGATATTGTACATATGTAGCAATATTTCCAGTTTGGTCAGATATTTCTTTTGAATCAGCTTAACTGCCGACATTGTTCGTGCTGTCATGGATGTCCTTAAAGGTGCAAATGTGTGAGCATATCTTCAGCCACCACACCGCTCTCAACATGAGCCGGTGGCTAGAAGCTAACGGGCTAACAGCAGAAACAGTGCAATGGCACCAGTGCTGACAGAGCTAACAGCCTTAACCCTGAAGGGGGAACCGGAGCCCCGGCATCCCCGCCTGTCTCCAGCTGTAAACGCTGTGCAGGCGGCCCTGAACTAGCCGGAGGGGCGCCCCCGCACCAACATAGCTGAGCTGAAAGGTAAACGAATATCCAAGATGCTCAGACTACAGCACACCCTCAACATGGCAAATAGCTGTTTGCAGCTACTTTTAATGCTCTGAATGTCATCTAGAGAACAGAACATTTAAGTGAGTTTTAGGTGCATAAGATCACAATGGAACTCAAAACACCACATCAAAGTGGCCGGCAACTGAGTTTGGCGAGACGCCACAAGAGTGCATTAGGTGAGAAATCATTTGCCTGCAGATGGAAGCGAGAGTCACCGAGTACCCTGACGCTGAATCACAAACAATGCAGACGTTAGAGATGTGTTACTTAGTGTTATCTTATTACACTACACCAAAATGCAGTGCGGTCAAATTGAAAGTTTGCTTTTGAGCTCTGCTGAGAACGATTGGATAAATGTAGAGGTGTTTGTTGCCTCGTTTTGTTTGTTTTGCTCCGAGCCAGGTGATAGAGTTATAACCCGCTGCCATGCAGAGTGATGTGTAACTCAATAATTTGCAAGCAGCCAGCCCGCCTAAAGGCATTCTCCAAAGTGACATTGGTAAACACAAAACAGATGCTTTGCTTGGGGAATTGGTTTCCAGAGTATGTGTGCAGTGCTTAAACATGTCATTGCCAAAACGGACGGAAATTATTCAAAATACCCAGAGAAAATTACATTATATTAATGAATTGCATTGGAGCCCAATAATTGTGTTTTTAAAATGTTTGCGGGTATAATAAAAGGATAAGAGGAACACACAAACACACAGAGAGACACACACACACACACACACTCTGTTCAACTGCATTGTGTTCCAATGGGCCGCTGAACTGTAAACTGCCTGCTGTTGTAGTCTGAGTCTTCAAAAACCCTAAGAGCTGCTGGTTTTCCATCCCAATGGGTAGTTAATTGCATTTATTTGCAGTTTATAAGTGCATTTATACATGATACAGTATATATAGATATATGTAATTTGATAGCTGGAATGAAAACCAGCAGAACTCTGTTGCTGTGTCCCAATCTAGGAGAGCTACACATCTTTCAACACCTAGTATCAGAACAAGTTGACATGGATTTATAAAGTAGTGCTGCCGAGAATATCTGAGAAACGATCGCCCTTTACTCCACATCATTGAATCAGAAGGCCACATCATCACAACAATAAATGATCTAACCATAGCAAAATGTCTAAGATGTGACACTTCCTAGTGTTGGCTTTAAAGCTGATGTCAGAATCCAGGATAACCCCAAATGTGTGAAGTGCTAAAGTCTGAAGGTGCAAACGCAGTTACTCACTTTTCCCCCCCAATTAATATAATATCAGTCCTGCCTAGATTCTGCTGCAGGAAGTTGTTTGACATCATTATATTTATCTCGTATAAACATCCCACTCACCTATATAATGGGCTAAGATCCTTTAGTGACACAGTAAGATATAATTGGGTGTCATCTGCGTACGAGCTGTGAATGTACCTCGAGCATCATAGTTTGAAGCTCAGGGCCACCGATCAAACCAAGGTGTTTTATGTGTTGCACATGAACATATGTTAGTCAGACCTCAATCATACACACAATATGCTTTTTTTTTTATTATGAAACAAGCGCATAACAATAACAATACACATAACAATATACTGTACATAACCTCTGTTTGTACGGAAACTCCTCAAGGACCTTCTCGATTGGTTTGCTAATATTTACTGTTCTGTGCTGTATACATTTTACTTACTTGACGTCATTACTTCAAGGCCAACCATGATGTTTTGAAGTGGTTTTGTTTAAATTCACAGCGTTTCCCACGTGTGCGACAGTGCGCTGGGCTACCCAGTGCGTTAGACAGTAACACCCAGGGGTCTGACAAAGTGTCGGTATGTGACGAGTGGAAATGAGAAGGTGTTGGAAGTAGCAGCTCCTAAAACGAGACAGACGCCGTGTAGTTAGAGACTGAGGGAGGAAATCCGACTGTGTGGTTACAATGCCCCAGTAGTACCCATCACTGTTATCTCTAAATAACATTCATTTGCATCCCACGGATACATTTAGGAGCATTTCCTGCTCAGATTACAGACCACCACATGTCTACTGCGGAATATTATTGTGTCAGTCTCATTAAGAATCTTTATCCTCTGAACCTCAACAGCAAAGGAGCGAAGCGCAGACTGGAAAATCCGACACAAAGCTCTCAGACGACAGCGAGGAGGCGGAGGGAGGCAGCAGCAAAAAGACAAAGCCACATGAATACAACTGAGCGGACGGCACAGCATCCAAAATGCAGAGCTCCTGCATCGCCTGAAGGATCTTTCTAAGAGCACACACTTGCGCACTGTCACAAAAAAACATATGTGCGCCCACACACACACACACACACACACACACACGCACACAATTACACACAGATATCAGCATTGTTTGCAAAAGCTGAGACACTGGAATCGTCAACACAAATTTCTGACTGTCATCTGCAAACCTCCATAGTAAAAATGGCATGCATTCTAGAAATTCTTTTTTAAAATGGTAGCAATGGCACTGGTAACTTGTTTCATGATCGTTCATTTGTTGTTTACTTATCTTGAGTTTTATTCCGAGTGAGGACACTGCTTTCTAAATGTGTGATCTTTCTAGAAAAATCCCTTTGCACTGGTGAGGTCTGACACTGTATCCTGTGATATAAGTATATCAATTGACAATTAAAAGATACTACTATACTACTATTACTACTACTACTACCCAACTTAGAATATTGTTTGTCACTCATTGTAGCAAGGTTAATTTACTCCTCCACATTTTGAAATATAGAGGCTCAAGTTGGCTGGCCAACTGTTCAACATTTAATATTTCAGCACTCTTTCTGCCTTTAACACTCGAGAGGCAAAGAGCCAAAGACTCACAATGGGTCGTCTCCCTGAGAATGTGCCATGCACTGAGTAGTATCTCCTAGCTACGTGTATCCGTGTTATCTGACCTTTCTGTGTCCTTTCAATAAACTGTAATTTTCAGTAAATGTGTGAAGAATAAATGGTTATTCGTGGGAAAGAAATGAGTGAGTATGTTTGTGATCAACAGAGGAAATGGTTGCGCGGCGCGAAGAGCAATCAGCAAGATGCATATGCCTCGTGAATATGAATCAGGGTTCAGACAATACGAGAAGAGGAGGCACTGACATGTCTGAGGTGAGAAGAAAATGTTTTCCAAAATAGAAATGATCCATTGTGCAATTTTAATAGTTGACTGAGTGGAATAATTATCTGATAGAAACGAGGAAGGTCAGAGCGTGACCTTTGTTGTCTTAGACGTCCAAAATGCAAATTCCCACCTGCGTTCACTCAGCACTTCAAGATATTCTTTCACCTGCATCACTGCACATCTGCATACACAAGCTGTAGAAAAATATTTCAGCATTTGTCAGTAATTTTCTTTTGTTTAATAAAGTCTTAATTGATCACTAAAGGCCAGATCTAAATGCTGCTTCTATTCTGTGCAGTACGGTAGAAGGTTGACGCCTCACAAATTCAGCCTTTTAATTCATATGCAGTGCCGTTATCCACAAGTTGACTTTTTTTTTTTAATTAGGTTAATTAGCTTAATTTGCTGATTGTTTTGATTAATCCTTCTAAAAAAGAAATTCACCAAAAAAAAAAAGAGAAAATGCCTGGAGCCAAATGTGATGTCATCACATGTCATGTTTGGTCCAATCAAAAGACCAAAATTTAAGTTTACTATCCTGTAAGATCAAATCAAGAGGATCTCACTTTTGAGAACCTGGAAACAATAAATCAGGATTTTTTCTTGACATTTTTTATTAACATAAATTACAAAAACGATCTAAATGTACTATTTTTTCTACTAACTAATTAACTGACTAATCAGTGCAGCTCTAGTGTTCATGGTCATCAACTTTGTGGATTGGAAGTATGAACAAATAAGTATTGTTAAATTGTGATAAACAACATTTATGCAGCACATATTGACTGCCAGGTCAATCTTACAAAGGAATAGTGCCCGAGACATCCCCGAGCATTATGGGATCATGATCACAAACTCTGAAAGGTGTGCTCAGAATGAACACAGCACATCTTACAGGTGGCCTGATTGCATTCTAAAGTCAATGCAAAGTGGATGCAAATCATCCCTGTGAGGCGCAAGCAGAGGCTCAGGCGAGAGCGGGCGAGTTAAAATGGTTTCAAATTATCAAAACATTTGTCCTTGTGCTGAGGCTGAATGACTTCACTTCATGAATGTCTAGCAGGAGGAAAAAGAAAAGAAACTGAAGAAAGCAGAAAAAGAGGTGATCTCAAGAGGGGTGAATGAACAAGAAAGGAAATGCCTTAAACTTGCATTCGTTCTACTGTCCACCAGGGGCGACTCCTGGTTGTATAGAAGTCTATGCTTCATGTGTTAAAGCTGCATTCTCTCTACTGACCACCAGGGGGCGACTCCTCTGGTTGTATAGAAGTCTATGCTTCATGTGTTAAAGCTGCATTCTCTCTCCTGACCACCAGGGGGCGACTCCTCTGGTTGTATAGAAGTCTATGCTTCATGTGTTAAAGCTGCATTCTCTCTCCTGACCACCAGGGGGCAACTCCTCTGGTTGTATAGAAGTCTATGCTTCATGTGTTAAAGCTGCATTCTCTCTCCTGACCACCAGGGGGCGACTCCTCTGGTTGTATAGAAGTCTATGCTTCATGTGTTAAAGCTGCATTCTCTCTCTTGACCACCAGGGGGCGACTCCTCTGGTTGTATAGAAGTCTATGCTTCATGTCTTAAAGCTGCATTCTCTCTCCTGACCACCAGGGGGCGACTCCTCTGGTTGTATAGAAGTCTATATAAATGACTCTACTTCTCTCTTGATGTATTCCCTCAGTAAACATTGTAAACATGAGTTTATGTCTCAATCTCTAGTTTCAAGTCTTCTTCAATACAGCATGATGTTCATGTTTTGAGGTAAACAATGGACAATAAAGCCAGGTAAATCTTGTGATTGACAGGTTGTTACCACCACATTGTCCCATCTGGGAGTTGTTCATGTTTTCATCTTGACAACAACTTGAACCCTTTTCAGAGTGCGTTTTCTTTTCGTGAAGGGTAATTGGAATATTTTGGTCCCACTGTTCGGTTGTACTCAGCTCCACCTTCACCTTCTCGTGTCACTTCAGGTTGCAAAACCGCAGGATGCCAACAGGACGGCCAGAAGACCAACACAGCACTCCACAAACCAATGGGTGGCATCACAGTGACTAGGTCCATTTCTTATAGACAGTTTATAAATAAAGCATAAAACAATGTGTTTTTAACAATCACAGCATCCCCCCCTCTCCCTTTCAGTGTTTTTATCACCCACAGTCCCCAGGTTCAACATGCCATTGTCATGCCAGACGTCACTGTCATATGTTTGGCATCCATATTTGTTTGTGACAAACTCCTGCGTCTCCTCTTTGGGCTTTGAAAGGCTACCAACTGTTTTAATCAGCTTTGTGGTCACAGCATCCCCTTCGTGTGACATTTGGTGCGGTCATGCGGTTCAAGAGTGTCCACGCTGGAAAATGTTAGGCGACAGGTGCACAGCTCTATTTTATGGCCCGTAATCCATCTGTTTTGCGAGTTTGAGAGCCTCCTCCAGGTCGGCTCCACGTCTTGCTGAGAGCAAACAAAAGGGCCCGTCGCCAGGATTTGGAAACCCAAGGCAGGCCTTGCAAATGCTGGCATTAAACCTCGGAGCTGACAGTGGCCGAAACGGTAGGGGGGATGAAAGATGGTCAAGGTTGCCATGAACTGAACTGGCTTTAGTTTAGTCAAAGCGACTTGTATTGACATTGTATGACTATTTACTGTTTTTATTTAACTACACTGACCTCCCTGACGATGCAGTTTAGCCCCACATGATTTACTTTCTTGTTTGCACTTTTGATTTATGTACTAAACTATAGTTTACTCCATCCATCAATAAAACTTATAATTTTGGTACAGTAGTCTGGGTGTTGTGCGTGGTATATCACCGGGTCTTACAAGGACAATTACTCAAGTCTTAATTTCTAGCTGAGCTGCACACTCAGCCAAAAAGGGAAATGGCCACTGACGCTATGCAATAGTCCTCGGCTTTCTTTTTACTTTGTCAAGCTTCATTTTCCAACTTGAAGTACAATTAAATTGTATTCCACTACTCAAGTGAACAATCATTTTTTCAAAGTAGACATTTCCACTTGTCATGGTAAGAAATGCAGAGGTGTCCCTAATAACATTAACAAGTGCTCCAGTGAGCTGTGGCAGTTATCCAGCATGCACAATACCAGGACCCTGAAACGCATCTGAAAAGCTGAAGAAACTCGGCATTAGAAAAGCTGTATGGAAACAGCAAAATGTAATAAAAACGTCCTCAAATGTGCAAAATAGAAATGGACTTAAATTGACATTGAACGGTTTACTGTGGTCATATGACCGGTGCAAAAGAAAACTGTGATTGTGGACGTGTATGGTCAGGGATGGCTGGCTAGCTAGCTTGTTAAGCTCACCATGCATTATTGCTACACTGGTTACAGAACATCTGGTAATAGCAATGTGCTTTCCTTGTGTGTGGGTTAAACATTAGGTTGTTAAAATGTTACTGCAAAACCTCACATCAGTGAGCCTGCGACTTGCCGTAGCTCGCTTTTGTTAGCCCGCTACAACACACATAAAGATGGCCGCCACTCTGACCATCCTGGTACCTTCATACGAATGGGAATCTTCGTTATACTCTTATTTCTATGGTGTTCACGCTCGCTCGAGGTGATTTTTGATTGTTAAAGTGCTTAAAGGAACATGGAAATGGATGAACGTCTCTAACATTTAACTAATGATTAACCAGTGTGATTAACAGTTTTTGCAAAAGTGTTTTAAACAGTAACATATAAGAGAAGAAATGTTTGGGTAGTAATAAGTAGTGACTGGATTACACTTGTAAGTTGTGTGAGAGCAAGTAAATGTTTTGTTATAGTTCTGCATTTGCAGATAGTAAAGTGATATTCTATAACAATTTTTCTGAAACCAACTCATTTTCTCCTCCCTAAGTATCCTTAAGTGTTTATAATGGTCCACTGCATCAGTTAAATCATCTGTGAGGTTATATAGGAGTATTTTTATATGATTCCATTCTTAGTTATCCATGAGAGAATAACATTATTCTATAATTACAAAATGGGAAATTCGATTACAACACAGCACAAGTCAGCTGTATTGTGACAGTGACTGGCCACACACACACACACACGTCTTTATAGAGCTCGCACAAGTGTGTTCCAGATTGCCCACTTCTTCTGCCCCTTTATCCACAGCTCTTAAAGCTCAGCTTGCTAATGCGCTGAGAGAGTAAATTACTTTAATGAGGTGGAGCGTTGTGATGGAGCTGCGTCGCACCGCCATCAATTCTGAGTGGTGGCGGCGAGCAAACCCGGCTCGAGAAGCTGCTGCAGACGCGTGAAACCTGTGTTGAGAATAAGGACCGAAATAAGCAGCACATTAGATGTCAGTCACAGATCGGCATTGAATTTTAATATTCTCCGACTGTATGATAATCGAGCGCTCATTAGTGCCAGAACTCCCATTTGCGGAAACACCATACACTTGGCACCTAATTAAACTGCAGCAGCAGGAAACTATGTACAAATACAAATATCTTGTACCTCCTTGTAGCCCAAGGGGGTTCAAATGTGTTCATTTCCTCACTTTTCTTCAATTTATCAAGAGCGAAAGGCAATTTAGGCCAAATCATTGCTACTGTTGGACATGCATTGTAGATCAATTTAGCAATGTTCTTTCAAGATAAGAACACAATATAATATAAGTTTGAGATCCAAAATAAAGCTGTTCATTTTGACAGTTCTAATGTGAACCTAACCATCATTGTTCAAAGCCTTTGTGGACTATTTTGTCATAGGGGGAAAAGTTGCCTCCCTCCCTTTCCACCTGGCCCAATATTAACAGTGTTGTTAATATTGTGGCTGCTTAGTTATTAATGGCAGTCCTGTGTTTTAGTTGGTGATACATTAATATGTTAATTCATATTTTGTTTGTTTCAAGGGTTCATTGGACCATTGCAAACTGGTTAGTCTAATCATGTCCACCCTGCACTCCCAGGAATGTAGTTTCATTCACAAGACATTTTACTACATGAGGTTAAACATCCACGCAATTGTAAAGACAAACATGTTGGCACATAAAAAAGAAAGCCACATTGTGCTCATTCATATGCATTTCTATTGAAACTTGAACTTTCTATTGAAACCTTGTGACTGGGGATGGTATGGACTCGAGACGACATGCTTAATACCCAGGGACCGTAAGGTCTGCTTGCAAACTTTGGATTGAAAGTTGGTGCCGCGATCAGTTTGGACCAATTTGGGGAGACCAAAGGTGGTGAAGAATTTCAGCAAGGCTTTGGTCACTGTTGGAGCGGTGATCCTTCGGAGTTGGAATAGCCTCAAGAAAATGTGTCGCGGAAACTGATTACCTTTTGATTTTGGTGGTGGTCCCACACAATCAACAATCAGCCGCTCAAAAGGTTCACCAACAACAAGTACGGGTTTAAGCGCAAAGAGGTGATCTGATTAGGGTTGACAGACGGTGATATATTTTAAATCGAACTCTAATGTATTTCTTATTTTACCATCTGTACAGACATTTGCTAATAATTTGTGGTGCGAACACCTGATCCAAGCCCACGACGGACAGCCACTATTTTATGAGCTATTAAGAGCTTTTTGTCTTTTCACATATTTCTGTGAGATCAGGCTCTTTTTTCTGTCCTGTTTTTTTTCTGTCCTTAACACAGCAGCACCGTGTTCCACTTTGCTCATTAGAATAGACAGTTGATCTTTCTGTTTGCTTTTATTATTAAATTACTGTATTGCAGGAATACAGGAATACATTGCAGGGGGTGACTGTGGCTCAGTGGTTAGCAAGTCTGTCTTTCAATCACAGAATCGGTGGTTCGATCCCCGGGTCCGCTAGTCCATGTCAATGTGTCCTTGAGCAAGACACTTAACCCTAATTACTCACCGTTGCTGTGTCTACTGTATAGCATGTAAGTCGCTTTGGATAAAAGCCTCAGATAAATGTAATGTAATGAATACGCCTTACCCTGACACAGCAAACAGAGATTTACCAAAAAAGTAAAAAAAAAAAACATCATTTATCAAAAAAGTATAAAAAACATCATAGTATGTCAAAAAAGTAAAAAAAAAATATGTGTCAAAAAAAGTATAAAAAACATAATAGTATGTCAAAAAAGTAAAAAAACATATTTGTCAAAAAAAGTATAAAAAACGTCATAGTATGTCAAAAAAGTAAAAAAACATATTTGTCAAAAAAAGTATAAAAACGTCATAGTATGTCAAAAAAGTAAAAAAACATATTTGTCAAAAAAGTATAAAAACGTCATACTATGTCAAAAAAGTAAAAAAGTCATTTATCAAAAAAAGTATAAAAAACGTCATAGCATCAACCGCAACATCTACCAGCTCATTCTGGGGGATCCCGAGGCGTTCCCAGGCCAGCTGGGAGATATAATCCCTCCAGCGTGTCCTGGGTCTTCCCCGGGACCTCCTACCAGTTGGACGTGCCTGGAAAACCTCTAAAGGGAGGCGTCCTGGAGGCATCCTAATTAGATGCTGAACCACCTCAGCTGACTCCTTTCAACATGAAGGAGTAGAGGCTATCTCCCTCCTTATGTCCGAGCTCCTCACCCTATCTCTAAGGCTGAGCCCGGCCACTCTATGGAGGAAACTCATTTTGGTCGCTTGTATCCGAGACCTCGTCATTTCGGTCACGACCCTGATGGAATCCAACTGTGAAAAAGAGGGAGGCCAGTAACCCCCCAAAACCCACGGATGGCCTCACAAGATAGCGAATGTTGGGCATATTTGGACCAGGATGACAAAAGAGCGTCCCTAAGGGATGACACACCTGTGGAACTTGAGAATGACGGCCGATTCTGAGCCTGAATAAAACCATTTATACTTTACATGTGGTAAATCCAATATTCCTGGAGCAGCTTCTCTAACCTTTAGCACTTTTACAGCGGTCCAGGAAATACACCATTTAAAGAAATAATAATACAAAATTGTCTGGAGAGAAAACTGTGTGTGTGTGGCGCAGAAAGTAATTGTTTCTTAGAAGAAGGCGGAATTTATGCTGCCGTAGGGATCTATATATTTTGCAACTCAACAAAACAGTCTCAAATTTCAATTAAAAAAACGCCTGATCAGCACTTTGGGATAACATTCTAAATGGGATTCTATGGAAATTGCTATGAAGTCACCGAACACAGATGCAGTCTTGGGTGAGCAGACAACGTTTTTAGAGACAATGTTTGAAGATGAAGGAATAAGAATGACGTGATTGATTGATTGATTGTTCAGTATAACAGGTACTCGGTCTTGGGGCGTGGCCAAATAGCTCAAGTAGCATCATTTAACTTTGACTTGAATACAAAAAACGAAAGACGCAGTTATATTTCCAACGAGAACACTCTCAGCTGGTTGCAAAATCCCTCAAGTCTTTTAAAAGAGAGCCCTTCAGAAGGCATTTTGATTAGTGTTCATTGTGCCAAATTAATCCTCATTTAATCTATGTTACTCAGCAATTTACAAAACAAACAGAAACATGGCAGCCCATTAAATCTGGCATCGCCTGTGTTGACATACATTCCAGCTCATATTTGTAAAGGCTTCCAATTTAAATTAGACATTTATTTAATATTGAAAATATGTAAACAAGTAATTACCAGCAGATGTGTTTTGATTTTAATAAAAGGTGCAATCATAGCCTGAAAAAAAAAAAAAAAAAAAAGATCATGGTTCATTATAAGTTATGTGAGTGAGATTCACGTCCCACGTAACTCAATCCAACGGGAGACGCTGCTGGTGAGAGAAAATAACTTGCCTAGTTGATAACTTGCATTTGGACAAATATTTTTAAGTGGTAATGAAATATTAAATTTTCTGAAATATTGTACACCTCGGGATCCCCCAGAATGAGCTGGTAGATGTTGCGGGTGTGAGGGGGCCTGGGTCAGTCTGCTGGACCTGCTGCCTCCAAGACCCGACCCCGGATAAGCGGACGAAAATTGATGGATGGATGGTTATGCATTATCTTATTAAAAATGTGCCAATTTGCATACATTACAGTTCATTTAGCTGACGCTTTTATCCAAAGCGTCTTACAATAAGTGCATTCCACCATGAGTACAAACAAGAATCAGAACAAGAATCAAGAAGGTACAATTTCATCAATAAAGTTAAACTACAACATGCTACAAGAGCCATTCCAGTGCTACTTTATTTATTCAAGGTATAGTCGAAAAAGATGTGTTTTTAGTTTGCGACGGAAGATGTAGAGACTTTCTGATGTCCTGATGTCAATGGGGAGCTCATTCCACCATCGAGGAGCCAGGACAGAGAACAGTCGAGACTTTGTTGAGTGTTTAGCTCGCAGCGACGGAGCTACAAGGCGATTGGCAGAAGCCGAGCGGAGCGCACACGTTGGGGTGTAAGGTTTTACCATGTCCTGGATGTAGACTGGACCAGATCTGTTCGTAGCACGGTACGCCAGTACCAATGTTTTGAAGTGGATGCGGGCGGCCACCGGTAACTAGTGAAGGGAGTGGAGTAGTGTGGGTGAATTTCAGGAGGTTAAAGACCAGTCGAGCTGCTGCATTCTGGATGGTGTAACAGGGGTCTCTGGATCGCCTCTGCTGTTTGCAGATGATGTGGTCCTGTTGCCTCCTCAGAGGGTGACCTCCAGCATTCACTGGGGCGTTTTCCAGCCGAGTGTGAAGTCAGCACCTCAAAATCTGAGCCCATGTGGCTCTGCCGGGAAGCGGTGGATTGCTCCCTCCGGGTGGGGACGGAGTGCCTATCAAAAACGAAGGAGTTCAAGTATCTCAGGGTCTTGTTCACGAGCGAGGGTAAAATGACAGGCGGATCGGTGTGGCTGCAGCAGTAAAACAGGCGCTGCATCCCCCAGAATGATCTGGAAAAGTGTTGCGGGTGAAAGGGAAGCCTGGGTCAACCTGCTGCCACCGCAACCCGAGGCCGGATGAAAATGGATGTTTAGATGGATTGAAGTTTATAGAAAATGTTGCAAATGAGGCATTATTTAATGGCAACTTTTGGTAAATTTAGAAGAAATCTACAGACCAAAATATACAAATAGTAAAGTAATCTAATTGTGTTTTTCACATTAGCTGGAAAGGAAACATGTTATGGAAGCAAAATAACCCAAAATCGTATAATAGGCCAGTGCATGAAAAACTAGGTTTTGGCCTGGAGTGCCCCCATTTTTAAAAGGTAATTTTTATTAGTACAGAGAAGGTCACTGGCACCCGACTGGGTCAGAAGCAGATCATAAAACCTGCCTGGTTATAAGGCACTGACATTTGAAATCAATAATCTTGTGATAACTCGAGCGCTTAAAAACTGCTCGCAAATCAGGAGGCTCAAACCTCCTCCGGCGTTGCGCTCAATATGTCAAAACGGCTTTTTTTCACGCCAGCTGGGTAAACAAATCGGACTCTTTTGGAACCGAAGTGAGACTCCGTTCATCAAAAGAAAATTGAAACTTTATGTCTTTTAAATATTGGAATAATTGGGGTGGGAAAAGCCACAAAGAAGCAGAGCTCGTCTCAGGGAGGGGTTCACCTCATATTCTCATTACAGCTCACTCTGGCTTGTTAAGCCTCTGCCTTAGAAGGACGTCGAGTCTCGGGATGCTTTTCCTACAGAGGGGTCACTGCAGGTGGAGGACTTCTCCCCTCCATAATCTCTCATATCTGATGCTGAAGCAGACAACCGAGAGGATCCAGGTGTCTGGCAGCTCCAACCCGAGCCCCTTGGGGTGATGGCTGAGCTTTCAGAGGATGAGATTACGGAGTGGAGGAGGGAGCCGGACAAGTGGTTGGAGTGGTTGCATGTTATGATGTATGTTATATAGTCTCGGAAAAGAAAAGCGTCTGGGCTTATTATCTCATAATTATGACTTACTATCTCATAATTATGAGATAGTAAATCGAAATTATGAGTCAAAATTATTTGAAAGTAAAGTCATCTCATAATTATGATTTACAAGATCTCAATTTTTTTATCACAGTGGGGAAAACGGGCTTCCATAATTAAGTCTTGTGAGCAACTATTATGATATATTTAGATTATTAAATGTTTTTTCCCCGATCAGATTATATAAGTGACTCCTGGTAGCTCATGGGTAGATTGGTAGTCCTGCAACAAGGTAGCCGGTTCGATCCCCGGTCTCACCATAGTTTGCATGTCGAACTGTCGGTAAGGAAGACAATGAACCCCCAGTTGCTCGCCGGGCCCTCCACAGCAGCCCACTGCTCCTAAATTGCTACGAATGGGTTAAATGCATGTATTATGTATGTTATATGACAAATGTATAAGGATGTGCATCATGTGCTTTCCTCCAGATGCACGGTACCTCCGTGGAGACTGTTTTTACAACAAATAATTATGTTTGATCAAGTTGTTTTAGATTTCAATCTGAAGAAATCACAAACCTCATTTAAGTGCAACGTTCAAAGATTTTCATACGTGCGAAAGAAACATTTCTGTGCATCCTAAAACAATCGCTAGTTAACCACAGCATTGTGTCCATGTAGTATAAGTATGTCTTGGTGGGGATGTACGAGGTACTCGACCATCGTCAGTGCTGGACACGAAGCTGAGCAATGTCCCGCTGTGGACGGGGGATAAAACAGATTTCAGTCAGGCCCACTTAAGTCAAAGAAAACGTTCATTTCCATTTGCAGTAATCTTTTTTTTAGTGGTATGGCTCTGTACCAAGAGCCCAGCAGCGAAAGACCCCCGTTGGGACAGAACAGAGTCGACATCGGTGACAACAGAAATGACATTGATTGCAGTAAGTCAGACACAGCAGGAGGAGGAGGAGCTGAAGGCGGCTGGTCGAGGAAGCGGCGAGAGAAACAGGCGGGAAGCAGCTTGAGTGGAAGAAGGTTGTAATGAGATTCGTCAATTAGATGCATGGATGGGAGTCAGCAGATTGGGCTGGCTCGTACCAACACAACTCAGTGTTAGCCTCGGAAAAAAAAGGCTCACCTAAATAAGTGGAGTCTTTGATGAGGGCATTGCTAACTTTTTTTTTTATATTTTTTTTTTAGGTGCGTATCTTTAGCGACAGCTCGTTGGACCCTGATGCAAAACATTTTCTTAATTCTTATCTTTCTCTTACGTTCTTTTTTAAAATTTTTATCAGACTATGCCACGTCAGATTTAGTAAACGCCCTTAACTTCAGATAACTGTAAATAATCAGCGTAAACACGGGGAATGCAATTTATCATAATTTAACGCTGTGGCATTAGCATTGGAGGCTGTGTTTATTGAAGTCCTGCTTTCGGAGATAAAGGAAAGTCTGTAATTTGTAACGGGATTAAGAAGACCTGAAAAATGTCATCTGAGGGTTGTCACTGAAATAAAGAAGAAATGTTTCCAAGCCACGAGCTCCAACGGCTGTGATACAAACTTGAAAAACAACATTACGGTTTCCACTTTAAGAGTTATTCCATGTAAATTACAAATTTGTACCATCAAATTAAATTATGCACATGAATTATACTTATATATCCATTCATGTGCTATTCTGAATTACTTTGTTAATCTGAATTAATAATGGGACTGTAGAACATTTATTTCCAGCTTTCAGGTGATGCTGAGAACAAAGAAATTGGGGATTTTTACCCAAAAGTACGTTCACGGTGCGACTGATGTGCCAAATTCCCCCGTGTGCTCCCCTCATGCGGCGAGCCTCTTAACCTTGTTATGTTTAAACGTCTCTTTCGGACACTTTTGGGTGTCAAAAAACAAAGAGACGATGCCTCAGGCGGTGACTCCCAACTCTGGAGCTGAATATGTAAATGATGTTGTTTTCAGAGGACACGGATTGAGCGAGTCAAGAGATCACCCGTCTCTTTGCATGCCTGTTTGAACACGATGTGACCCACGTGGAAGATGTGACCAGCGTAAACAGGATGGATGCCACTTGTGCGATCATGATGATTGTAAAATATCATTATTTAAAACAAAGTAATACCATATATGGCAACGCGTCCTAAAAGAAAAGTCTACAATTCATAACAGCGTCAGCAGACAAAAACAAGAAATGGGGGAAATGATTATTGCTGTTAAAGGTGCATCAGCCAAAGGTCGTACTGAAACCAAGAAGAAATGCTTCGATATACGTGACGGCAACAGGAAGGAGTCAAACTATTTTGCAGTTTGATATGTTCATATTGGTATTGTGGAGGTGTACAATAGCATCAATAGCCAATTTATATGGATGGTGATATTGTTAGAGGACAACATCCAACATATTTCATCAATCAAATTAAATTGTTAACGCTATGAAGTCGTCACTGTGACTATACTGAGAATTACACATTACATTACATTTAGCTGATGCTTTTATCCAAAGCGACTTACATGATATACAGTAGACCGTAGACACAGCAACGGTGAGCAATGAGGGTTAAGTGTCTTGCTCAGGGACACAACGACATGGACTGGCTGAGGCGGGGTTTGAACCACCGACCCTCTGATTGAAAGACTGACTTGCTAACCACTGAGCCACACACACGATTGAAATATCTAACTAATATGATCCAGATAGAACCCATTCATGAACCTGAGTGAGTCACATTTATTCCAGATGTATGTCCTTCAAGTCTACAGATATCAAAACATATATATTGGGTTTGTTGGCGGGCGTCAGTGGCTGCGAGATATTGAACGAGTGGATCTAAAAAAATAGATATATTGTGTTTGTGGTGCCCATTTAATAACTCAATGAACTCAATACCTTTCTAGTCTTCTGACCAATCAAAGTGCTTTAACACTACTTGTCATCATTCACACCCATTCATAAACTGATGCAAGGTGCCACCTAGCCGTCAGGACTAAGTAACATTCATACACTGTACACAGCTACGGGAGCAATTTGGGGTTAAGTGTCTTGCCCAAGGACTCATCGACATGGGCTTGCACCGCCAGGGATCAAACCGCCGATCCTCTGATTGAAGGACGACCGTGCTCACCATAGTCGCCCCCGATGCCTGTAATGTTAGCGGACTTGTCATATGAATAAATATCACTCACCTCAGCAGCCTTTTCTTGATGTATTAGTCCCTTCATATATATATTTTTAAAAGGTTGCGTAAACTTTTTTTTGTTCTTCCTTGTGTTACGGTAAAGTTACAGTAGAAACGCAGCCCTAACTTAAAGCATAAGCCAACTTCTGAAAAAGAAGAGTCTAAAAATAACAGAAGTGTTACTTTACATGTACATGAAGAATAAATTGGATTTTGTTGGATTCAGCCGCTAGCTATGATTTATTTTAGCACAAGTTGGGGAAAACAACTTTCTAAGCAGATTAAGACATTACGCTTTACTCTAGAACCTAAAAGGAGAAACGTCCTTCCCGTCTTCTGCCGAGTAGTCGATACGTGGTGTCATGTTGAGCCAGTCGGGAACGAAGTAGGCGGCTTGATGATACAGACTCTTTGAGAGTTGCATATAAATTACAAGTTTGTACCATCAACTCCAATGAACCTGTGTGCACATGAATGTATATGTCCATTAATGTCTTTTGTTCAACTGAAAACATCGTTTGCACAAACAGACTGTAGAACATTTGTTGCATGCACCTGGTTTCAGGTGAAGCCGACAACAATGACAAAGGCTGCGAGCCAAGATGCATTTCGTTTTCACTAAAGTGTCAGTTAGGAGTAAAACTGTGCCTCTATAATATATTGTGATTTAAAAACCTCTCTTTTTGGTGGCCAAAAACAAAGAGACAAAGCTTCAGGCAGCAACTCCCAATTCAATGGCCCTTTGGAGCCGAATATGTAAATTATGTTGTTTTCAGAGGATACGGAGTGGATGGGAGGCAAGAGATCGCTGGTCTCTTCGTATCCCAGTTGAAAAACAATGTCACCCATGGAAGGTATACAAATACCCTGTTAGGTCAATGTTTGGCATGTTGGGTCTATGGTATTCTCATGCAGAGTAAATTAAAGCAATACAATTATTTGCATTGAAATAAATGTCAATGTTAAGTCACTATCAATTGACGAAGGAGGTAACACAGTGTTTAAATTGAGCCAATGAAAGCGTCATTCCAGTAAAAAATGCGGTATTACCGTTTTTCTCCATTGTTTTGCACCAAGCAACAACATGCAGTGCTGAATAATAATAATAACCAATTTTAATCTCTATAGCTAATCTTTCCTACACACAAACAATTCTGCACACAGTTCGTGCATCATCAAAAACGATTACACGCTTTTTTTTTATTAAAGTCCTCCAATGATGCGAAAAAGGCGCTTGAGCATCACTTTTAACGGTGACTCCATTTGGGAATTGCGTCGAAACTGCAGCATTGTGCTTCACAATAACCTTTAGTCCAGATTTACTGGAAAAGTAGAAATCCTCCCATCTGGGTTTGGAGGTGAAGTGCAGTGAACCCGAGAAAAGGAGCCCATCCATGAGTCATCTCTATGCTTTAGCAGGAGTTTAGACCAGCTTTTATTGGCTTGTCTCACAATATCAAAGCTGTATTGTTACTGACTGAACACAAACAGAGCTCTAAAATATCTCTCACACTCACACACACAGTGACACTATTTTTTGGCAATAATTGGATAACAATGCGACACAGACAAACAGTGTAAAGCAGGCAAAAGTGTTTGCTTATGAATTAACAGTTATTTTTAATGACTGATTGGTGTCTGGTTGGAATGAAATTGTTTCTTTGTAGTTAAAAGGAAATATGCACTACCTAAAGGAAAACATCTCACTTCAGAAATTATTAATTTCCACCAGATTAATGAGCCACTCAACAGAAAATATCTGCAACGTGTGTATTAACACACATCGTTTAATTCATTGTTTTCTTTTCAATATCAGTGCTAATTAAAGATCTTAGAATTTTACATTGTTGATCAAACAAAAGATGACATTTCAAGACATCACATCTATAATATAACAGGCATTCATTTCATTGCCATTATATAAACCTTTTTCTCTGCAGATTTCCTTTGATAATGTAAATAAATGAGGGGGGATCCTGGTGAAATAGAGGTTTAAGATGCTGACTATGGATCAAAAACTTCAGTTATGGTGAAGGGTAACCATAACTTTCCAATCTAAACCACCAATTGCAGTCGGAAGCCTCGATGGGAGGAGGGATTGTTTCACGCTGCAGGAATAAATAAGGTCCTCTCGTCCAATTTTCAAAACTTTCCGAACACCAACAGAAGCCTGGATTCTTTTTGCACAGCGAAAACAACGAGTCACCAACGACAGAAAAAAAAAAAAAAAGATCTCCTTCCCCAACTGAAGTCAATGCACCCTTCAGCACAGAAACTCCAGCTGCCCCAGTTTAGCTGCAAGACGTAACACGTTGCGTTATGAAATTGACATTTCTGGCTCTTCTGCGTCACACGTAACCACCTGAACCTCGTTAAATTGGTTCAGTCCCAGCTGCACAGAATTGCCCTGATTACTCCCCCACTGCTTCTGATGGGCCCGGTCTATTTAGATTGCTGTTTCCACTCGCGCCACGTGTTCGTGCACAATACAAAATTTGCTCTCTTTTTTTTAACACATTGGACGGAAACATTGCTGGCCATATATTTAGAGAGCTACTTCTCAGAAACATATTCCATATTCTGCTGCAGCACAAAGGAAGTCCGTAGTTTATGAAGTCCTCACCGTACAGTTGAAGTGCACTTTTTAAACCGAAAAGAACATGAATTCCCTGCCAATATTCATTATTTTTTCGCCGTGCAATTAATCTATGTTACCTGCAGGTTTTTGTGATTACTTGAGTCTGATAATCTGCTTTATACGGTCAGTGCACCGTTACCCATCCCGTGCATGGGCTCGGAGCATCAGTGAGACAGCGTTGGTGAAGGCGTAAGGGGATGAGATGTGTGATTGCAGGTTTTGAAACTGGTGTGAAAAGGTCAGATATTGCATCACAAATTGCTTTCCATTCTGTGAGCTATTGTAATATGTTCCGGGATGGGATTCGCAAAAATAAAAACGGTTGCTTTGTCAATGTCATGATTAAATTCATGGTTATGTATGATGTATTCATTCCGACATAGTTGGGGATGAGTATCGTTATGATTGTATCAATACTATTCTCATTCATGCTGCTTACCGATTGATAGCCTTATTTGGTTCTTTTTGATTATTTCGTGAGGAAAAAAGGATTAAATAAGAAAAGAATCAACATTGCTTTTTTATTTATTTGTATTTTATTGAGCAGCAATACAAGAAATAAAACAAATCTATAGAATACATGTGCGGTTAAACAGCTAAGTGATTAGCTGACGTTAAATTTCATTTAGCTGAGGCTTTTACCCAAAGCGACTTACATGCTATACAGTAGACCGTAGACACAGCAACGGTGAGCAATTAGGGTTAACAGTCTTACTCAAGGACACATGGACATGGACGAGCGGAGCCGGGGATCAAACCACCGACCCTCTGATTGAAAGACAGACCTGCTAACCACTGACCCACAGTCACACAACTTTAAGGCTTCATACGACTTCCTGATAGATCAAGACTTCAGATCTTGTAAACACTCTCCTGGATGATAATCTGCGGACCCGGTGATGGAGCATGTTGGAGGCTCATTTTTCCTGATTTAAAAATGTAATTGAAGTCACTCCAACTGTGTGATTTAAAAAAGAAAAATCTGAAAGTGTCGCTTCAGCAGTCAAACTGAAATCATGTCGTTCCAGCCTGGCGTCCTCAAAAACAGAGGTTTTCAAAAGTGGGAGGCTCCAAACGGTTTCAAATGAGTTATCGACATGGACTAGCGGAGCCGGGGATCGAACCACCGATCCTCTGATTGAAAGACAGACCTGCTAACCACTGACCCACAGTCGCCCCTGCGGTGCATTGGCCTCAGACCTTTTGCTAAAGCCTTCAGCCCTCCAGTCCACAGCTAGCAGGGAGCTGATATAAAGCCAACCGACTTCCCTTTGACTTATAATTAAAAGCTCAAGAAATAAAGATTTGAGAGCCGGACTCTTTCTCCACTCACAGGTGATATCGGATGCCGTGTCGACCTGCGGGGAGCTCGACTATTACGTCTCTCTTTGACTGCTTACAGTTTTTCTCAATTGCTAAAACACTAAAACCCATTGGCTGAACAAAGATCTCAGTTGCCTGAACTCATTTAGTTAATTGTGCAGTCTGTTGTCAATACCTTAAACTATTTCACATGGTAAAACACATTTTGCAGATCTCACTTACACTTTTCAGCAAAACTCTAAACACATTCTCAGTCCCAAAACACATTCTGCACTCTAATGCACATGTCATCCATACTGGTAAACACAAGTGGCAACAATCAAATACAAATAGAGAACACATGTCATTGATTAAACACAATCACTCAAAATTGATTTCACTTGTATCAAATGATGTGACACAACCAATATAAGCCAGTTCAGAGAGCAAACAGGTGGTTGAAGGTGGGAAGGAGAAAGTCTGAGAATGGCCTGACCCAGCCCAAAGACAAGAAGAAGCACATTGATGACATGTTGACTCCTTGATTTGTGTCCCCTTTACTGTAGTATTGTACACTGTAGTAGGCCTACAGTGCATTGTAGGCTGTATAATGTACTATAAACAAAGTGTATGGCCTTGAACATTGTGCTTTCTATTTGTTACAGTACTGACTGCTCAATACATTTTGACTGGTTGCAGGTTCATATCAACAAAGAACAAGAATTACAGTATCACAGAGACAAAGGACACGTTTGTGAGATGCAGGGTACCGTACTGTAAAAATAGGGGTACAAGGAGGAGGAAGAACAAAAGAAATTGCAAAGAGCAAAGCAGAGTAGAAATTTCTGATAAATTTTGAGCTACTGTAATAGTAACATGTTTTTGTTCATCAAAAGACAATGACGGATAAATATGAAATTTGTTTTGAGATTAAAAACCTACTTCTCTCTGAGAACTATATGTTTTGAACAATGTGTTTTCTATTTATTGGTGTATTGTCTACTGACTGCTTGATAGTGTATATTATTTTGATCACTTTGTTCATGATTTGAGAGCAGTGTTTGATTTTGAGCACAGGTAAATCTGTTTTGAGGCGAAAGTTTCATTTTGCAAGAGGATTCAGAGGTTTTGTAAATAGTGCTTGAAGATGAGGTTTTGTGTTTACAGTTTTGAGAAAATGGGTGACAGTTTCAAGAAATGTGTCTTAGCAATCGAGAAAAACTAATAGACATCCACAGACTGTGGTTTTTTTTTCCAGTTACCTGAAATGTGATTCAGCTAAGCGAAGTCCGATGCACAGCGTGTCTCTATTTTTTCACAAATGACTCCAACAGACGCCTTCTTATCAGAAAAACAGTCCGATTTGCACCGCTGAGAGAATCCCACTGAGACAGCGACGGTCAACAGGATATTCAAAGACACACCTTTTTATGGTCACGAGCTTTGGATCGTGTCCGAAAGAACGAGGTCGCGGATACAAGCGGCCGAAATGAGTTTCCTTCGTAGAGTGGCCGGGCTCAGCCTTAGAGATAGGGTGAGGAGCTCGGACATCAGGAGGGAGCTTGAAGTCGAGCCGCTACTCCTTCGTGTCGAAAGGAGTCAGCTGAGGTGGTTCGGGCATCTAATTAGGATGCCTCCAGGACGCCTCCCTTTAGAGGTTTTCCAGGCACGTCCATCTGGTAGGAGGCCCCGGGGAAGACCCAGGACACGCTGGAGGGATTATATCTCCCAGCTGGCCTGGGAACGCCTCGGGATCCCCCAGAATGAGCTGGTAGATGTTGCGGGTGAGAGAGAAGTCTGGGTCAGCCTGCTTGACCTGCTGCCTCCGCGACCCGACCCCGGATAAGCGGTGGAAAATGGATGGATGGATGGATGGATGGACACCTTTTTATACCATGACCAGTTTGATAAGGAATAAATGGAAAAACGTGTCCATCTGGCCGATACTTAAAACCTTTTTCAGACAAGCTTTCCCCGGAAAGCATGCACTCTAATCTGTCAGGGCTGTTGATTTGCAGAATCTCGCTCCTCCTCCTGATGAAGACTAAATTGAAAATGTTCGGTGAAGACTTCAGAGAAGGGGACCGGCCAAATCAAGACCAAAGTGCTAACAACTTATTTTTTGTATCTCAATCCTGAATCATAGCTTGCTGATCTGTTTGTGTGTTTTAGAGGCTTCAGAAGAATAAAAAAACAACGGCAACATACTGAAGGGTTATTATGTGAAGCTTAAGTGGAACCACCACCAGTATTATTTATGAGAACTTCAAAATTAATTAACGTTACTTTCCCATGATTCTCAGCGGTACGCAGTAAATTACTGTGAAAAGAAACACTTGACCGTTAGGGCTATGACTCCCAGAATGCATTGCTTTTACAGTGTTATACTCTATTAGCACAATACAGTAGGTTACTGTTAGAATTTCACTGTACATTTACATCTAAGTGGAAATGTTAACTAAGCTCAGAACAGCTAACGGCTTAGCTAACTAGCTAACGTGTATGCCGACCACATGGAGAAACATGTGCTAAAGCTAACCTAAATTACATGTTAGCTAAGGACGGTGTTCTAAAACGTAGCTTAAGTTGAAACTGGACTTACCGTGAGGTAGTAAGTAGTTGTCCTTGTGCTTTTCGTCTGGATTGAAGATTAAAACTACCAAATAAAAAATCTTCTTGATTTTCCCAAAGTGGCAGGGTGAAAATAAAAATATGCCCACTCTTTATACTGCAGTTAAAGGGGGCGGGGCTTATCTCCGTGGCTTATCTCCGTAAAATCAGTACCGTTTCCGCCATCCACCATTGAACTAACCACTAGTTCTGCTTTAAACTTCTTGTGGAAGTCCCTCTAATGTCGGACCATCAAACCACCCCGTGTCTGGGTTCATAATATCATCCGTAGCCGCACAACAGCGTCTGAATGACGGACGCTGCCAGCGCTGCTTCCGGCGGACCAGCAGCAGTTTGATTCAGCACCGGCAGGACGGAAGTGATGACGCGCGGAGCTTCTCAACGTTGATTGGCTATCGCCCGAGTTCGTAAATTTTGAGGCGTTGTGTCTCCTTCACCTGCACTGGAAAAGCAACGGGTCTACTGCTCCTGCAACGAGCACAAACTGAGCAGCAAAGGTGAAAACTCGAAAATCAAAATTGCCACGTTTTAAATGTTTTATCTTAATCTGGTAAAACTAAAGTGATTTACATATTAACACGGAAGACATTATAATTCAAATAGAAAATGACGAGATTGAAACTCCGCTCAATTAATAAACGTTACTTTCCCATGATTCTCAGCGGTATGCAGTAAATTACTGTGAAAAGAAACACTTTTCACAGGTTACTGTTAGAATTTCACTGTAAATTTACATCAAACTGTAACCACTGTAGCCACTTGAAGGTTGTGATAATTAACTAATTCAGTTAATTGATAGCCGTGGCCAAACAAGACATCACATTATACATTGCATTCGACAGTCAAATCTGTTATAAACCAGACTGAGCGTGACAAAGTCAGAACATTAGTAACTGTATTCTGTATTTTGGGGAACCTCTCTAGCTCTAAACCTCCATGGAGGACATTTCTACCAAGAGACATTTCATTTCCTTGCACAACTAATGGTTTATCAGATCAAACAGAATACCAAAGCCTTGTCTGGAGACAGCCGAATTTGATAAATTGATCTTAATGAAACCAGCATGCAATTACAGCGTGTTGAGATACATCAATGGTTTTTAAATCAAGTCACGGTACCAGCACTTACACCAAAGAGCAGTGGAAATGCATTTCGTCCGGCAGTATCAAACGCAAGCGAAATATGGTATGAGTCAGAGAACAAGTTGACCCGCCGGTAAAGGGACAGGGATGTCTGCTGCACAGGCAGTGAAGCTCTGATGAAGATTAATTGTTTGGGAAATCACAAATCCCCCAATATTTGCGTCCCACGCGACGATAATCATCTGCTTGTGTTGGCACGAAGCAGCACGGCGTCTCGTAATCAGACGCAGAGATCAAACAAACAAACACGGCGAGAAAGAAAAGGGGTGTTTAGTTTCTCGCCGCAAATTACAATCAAACACTCGAGGAGACGAGGGCGCATTGTTCGTCTCTCGCTGACGTCGGGGGAAAGACTAAAAAAACGTAAATTTTTTCCGTATTGCCGCCGAACGACGGAACGAGCCCTCAGCATCGATCCATTAGGGGCGTGAAGTCTCATCTGACTTATCTTGTTTCTATCTGAGGAGAGGAGTTTGCTCCATAATGAGGCCAAGAAGGAGTAGTTGTTGCACACTGGCTTGAGGGAGGAGCGTTTGATTCCAGCTCAGAACGATATGGCTGTCGGCCACAGAAGTAATTAAATCCTCCTGCAAAATCCATAATGATTTTTTTACTTTTTTTTTTTATAGAAATGGCCTTTTCAAGGTTTTGTCCTTGCTGTGATCCCGAATAGAATTCCCACCCTGACGCCTCGCGGTGCTGCCCCTGCTGGTGTTGTTCAGTCCTGCGGGTGTTGGTGGGAAGTCCAAAGACGGATTTTGTGTCGGTGAGGGATTCCAACAATACATGGCCAGCAGCTGTAGTGTAATAAACATCAACACAACACACATCTTGTATGCGGGAGTGGGTGGGAGCGTGAGAAAGCAGAAACCGATAGATCTTCTTTCTTCCCTAATCCATGTCATGTTTCACTCCTACTGGGCGGCCATTCTTTAACAAACACTCCTCAAAACTCAGGGCTTTCATTTTAGCTTTCACACTCAGAACAATCTGATTTAAAGAGACACGGCACCCAGATGATGGCTGAATCTGGCCTTGGGGGGGGGGTGGAAACACATTTTTTAATGTAAATGGCACTGCAAAACATCCCCATCTGCTATATTTGCCTCCAGATGGATTTTTTTCAAGTACTTTGGTCTCTTTACCCCCGCAGAAAAATCCAGAAGCTTTTTGAGACAACTCCATCGACACAGCCTGGTGATGGTACATCAAAGCCCCCATTAATGTCTATGAAGCGACGTTTAGTGCTCCCCGGCACCAAACGAGCACCGGCATTTGTTGCATTGCCAGATTATTCTCAGATTATTCTCCAAAAACTAGAGGGATGAAACGGCTGCTCTTCAGTGGCCCTTGAAGTATGAGCTGCTGGTGTCTGATGGCTGATTGACATGAGGAGGATTCTCCAGCGGGTCCCCTGAATTAAACAAAGAAGGTGATTTATTGTTAATTCTGCTTTTTTTTTTTTTTTTTAACAGATTTCAAAAGCATAGAGGAAAAAAAAAGAACTGCTAATAAGTCTGATTTCTTTTTTTCTTTTTTTTTGGCACTCTTGATAAATTTAATAAGGGCAAAAATATGCAGGAGACTATTAAGCGTTCTGCTCATTTGCATTTAAAAATAGGTTTAAATTGCATCACTTTTAGAAAATGTCATAGTCCGTGAACATCAAGTATTTAATCAAACTGATTTGGTGACTTTCACGTTTTCCCTGAACTCCTGTATTTTTAAGTACATATGAAAAACATTAAATATGTAAAAACTACCACCAAAAAATAAACAATTGGCAACCTCAACTGTATTTTTAAGTACATATGAAAAACATTGAATATGTAAAAACGGCAACCTCAACTGGCTTTGCCTCAACTCAGCAGCTTCAAACACAAGTTAACTGCATTTTTCTTTAGATTTAATACTTGACATCTACTTTAATAATAGCCTCCAACTCTAATAAAATGGGAAGTACAATACTTGCTGTTCTATATTTTAAGTTTTCTGAGCAAAATGTGCCAGAAGGTCGCTTGACATCCTTGTATTTGACCTGTTAGTCAATGTTTGATACGCCGAAATCACTGAACCACGGAATAAGCACGTTAGTTTTATAGAGGTCATAGGAAAATAAGAGTTTCTAAGGAAGTCTTTGGAGATTCAGAAGCTACAGTAAGTTTAAATATATTATGCATCATACGCGCGGTTCGGGACTCTGGAGGTTTTCTTACAGATCAAAGCACTTCGGCTTTCTGAAATAATGAGGGAGTGGGGGAAAAGAAAGAAGAAAAAAAAAGCAGGAAGATATCCTCATCAGACATGTCAGTCTCCCACCTTGAATGTACCATTAGCAGCCTTCAGCCGCAAGTATTATGTTAGGAGAAACCCACAGTAAGTGCGGGCCACGTGCCAAGCCGGAAGCCAAAAATAATAATACAAAAAAAATAACAAAACGGGACTCGGTGGTTACACTCAGCAAACGGCCCAGTTATATGTCGACACACACACACACACACACACGTGGTCAAATCCTTTTGCATCGTGAACTCACCTCGAGCGTCTTCATCGGCGTCTTCGCCTCCTTTTCACTCACTCGCGCACTCTGTCGGGGGTTACCATGGAAACAAGGAGCCTAGTGTTCTAGCCTCCTCACATAGTGCTACACCCCCCCCCCCCCCCCCCCCACACCCTGTCACAGCCTTCCAAGGATGCGGCAATTGTCTGAACCGGCTGCAGACGAGTGAGTATTTTCCTTGTGTAAATGAGAATAAATCCTGGAATACCAATTACATACTGGGGTCCCCAATGCAAACAGTTTGCATTCCCCGGACAAAGCCCTCCAAAAACTAGGCTACTACGCCTATGCCGCTTAATCCTTTGATGTCTGAAAAGACCACACAAAAGGGATTGTTAACAGCATGTCACTGTGTTGAAAGGCAGATGTTCTATACTAGCAGGAGTATTAGTCCCGGAAGCCGATGATAAAAAATAAAATGAAAAATCCATCTGTGCTCATAAACCCAAATGTACTTAACTCCTATTCTTCGAGTTACAGTGGGCCAAACGACGTCTTTCACGATCAATCTGAAACGACTCTGATGGGAAAAGTCGATCCTGTTTGGAAAAAGCCATAAAACGAGGGATGCATCGGGCAATCTTTATTTTTTTATACGTATATTTTGCTCGTTATCACATTTAGAGCCCAATCCGTTAAAATCAAAGTGCTAAAACGAGTCATGTCTGTTATTTGGAAATGCATTAGTGGGTCGTGGTCCTTGCCTACTACTCATTACATGAATAATTTCTGTCATATTCATTGCTGTAACTCTGTTTTCTCCCCTGTGAAAGTGTTTTTACACTGAGTTTTTCCTGATCCGATGTGAGGTCCTGGGACAGGGATGTCGTATGTGTACAGATTGTAAAGCCCTCAAATCTGTATTTGTGATTTTTGGGCTCTACAAAATAAACTGAATTGAATTGAATTTGTGAAATGCTGATTATAATCTTTAGCAAAAAGAAAACCAGTAGATGAATGTGCCGTGGTTGTGGTTCAGAGTCTGGCAATCGCTTGGTATTTAATATATGAACGAGCACTAAGCAATTAGGGTTAAGTGTCTTGCTCAAGGACACAACGACATGGACTAGTGGAGCCGGGGATCGAACCACCGATCCTCTGATTGAAAGACGGACCTGCTAACCACTGATCCACAGTCGCACCACTTTAAGGCTTCATACGACTTCCTGATAGATCAAGACTTCAGATCTTGTAAACACTCTCCTGGATGATAATCTGCGGACCCGGTGATGGAGCATGTTGGAGGCTCATTTTTCCTGATTTAAAAATGTAATTGAAGTCACTCCAACTGTGTGATTTAAAAAAATCAGAAAGTGTCGTTTCAGCACTCAAACTGAAATAATGTCGTCCCAGCCTGGCGTCCTCAAAAACAGAGGTTTTCAAAGTGGGAGGCTCCAAACGGTTTCAAATGAGTTATCATATTAGTTGCCAAAAGAAAACCCACATAGGATCGCCTGAATGTGATAATCAGAGATAAAGGACTTTCGGGGAATTTTACTGGTTTTCCCACTTTCGCAGAAATACTTCGGCCAGACCTTTTTCATGCTTTCACATGATTCAGGCTCACAGTCTCAGACTTTGAAAAGCCCTGCTCTGAAACCCTGCATTGGATAGAGGGATGACTTTACTGAAGAGAACCAAAACAAAGATGGAGGTTGAAAAAAAAAGAGTATGAATACAGAGATGTACATGAAAAGGACTTTCACCCAGGAGGCTGTTTGTGTCCACGTTCCAAACCACAACATTGGTCATGAGAATGAGTTGGTATTTCAATAAATAGACCAACGAAGAAACATACTGGGCCTCATAATACATATGTCATACATGTACACACTCCAGTACACCACAAGGGTTCTAGAGCATTTCCCCCCATTATTTTTTAATAAAAAAAAAAAAGGTATTGAATTCCTTCCAAGAAAAAAACACACTTGAAACCAAATCCCACGATGCAGTTATCGTAGACTTCCTGTTCTCCGGCATCCTTTCATCACGTGTATGTCTGCATATGTTTAACAGCAACATCTCTATTGAACCAAGAGGCCGCGGATGAACTCAATTTGCATAAAAGTATAGAATTAAACGGAGCGCTGCCTCCACCGCGAGACATTACTCTTGTGCGAGTGCGCGACTGGACCACCACCGAGTGTAATTTGCATTCAAATCGGTGACTGAATGAGCGCTGACCACCGGGCCGGCATCTGTAAGTGAGTAAGTGACCACAATTAGCCTCGCGGGAGGGAAAGGACCCACTGGGGCTTCGACGGGGAGCGATAATCACCTCTTTTTTTATTGTCTTTTGGATTCTTTCAGTGGTACGAACCCAACAACTACGTCAGTGGAGGCATGTGCAATTTGTTTTTCATTAATAAATTATATATTTAATTACTTAAAACCCCCTTTTATGAATTACACTTCACAATTATGTTGGCATTTCCTGACTCCTCAATTCAAATGTTGTCCTAATTAAATTCTAAATGTATTTATAAAGACTAATTAATCACCAAAATGTAATTGGCTGTCAGTGCTTTTGTATAAAACTTCAATGGGAACATTTCAAACTTCTATTAACTTCTTTATTTCAGTGACGGTACGACTCTCTCACTGCATTAAAAACTTTTGTTATTTTCCCGCCCATTTCTTGGCTTCAATATAGGACATATTTCTACATTAATTACGCGGTTATTATCTACAAACTGGCCATTTACAGTTATCTGAAAATTGGTCCAATGTCTTTTGATTAGCTTTTTAACTGAACACCAAATTATTTCTTTAAAAAAAATCTTTTTTTTAATGTTTTTTGCCACATGGACTTTAAAAAAGAGCTCCATCTGAAGATAGTTTGTGTCTATTCTGTACATTTCCTTCTGGTTGATTGACAGATTGATTCATCTCCGCCATCGCTGTGACATGGACTACGAGATGGTTCTGAAATGGAAGAATAAAGATAATAAGCAGACCTTGGGCTTTTCTTCAGCATAATTCTGTTTTCCTGACAAAGAAGGTATAAAAGTGTGTGCAGTCCTCTTCCTGTTCGTGGAGTTCAAACGTCATCAGCGATGCACAAAGGTTTTTTTTTGTCGAGATTTTATTTGAAGAAAGATGTGTTACCTTTTTTAGATAAGAAAGGTTCAAGGCAGCTGTTTAATGAATGTGTCATGTAGAAACAAAATGTAAAGGCGATGGCACAAAACACATGTTACAACCATCAAACTGAGAAAATGTCTTGACACGTCACTTCTGATGCGTTGCAGAGTGTATCGTTAAATTGTGCGGCTGTGCGCTTCTAACCATTTGGTTGTGTGTTTCGGCACCAAAGTGTGTGTTCAATGGTCGCCCACGCTCATTTCTAACTCTCTACACACTGCGCAGGGCTTTGAATTAAATAGTAGCATCACTGATGCAGCCACATAGAAGATCCCCTCCCAGCTGATTGACAGCTGCTTGGCCCCACCCCCTTCACAAAAACTGAAGTACGCTGAAGAATCAGGTTTCTTTGTTCAGGACATGGTTTGTATGTGTTAATAGTTGCTCAACTTCAATCATGTTTGCCTCCACTCACCTGCCGAAAATTATTATTTACACATTTCAACAGCATAAGCCCTGATTTTAAATGGTGGAATGTGCTTTGCATAGTAATATTTCCATTGTAGGCTCCTTTATATATCCAGTTTGGCTAATTCAGTGTAATAATGCACCTCCTATAGCTTTTGTGGACAGAATGGGAGGTTTGATCAGTAACTGGAGCCGTGTCTACCTCTATCAGCGTTTTTCCAAACAGCTTCGGCGTAATGATTCCACGACCTCATCTTCACGACTTTGTGTATGAGAACGATATGATAACAGTAATTAAAAGTACGCTCTGCGAGGGAAGCACAGGCCCAGTGCTGCCGCTCCGGCTTCGATCATTCCTGCTCCACCCGGTGAATAAATAAACCGTTGCAATCGATTTCCGCATATGGCGCCATAGGGAAATTAAGAGTCGGCCCGCGTTGTCTATATCATGTCTGGCACAGAGGGACCTGCATCTGTACGGCCTGATGTGGTCCCTTTTATCACCCAAAAGTTACATGGTGCACAGTGTATGCACACACACACACACACACACTCTAGTACACACACCACCATACTGACACTGCATCCAGTCCTAGCTCCGGGTCCGGCCCCTATCCCGGGAAAACAACGTCCAAGTGCAACATCCATCTTGGTAACAATGGGCTTTGTGCCGGCAATCAAGCACTAATGGACCAACTGAACTTGTTGCCTTGAAACAACCCATTCAGCATTTAGTGAGCCATGTGTATCGGCAAACAATGTCTCCAATTATGTAAAATAAATAAATATACGCAGGACCCGCGGACGCTGGGTCGCCACCTAATTCAGATTTTCGCATCGGTACCTTCAAATGATAAATTGAAGCATCTATCTTAGTTCATATTAGATGGATTCATCCAGCTGGAGCCACCAGCTGCTTTCCTTTTCCTTTTCTTTTTTCTGAGGCAGGATAACACATGAGGGAGGCAGGCTTGACATAACCGGTGCCCACGAATGTCGGACTTACTGAGTACACTGTTAGTGTGGAGGGGGAGGGGGGGAGTACACAGCAACACATACCCACGAGGGGTTTCCAGCTTTCCAGAGACGGCTGCATCTTGGCTTGCATACATCTCCTCTGAGCACGAAGAGCTCGATCCTGAGACAATGCATTGTGGGTGATATTGATGCTGTGAGACTGGTCGTTATGGTTTCTCACACGGGGAATCGTTTCTTAATTACATTTCTTGAGGGTTTTGAGATATGCATGTAATGATAAAGTGGACTCGAGCATCCCTTTGCTGGTAATTATATCAAATAATTCATAGATTTTACAACAAGTCCTTGAACACGTAGCTTTATTAAGATGATTATATGCACTTCTTTTTGTCCAATAAAAAATAAAGATCTCCTTAACTGTTTTCTGCAAAGTTATCTCTTATACATATACACTACATATACATTGCATTTTTGCACTTTCTTTATTGTTTAAATTTAAATTCCTGAATTAATACACTCTACTGTTTTGTTGTGTATATTATATTATATTCCATTTCTGTTATTTTTGTGTCTATAAGCATCTATCTATCTATCCATCCATCCAACTCAAACATAAAAATGTTATACCCCATACACCAGATTTACGGTATAACACCGTTATCTAGGTGGAATTTATTTGTATTGTTATTTGTATCTGTTTCTGTTCTGCAATAACTCGTGTGATGTTGGTATCACTTATCAAAAGCTGCGGTGAAAAGGTCGGGCCACAAAAGTCCAGTTTTCTTCCAAAAGTCAACGTTGTGTTCCTTTAGCCGTGAAGGCGTTCCCTCGCTAACCCTCCAGGACCGTCCAACTCACACCAACGTCTCCGGTTCTTCTGGTTGATTAGTCCGGTTGGTGGGGATTAAATGAAGTCACCATAAACACTGTGGTAATTTGAAACTAGTTTCCACTTGGTTTCAAACATTCATGCTAAACTGTGAGCTGTGGTTGTGAAACAGGTGCAGCACAACCGTAACCAGCGAAGAGAGGGAATCAGTGTCTGCAAGCCCACACAGCAGGAATGTAATCAGGCAGAAACTGTGAAAATAGCTGTGTGGATGTACCGTGTGTGTGTGTGTGTGTGTGTGTGTGTGTGTGTGTGTGTGTGTGTTAGTGTGTTGGTGTGTGTGTGTGTGTGTGTTAGGGTTTTAGTTTAGTTGCCTGGACAAATGTTGGAATTGAACGTTTCTGCAAACCATGGATACGTTGACTAACAACGCGTTTGCATCCGGTCGAAGTACAAGGAGCGTTATGCAGAGCAGGGGACACATCTGGAGAAGATTATGGAAAGTTATGCGATATAATAACGAGTACAAGTGAAAGAAAAGTCCCCGAAGGGAAAACACAGGACTTTCACCCAGGAGACCACGATTCATGTCCCACGTAAAGTAACATTGTTACCAACGCGTTCTCGTCCCAATCAATTCAAAGGGTTGACCCTAACTTTAATGTTAACAGCAACCACATTATAGTTTATAGCTGTTCATTAATTCAAACAAAAATAGTTTAAAAAAACACACCATGGTTGGGCTTTTAAGTGTGTCAATTGAAAAGTGTAAACGATGCAACGTTAATACGGAAAACATGTCATCTTCCATTGGGTCGACCACAAGCTTTCCTCAACTTTAAACATGCTTACTTTCTCACACACACACACACACACACACACACACACACACGAAAATGACCCATTTTGGCGACTGTGTTGCAGCCAACACTAAATAGTGATTATCTCCACAAGTACGAGGTCTATTTGAATAATTTCAACAGTTATAATATATAGAAAACCCTTGTGAACATAGATAATACGTTCATATATGTGTTAGTGGTATATTAGTTTATGATAATACACAGAAAAGAAAAAGAAAGAGAAAAATACATTTAAATGTTAATTAACATGATTACATTATTTTACTTTTCTTTCTTTCTTTTTCTTTTGTTCACAATCTTATGCATATGTCATTTTATGTTGGTAATTTTGTAAAATATTTTAATATTATATAAGTGGAGGCTTCAAATAAGCCCAGTTGGCTTTTGGCCTCTTCCTGCCCAGTGATATTCATTTCTCTCTATTATGTTTGTTTATCTTTTAATTGTATTGCTTGAATTGTGCAGATCAATAAACCTAAACCAAGTACTTAAGTTGCCTGAACTCAGAAGGCAGCCGATCAAAACCCTCTTGCCGGGCCATGTGATGACACCATCCACACAAGTCTTCTGGCTCCTTCTTGTGCACATATCGACTCAACGCCTCCTCGAGTCCGACTCCACCGCAACACCAGCCGTCTGGTTTCTCTCTCTAAAACAACTCATTTGTTTCCACACAACCCTACGTAGCGACATTAATGACGGGTCACTTTCACTTCGCTTTCTATTTCCTCGTTTCCAACTTTTAAGAACAAAAGGGGGGCGAGGTCAGAGAGTTTAGTGAGAGAAGTCATGGCCCTCACTCCCTCGTGTGAGAGATCTTACAGTCTACTTTTGATCATTATTAAAAGACCAAGCATCAAAGGTGCAGTGGCCCCCCTATTGTTTCCGTTGGCTTTCTTTCATTCACTTTTTTTCTCCTTTCTCTACGTCTGTGCCTTTGGACCTCTTCACAGAGGACATTCTGACAGCCACAGATAAAATTAATTAACCGTTGACGAGGGCCGCATACGACTTAAAGGACGCACTTCTGGTGCTACGACGGCTGTTTTGCTAATTGCCGTGGCTCAGTGGGGCTCATACATCGCTAATGTTGTTAGTTTTCCCCTGTGATATAAAAATCAATAATCCCTGCGGGTCAATTTGTCAGAAATTTGTCAGATTGATCGGTCACAGTTGAAGATTGATTTAACAACAGTCACGTTAACGGTTCCCATTCGTTCCCATTCGTTCCCACAGCTCTTCCGGCTAACTCTCGGAGTTAAACCAACCAGACGTTAGCCACAGTTCCTTTGAGCCAATCAAATCGCTGGTGTCCGTTGGCGCCCCCGTACGAACTGTTAAGTTCTAATAGATTAGTGAGCTTGAAATTGCCTGTACATGTGTAATAAAGGATTGTTTAAGTGTACATTACAATGCATGAGAAGGATATGATAAATAATGAAGGGCATTATGAAGGATATGTAATTGTATGTATTAAGAAAGTCACTGTATGTCATATTGTTTAGGTGTGAATGGGTTTTTATATAATGATTCTATAGGAGTTAGGAATGTGGGACTGTTTCTTTAAGAAGAAGTAGTTCCTCCATGTGTTGCTGGGGGAAGGCGGAGTGAGACAGACATTTGGGACCGGAAGGACGCGCGCATGGATACTTGGAAGATGGACTATTCCTTTGTCCCTGGAGGATGAAGAGCCTCCGCCTTCTCCAAAAGCAAATGGACCTATGGACAATCGAGATGTTAAGAATAACTAACCAATGAGAGGGCCTTAAGCTCCGTGACTGAGAGTATTTAAACTAATAGCGGCATTTGTACGGTCTCTCTTCTCCTGGACGTGAAGGCGACAGCTAACTGTTTACAGTCTGTGAATTTGCAGAAAGGAGGAAGGCCTCGAATCGAGTAATGTATAACTGTTTTGTCATCATCTTTTATTAAATCTTTTAATTATATAAATTTGAATATCTGAGCATTTCTCCCACGGACTGGCCGGGATAACGAGCAGAATCTTTCAGTTGGTGATCCCGACGTGATTCCGGTGCTGTTTCGTGTGGAGATAGTGATTTTAGACGGACAAACCTGCGGCACATCGGCTTTTCTCTGTTCACATGAGGCCTCACTAAAAGGTAATGACAAGGACCTGTTAATAACGAACCTTGTTTAGGTAGAACTAGGACATTTAGATGTGAGCAGAGGAAGGATGGTCTGACGCAGTGATACATTGTTACCGTGATAACTATTAAATAAAGTAAATATATCATTAAGATAGAAGAGGTGATAATCAGTATACATAGCGTACGTTGTATGGATGCTGTTGCACGTGCATGAGTGAAAGCTTTATGTTGAGTGAGAGATTTTATGTGTTTGTGAAGCTCACAGAGGTTTCTTCCACCTGAAGAGGTGTGAATGTGTTCGCAACGTCGAGTAACTACTTAGTTTCTTTATGATAAATACATAACTGACGGCTTTGAGATTAGTCGCAATCGTTATATACGCGACGGATTAAAAAAATAAATGGTAACTGTATTTTAACCAGTTTTGCACGGGTTACTAACAGAACTAAAGTCCCACTGTGGCCTGAGATATCGCCTTGTATCTCCAGTAAGGTTGGGGATTGGCATGCGCGAGGAGTTACGTTTAGTAAGTCGACGGGCCCTTCATTGTCTCCGAGCTCCGAGAACCAATACTTAGGTTACTGTTAGAGCTGCATATCAAATATTAATCTGGAAAGGACGATGGATGTTTCTGAATAAGTTGGTGCAGCAGACAGAGTAGAGTGGTTGCATCAGAGGGCAACGTATGGTATGCCTCGGAACAGATTCACCGCAAGATAACTAAATTTAATCGGGGAAGGTTGGATTGCATGAGTTCTGGCCAAGACGAAATGCTATCACAAAAATAACGAATTGGAAAAAACAAATTAGTAAGAAGCGTATCAGTTGAAAAGTGTATTTGTTGTAAAAAATAAGAAAAGGAAGAAGAAAGCGTTGTATCTGTTGTACAGGGTAATTGCCTGTTGTATGTTTTGAGTGTAAAAGATATTGAAAACTGCCATTTATAGTTTAAATTGTAAAGTAAGAAACGTAGGCCTCAAAGGAAAGTTTGAACAAAGGGTCGTAAAAGAGGGTCATAAAAGATAGATACGATCAGGCACGTGAGACAGACAGGAAGTGGAAGTGTGTATCCAAAGATAGGATATAGCGCCTCTGGTGGTTGGAGGACTAATACCCCAGCGGGCAGGTAGAGTACTACATGGTATAATAAATTAGCACCATCGTGTGGTAAAGCTAGGGTACTACAGCGGTTAGACCCACTGTGGTTAGATAGGGTACTACAATAATAGAACTGACAGTTAATTAGTTTCACACAGTTGACACACACTTAGTCTCACATGACAATAGTGATAGCAGAGATAGAGGAGATAGATAAAACATTTTACACATTAATGATAGTTATATTAATAACATTTTGGTAATTTAATCATTTTAATTTTTTAACAGAATTGTAGTTTTTATAAATACATCGTACCTATCCAATAGCTATTCGATTCAAGTGTGGTTGTTTTTGGATTGTGATCCAATTGCTGTATGGGTGTTGAATTGCAGTGTGAATATTTTTGTGTTTGAATGCAATTGCAGTGTGGTTGATTTCGGATTGTGTATTCAATTGCAGTGTTTGGATTTTAAATTGTTTGTTGAATTGCAGTGTTTGAGTTTTAAATTGTTTCTTTAATTGCAGTGTGGGTTTTTCTCGACCAGCTCAATAATAGTGAAACTTTTTCCCCCAAAAACCTAACAAATTGTATTTTTCCCATTTGCACCACATTTGCACGTTAGACACATCCATCCATCCATCCATTATCTGAACCGCTTATCCTCTTTAGGGTCGCGGGACGTTAGACACATATTGTTTATTATTTTAATTTCTACATTTACATTTCCTTATATAAGCCAAAGTCAGTACCTGATTCTCTCTGGATGTCAGAGCCAAATCAAACGAAGACCCCACTGTCATGGGTTGATGCAGCCTGTGATGCTGCCCTAAACATGACAGAAAAGAAGACGCAAAGACAGTTGTGAAATGGCTGAAGAATGAGCTGATTCCAAGATATGGTGTCCCGAGAAGGATAAGGTCTGACAATGGCACACATTTTGCAAACAAACACTCACAAGAAGTAGAAAGATACTTAGGTATCACACACGCACACGGAGCAGTCTATCACCCACAGTCACAGGGGATAGTCGAGAGAGCTAATCGAACAATTAAATCTAAGATAGCTAAAATATGCCATGGTACCAAGTTGACCTGGCTAGATGCGCTTCCTTTGGCATTAATGTCAATGAGATCCTCAAAAGCGGGGAAAACCTTTCTTTCTCCCCATGAGTTATTGACAGGAAGACCGATGCCCAGCCCAGGAAGAGAGTTGGGAGAGAGTCCTGTGTTAGACATATTCCAGGTAGAAGAAACAGAATATTTTGGGAAGTTGTCTGACCAGATCAAAGTTCTCTCTCGACAGGTTGCAAGAGCTCAGAAAGTGCCAGCTGATGGGAACGTGCCATCAGTAGGTCCAGGTGATTGGGTTAGAGTGAAGGTGCACAGGCGGAAGTGGACTGAACCTAGGTGGATTGGGCCATTTGAAGTCGTTGCAAAGACTTCATATGCTCTCCAGGTAAGAGGACACAATAAGATCAAGTGGCACCATCTAACCCATTGTTTGCCTGCAGATCCACCTGCCAAAGCAGCAGAACCAACAGCTGAAGGTGTGACTGAGCCGGAAGGAGATTCTGAGTAGAAATGGAAGACTCAGAGAAATGCAGAATCAGTAAGAAAAGAGAATTCACAGCTACACAATACTGCTTAGGGGCAGTATTTTTGTTAAGTGTAATAGCGCTTCCCTTCATTTGGTGGGAGGTACAGCAGCAAAGAAAAGTTAAAAGTACATTTGGAACTCAGGATGCTGTGTTCACAATAGACATAGAGAGGGTTCGTACACTGGATCAACTACATTTATTATAATCAGCAAAGATTTGTCAATTACAGCAGGGATGCAATTAAAGGCATCACAGAGCAGTTGGACAAAAGTCCCTCATGACCTACCAAAATAGAAGGGCTCTGGACATGTTGCTTGCTGAGAAGGGTGGGGTATGTAAAATGTTTGGGTTAATGTGTTGCACATTTATTCCAAATAATACCGCCCCAGATGGTTCAGTGTCCAGGGCATTAGCAGGACTTACCTCACTTAGCAAAGAATTGGCTGAGAACTCCGGAGTGGAGAATGAGTTCAAAGGATTCATGGAAAAGTGGTTTGGTAAGTATAAATCGTTTTTCCTCTCAGTAATTACTGCAGTAGGTATTATGGTAGTGATTTTGATACTCTGTGGATGTTGTTGTATCCCATGCCTGAGAACTTTAATAACCCATTTGATTTCTGTAGCCCTGACCAGAGAGGACCAACAGTTGATGCTGCCGTTGATGGGTCCAGAAGTACAGGTGGATGAGGAAAACATGGATGGAGAGTTGCTCTGTTCAGCCTCACCGCCGGAGTATTATGACATGGCGGAAGTATAATGAGAGCCAGTCCGGAGGCCTCTCTGTATGTTCTAACTTTCCTTCACAGCTACATTCACCACCCCATCACCAACCTCCACCATGCTTCTGTTGAAAGAAGAAGACCGCAACATCAGACCAGAGACTCCAAGTGTCACATCGGAGCGCTGACGGGAAGAAGAGCGCTGCAACCCAGGGTGACGGGTAGTATGAAGGAGTATCATACAATCTTAATAAAATAACAATACTCAGTTGTCAAACTAAATGATAGGATGCAGTGTTTAGACCTGTTTTTCTGATCTTTTTTCGAGATAACTGGAGAATGGAGTCTGCTGGAAAATGAAGGAGAAATGGAGTCAGATCGAGGAGATGAGGAGTCGAAGCAAGCAATTGGAGATGATGGAGCCAGTGTGATGCGGAGAGGAACAGGATGTAACAGGGCTTACACAACACGCACATAGAGAGACACCCACCAACACACAAACAAAAGAACATATAGTGACACACAGACGCACACAGATAAGCAGACATAGTCATTACAGTTCCAGATTTTAAGATTTTTACCTGTGTGATGAATAGAACCACACTGATACATATTATATTTGTGACAGCATATATTACACTGTCAAGAGAGGGAGAGATGTTTTTTTCACTGTTGATGTATGAAATGTATTATGATGTTTGCACTGTGGATGACAATAAAGAGTTATTACGTTTGTGTTGATACTATGAAATAGCATCAAGAGAGGGAATTGTTAAGTTCTAATAGATTAGTGAGCTTGAAATTGCCTGTACATGTGTAATAAAGGATTGTTTAAGTGTACATTACAATGCATGAGAAGGATATGATAAATAATGAAGGGCATTATGAAGGATATGTAATTGTATGTATTAAGAAAGTCACTGTATGTCATATTGTTTAGGTGTGAATGGGTTTTTATATAATGATTCTATAGGAGTTAGGAATGTGGGACTGTTTCTTTAAGAAGAAGTAGTTCCTCCATGTGTTGCTGGGGGAAGGCGGAGTGAGACAGACATTTGGGACCGGAAGGACGCGCGCATGGATACTTGGAAGATGGACTATTCCTTTGTCCCTGGAGGATGAAGAGCCTCCGCCTTCTCCAAAAGCAAATGGACCTATGGACAATCGAGATGTTAAGAATAACTAACCAATGAGAGGGCCTTAAGCTCCGTGACTGAGAGTATTTAAACTAATAGCGGCATTTGTACGGTCTCTCTTCTCCTGGACGTGAAGGCGACAGCTAACTGTTTACAGTCTGTGAATTTGCAGAAAGGAGGAAGGCCTCGAATCGAGTAATGTATAACTGTTTTGTCATCATCTTTTATTAAATCTTTTAATTATATAAATTTGAATATCTGAGCATTTCTCCCACGGACTGGCCGGGATAACGAGCAGAATCTTTCAGAACCGTTGGGATCCCCGTCCAGCCCACTCACCTCCAGGTCGCATCATATCGTGCAACTTCGTCGGATCTCCATCCGACTCCCTTCACCACCAGAATACTCCTGGAGGAAACCAGATATTCACCAAAGGGTCCGATTGCCCCAAAAAGACTCTTCACCATTCTTCTCATTGTGCAACGAGTAATTTACCATTGTTCACACTCTAAAGCAGGGGTCGGCAACCATATGTGTGCCATATCAACGTCAAGCTGAGCATTAAGTTTAATTTTGACACCACCTCAAATCTCTGCCATTTGATTCCATCCATATAGGCAACGTGGGTAAATACAGATTTTGAGCATTATATGAGAAGGCTGCATCCCTATGGAAACATCCACATCTGAAAAGCATTACCTACACGCAATCTTCTTCATCAGCAAAAAACGAGTACCAGCCAATCAGAGACGAGTAGGGCGTGTCTTCATAGAATGTGGGTGGGGAATCAAATTAATCAAATTACCGTGAACAACAAGCCGCAAACTGCCAGTTACTGTTGAAGAGGTCATTTGGCACTTCAACGTAAACAAAGTATTGTGTGTAAATATAGTGTGCCTTTGGTTGAGCCGCCTTCTTCAGCTGGAAACAAAGGTCTCCTGGTTGAAATGCAGGGAGTCGTGTTTTTAAATTGCTTTCTAGTGTTTTTACTATAAACTGTCACATGGAAATCGATTTGAAACAGATGAAAACAAATATCACACATTTCTCTGCATCGCAATTATCATCTACAGCTGATGTGTTGCATGTTAAATGTTTCCTATCAAGTGTTTACTTGACATTCAGTGTATGTGTGTGTGTGTGTATTTAAATATTGCATGTGCATTACTGTATATCATGTATATTCAACGATAGAGTGAATTAATAGAAGAAGAAGACATGTTTTTATGGTCTTGGGAACAGAAATTCTGAACGATTGTACTTCAACTAAAATCTAAAATCTGCAGCAGAACATCATTAAGTAAAAGAGCAATAAATAAGAGATCATTTTTATGGGAACCGGGGATGCGGATGTGTGTTTTCTAGCGCACCACTGCAAAGATATTAAGCTCATTCAAGGGTAAACTTTTAAATGAACGCTCCATCATTGCACAGATTCACCCTCCTCCACAGTTCAGCAACGCGCCCCCCATATCGTCTCGAATTACTTTGTTAATTTTTTGGGGGTCTGGGTTTTCTTATTGCTAAGTTCACATTTCAACTGACTCGTATTAATAAATATGTATATTTTAGGTTTATTTCCCACCCAGGTTTGCTGTGCTGAGGATCCAGGATCTTACATCACTTATCCAAAAGAAAACAATCGCCCGAAGGCCTGCGTTGCCTGCAATTCTACAGGTTTTCGAGCAGTTCTTGTGAGCGGCAGAGGAGCCGTCAGTCTATCAAACCCGGCTTTGTGGAAACTGGGTCAGAATGAGGCGAATGATTTGAAAGTGGAAAATGCTCACCTATGCTTATTAAAGCATGTCAAGTTGGGATTTATTGAACTACGCGGGGGTGCCTAACTTGAGGCAAAGAACATTTATATTTGGAGATGAAGATATTTCGCCGAGCATTACGCCGATTGCTCTCGGAGAACGGCGGTTGCCGAGATGTGAGAGATTACCGATGTCGAGACATTTCCCACCAAATATTCCTCATTCCCGTTGCCTCCCCACATGCCTTTTGTGAATAACTTCTGACTTTATTGTGAGGAGAGGTTGATAAAAAATAAAAGTCCACGCCATAGAGATTAGCATAACCCCTGACTTTCTTTTCAAACTGTGCCTTGTAGAAGAAATGTGACATCTTCAATATTTCTGCTTATACCTCACAGACATGTCCTCGTATCCTTCATTTATTTTTGTTTTATCATCAAATTACCCTCATACAATATTCTCCGAGCGCTCTCCTCTTTTCTTCTCCTCATTGTGTGAGGTGATGTCACCTTGACATGAAGGGAGAAACATCTTGCATTCCCCCCGCCGTCCTATCTGTGGGCTGACCCGCGGAGGTCGCGGGAAATTCTCAACGGGGATGGACTCGCAGCGGAGCGTCTACCTTTATCTAATTATATGACGGCTTCAAGGGAGGGAGAGCTGGATCCCCTTCATGGCGCCTAATATCCCATTCCTTTTCATATCGAATCTTTTTGTTCAAAGCAGCCCTTTAATGCCGGCTGCACCCTCGTCACCCAGGCACCGCGAGAGAGGGAAGAGGCTTCAAGCTCGGGGAGAGAAAAAAGAAAAGTGAATGGTGAGTTTCTCCAATCACACCTATTGAAGGATGTGTCAGATAGATTGCATCACTTTGTGTTTAAGGCCCCTTCCTAAAGTATTTCCCTGTGTGAGGCCTCTCCGTGGCTTTGAGTATCAGATGAAATGCTGTGTGTGTGTGTGTGTGTGTGTGTGTCTGAGAAATAGAGGAAAGATTTTGATGTCTTTTGATCTTCATCTAAAAGCCCAGTTATATTTGTATCAGAACATCAGAATGTGCTTTATGCATGTCATTACCACAGTGAGCAATAATTCATGCTAATGCTACAGAATGGTTTCATGTACACAGCGAAAGCCTCCGTCTCGGCGTTGCATCTTTTATGAATGAGGACTTTGGGTGTTTGGAGTCAGGTTAACGATCAGGACCGATTCATCTGCTTCACTTCTAACTGGCTTTCATGTTCATTCAGTCGTCTTGTATACGAAACGTAAACGTTCCCTCGCGAACTCAGGCGGAGGGAAGTCGCCCCGTACAGCAGTCAACAAGCGGCTCACGTTTAGTATTAATGCTGAAGAAGGCCTTTTAAAAAGTGCATTCTTTCTAATGGCCAGCAGGGGGCGACTCCTCTGGTTGCAAGAAGAAGTCTTGTTATCCGTTCATTCCAGTCTTCTTCAATGCAGCATGAATAGCAGTCCACAAACCAAAGGGTGGCGTCACGGTCACAACGTACTACAAAAAACAAGAATAAACCCACAATAAGCAATATATATATATATATATATATATATATATATATATATATATATATAGACAGTCCAATTAACCTGAGCTCCATGTCTTTGGACTGTGGGAGGAAACCGGAGCACCCGGAGGGAACCCACGCTGCAAAGGCAGGGTTCACCTGGACAGGTCGCCAGTTTATTGCTCATATATATATATATATATATATATGTATATATATATACATATATATATATATATTATTCCAGCCAGGAGTTTTGTTATGCGAACACATTTTTGTTCGGCACTTGACACAAAGACATGGGACTGACCTCAATCTTCTCATGTTATACGTATTCCGTATTAAAAACAATAGATAATAAAAGCAATAGATAATACATATCGTCACATTTTGAGTTGCTTTCAGAATTTCCGCATTTAAAAGTCAACATTATTCTCTAAAGCACAAAATATAAAATCCGGACCCGGGGCACGCTTCAAGCGGCCCCCTCTGCAGATACACAACCACCCACTTCCTGAGGGTCACGGGTGTCTTCACATTGTGAGCTTTTAAATGAACATTCGTCAACACTTTTTAGGAAAACTCCTTCAACCCATCATCAACAGAAGGGTTTTCTTTTGTCGCCTCCATATTCATGCCGCAAAGTCAATGGATGCGAGAGGAACACTATTTTTATGGAGAGAAAACTATGTCCTTCGAATTTTTCATCTCCAACTTTGACATAATTTAGGTCAGTGGCGGCTCCAGGAAGGTTTTCAGAGTGAGAATATACCAGAGGAGGAAGCTGTCAGTAAACATGCACACAAAACATTAACAACTGGACAAAAGGATGCCTTCCACACATTCAAAGCCTTAATCACAATAATTAAAGTGTATCAGAAAACACAGCTCCTTCTAACAGACTAAAATTAATCATATTCATAACTCCTATATAGTTCTCGGTTTAAACGTATAAGATGTAGGTCTACTTGTGACAGTTTGTCCTACATGTAGCTCCGGCTGTCACAATCCATTACTGGAGTGCTCAACCATATTGTAGCAGTATGGAAGACATAATGTGCTTTCATACGCAGCCGTAGATCCATAAAGAACATGCAGCACATAACCTCCAGCCTCTCCAGCACTGAGATGAGGCTGCAGGACGGAGGCCTGTGAGCACAGACACACCAACCCAACCTCAACCGAGTGGCTCATGAAATCCATGCTATACACATACTTTAGTTTTGGATGGCTGCACTGGAGGAGGGGGAGTGGGGGGAGGGGGTCAAAGGTGCACTCGCCAGCACCCGTTCTGTTTGCCAATACGGGGTTCAATCCATGAGATTGATCTTGGCTTGCACAGGAGACACAGCAATGCACGCCTGCAACTTCACAACTAAAACAAAACACACAAATCCATCAGTCTGTCACCCGAACCAACACCCACTCACACCGAGCACGAGCTATTGACTCTCTATTGACTCTCTAAACCAGCGCGCAATACACTTGTTTTCTATAGGAGCCATATTGTAATGCTATTTAGAGTTTATTTCCTGTACATGATTTGGTTTTATTTGTTTTGTCCTAAGCTGGATGGAATCCATCGTATAGTTTGTTGCACGTACGTTGAATTCTGACGATGAAATCCGATCAATACGTTTATCTTTGCACTAAGCAGGCTGGTCTCATCCAGCGTCCGTAGCTAAATCTATGAAAATAATCCGCCGGAATTTGCGGATACCCCACAAAATGATATTGTACGTTAACGTAAAAACTTAATCATGAAAGAGGAAGTATAAAGGCTGCAGCAGGGTGGATGGGGGTCCAACAGACCCCCATCCAGGAGGTCTGTTGGTGGTTCCCCGAGTGAAACGAGAGGTCAACACTGATTTATTTGTTGAGTAATTCAGTAACGGCACTTCCATAGTTATTTTGAACCAAAACAACGATCTTCTCGTCAACCTAACTATATATTTCACGATCTTCTCCGAAGCCGTACTGAGTTGTTACTCTTCCTACTTCCTGTGAAGACGGACGTTTATTTTGAAAAGACCGTATTGACAGGTGTGGCTGACCTTCATTGGAAAATGCCCCAAAATCAAAAGTAACTTTTTGCAAGATATCATTCAAACTGTTGCATGAGGATATTAAACTATGACAGAACAGACGGTATATTGGTGATCTGAGGTTTCCAGGGTGGACGACCACCACCATCCATCCCTTACATTTATCTGAGGCTTTTATCCAAAGAGACTTCCATGCTATACAGTAGACCGTAGACACAGCAACGGTGAGCAATTAGGGTTAAGTGTCTTGCTCAAGGACACATCGACATGGACTAGTGGAGCCGATGCTCTGATTGAAAGACAGATCTGCTAACCACTGAGTCACAGTCGCCCCTTACTACCCATGTTTATGTTAAAAAACAAAAGTTTTCTATAATATCTCTTTAAAAGTGAAGTAGAAAGGCTGAAGCCCAGCAGGATCCGTGGGGGACGGGGACCGGCGGAAGAAAGAACTTTTAACAACTTCCAAACTATTCAGTTTATTATCCGGATGAAAGGCAATGTGACATTGACTGGAGGAGGTTCTTCAAGCGGCTAGCGGAGGATGAAACAATCTGCAGGGGAGGGAGGCTAGCCGGGTTAAAGCTGATGCCTCCGCCATGCACAGCCACGGCGTGTCTGGAGTTCGACCCGAGGAAGCGGCACAAATGTCTGGAAGCTGCTGGAAGACGACGCTCGGGCCGGCTGAGCTTTTCACGGCCGTCTGTCTGCGGCTCGCACACTCGAGAGCTGGCTGTTCCCGGAGAGACGGGATGAAAGGGGGCGACAATGGGGAGGAGAGCCAACTGTGAAGACTTACGGAGAAAGAGGAGCTGAAGGCAATCACGGGAGCAGATGGCTGACGGCGCAGGCCGCCGGTTTCTTCAGGGCCGTCGGAAAAAAAAACTGGAATGCAGCGGAGTGGTTTTAATGATGAGAGAGGGTGACCTGTGGAGCGGGCACGTGACTCCGGAACGAGCGAGTGGAGCGCCGGTGGGAACGTCTGGAGCTGTCAAGCACTCAGCTCTCCCAGAAAAACACCAACGCCATGAGATAGAGAACATTTCATTTATCTGAGGCTTTTATCCAAAGAGACTTACATGCTATACAGTAGACACAGCAACGGTGAGCAATTAGGGTTAAGTGTCTTGCTCAAGGACACAACGACATGGACTGGCTGAGCCGGGGATCGAACCACCGACCCTCTGATTGAAAGACTGACTTGCTAACCACTGAGCCACAGTCGCCCACAGCTTCTCCAGTTTTTTTGTGTTTGTTTTTACCAAAAATGTTCCATTTGTTTGTTTTGTTATATATAATATAAAAGGAAAGCAATAAAATCCCCAAAATATGAAATAAGGCATATTTGAGGCGTGTATAGTCTTTTTTTTTTCTTTTTCGTCCAGTCATCCATCCACTGGCCGGTCTGAGGAGACGATCACATCGTAAGACTGAATGTGTCGGAGGGTCAGCTCGGCCTGAAAAGAGTCCAAATCTCCACATGCTCTTTGCTGCTGATGCTATTTTTAGGATTCCTCGACGGACATCGTCTCTGACCGGAATGAGGTCATCTGAATGCAGCGAACGAACCTGCGCAAACCGCCAGGATCCCCCCCCCTTCCCTCCCTCTGCATATTCATTGTCCAAAAACCCAAACATCTGGGACATCACCCCGTCGGGGCCGATTCCCACACAACTCGCTGCAACGCCCCACTTTGATGAAGCAAAATTTGCAACCCATTATTTAAAAAGGCCAAGTGACAAATTAGGGGAATGCCAGAAAGGATGTGGTACATGACACAATGTGTGTGCGCGTGTGTGTTAACAGTTTTGGTTTTGATGGATACACGCGTCACTGTGTGTGTGTGTGTGTGTGTGTGTGTGTGTGTGTGTGTGTTGTAGGGCCTGCAGCGATCCATCGTGTCCTCGGCTGCTCGGCATTCCTCGCGAGCATGATGTTCAATCAGCTGCAACACATTCCCGCTCTTCCCCTCTTCGCATTACTCCTCCCGCAGAAGCCGCGTGATTGGCTGGCAGGTGTCCACTCAATTAGTGGAGCACAGCTCCCGTCGACAGTTAAACCACCGTTCTGAATCAGTGGGCGACGTCCAGTAGCTGCTGCTGCCGTTATCGGCTCTCGCCGGCCAAACTCACCACAAACAAACTTTGACAGGGAAAGACATTTTGGGGAAAGAAACCCTCCGATCCACTTTATTTATCCGGCTTTTCATCATGTTTAATTGTGTGTTGTCCTTTTAATAAATCCGATTTCCTTGATTTTAATTGGGTTTCAACTTTCCATTTTCCTCTTTAAATGTCCTTTATTTATTTCCTCATCTCGGCATGTGTGTGTGTATATATATATATATATATATATATATATATCTTGGTATATATAGCATCTTGGTGTTTTTTAAAGGGCTTTTTAAATGACATACGTATTCACTTTTCTTACCTTGAGCTGGATCAATGATTGAGGGCAGCAGATTGTGTTTCCTTTGGCCAGAGCTCAGCCAGCTCGTTTCCAATAGTCGATCTAAAAGCTAATTCAGCATTTACTCAAGCAAGAGAGCGGCGACTGTACCTATAAATTGCATTATTTCCCACAGTGTTGAATTATTTCTCCTTTTATAATTCTCTCTCTTTTATAATTCGTTTGGCCTCGAGACTCTACCTCATGTTTTTTAATATATATCCGGACACCCTGCCGTGCATATTATCAATGCATGTCCTAATTTATCCAATTTCAGTGACAATCCACTCATCTTGTGGAGTTGAAGCGCGCCTGTAAAAACTCTGCCGATGACCTCTTCACAAAAGGAGAGTGGCTGCTGTCACTTTACTCCAACAGTGACAGGTTCTCCCTGAGGAAAATATATTTTTAGTATTCATAGAGAAAACTCTTTGTAGCATAATTCACCCTTTTGACTCTTTTGTTCGCCTATACGGTTAAGTGCAAAACAGCAGTGTAACTTGGTTGCTGCAATCAGTTGCAACTGCAAGATTGCCCGTAAAGCAGGAGGAAGTCAAGTCACTCTAATATGAAAGAACACAGAGCAAATATTTCATCACCCATGTGGTTTTTCTTTTTTAGCTTGGTGTCTAAAGAGTGGGAAAGAAGGAGCCTGCTGTGCTCACCAACCTTGATTGGACTTCCAGATTTAAACACAGCAATGATGCATCGGTCTCGGGGGGTTTTATCGTTGGCCAATCACTGTCACGTCACTGTAACCATATTTTTAAAGTCCTGAGCATGATAATTACACAGAAATAGCGTTGCCTCTGAGCTGCTTTTGTTGACTATTTTTAATTAATCATGGCCCCCATCATGGTTCACTGAACTGTGTCATAGATGTTGGTAATGAGTTTTTTTTTTATTATTATTATGTGAACAGATCATTATTAGAAAGAGATGAGTCTATGTTCATATTCTTCACACTATGATATTAAAAATGAAGAAATAGCAGGAGGTTTGAATCACTGATTCGATCCATTGTACGTCCTTGATATTTAAATAGGAGCAAGTCAATTAAAACTCACTTAAATTGTTTTTGATTATGAAGAAAAAAGCGACCGACATATAAAGTTGTAAGTCCATAAGCATTGTTTTAAATCTTTTAATGCTTCTTGAGTATCTCTGTAATCACACTATAATTGTATTAGAAGCTGCAATATACAGGTTTTAGCCGCCTTGAGAAAGCTCCCATCCCTGAAGAAAAGGAAGATGAGTTCCTCACCGGAGAGTCACGGAGCCACATGGACCAATTTAGTGGCAATTTTCTACTGAGAAGCTGTAATCTGCGATTAGCTCCAGTACTGTAAGTATGCTACGGGGCCGTGGCTTTTTGGTTTAACGTACAGTACTTGGCAAGCTGAACGCGAAAAGCAGCTGAACCGGTAGAAACCTCAACTTGGAATAAAAATGTGTTCTTCATGGTTGTTGTGAGGAACGGGCAAAGTTCAGCTATTGTACTTTGGAGTTGGGAAAACTGGGAAACTTGAACTGACCTCGGGTTGAATTGTGAAACGAAGGATTGGTTGACCAAAAACCCAAAGACGCCATTAAACTCTGTTTAAACACATTGCACACTGTGAGTTAAAAGCAGCTTTACACTGTGTGTGTGTGTGTGTGTGTGTGTGTGTGCGGACAACTGAGATGCAGAGTCGGCATTAGGTTGAAGTGGAATCAGTAAGAGATATATGGCCTAATATAGTTTGTAAATGAGGATTGATGCCTTAATTACGAACCTTGAGAACAACGCTTCAAGGTAATAGCAATATTAAAGACTCCATTAATGGGAATTCAGTTGGAAAATTAAGGGATGGATCTTTTTCTTCTTCAGGGAGACACATCAGTAACCTGATGCTTTAAAGCTCATGAAGTTGGATGTGTTGTAATCTACGCCCAGATGGTGATCGCCTATCTGTTGGTCTGGACAGGAAGCAGCAATATGATTGTCCCCTGTAAATACACCGCCAAGGTCTTTCTGCTCGATTGTCAGCACACACACTCACTCACTCACTCACACACACACACACACACACACACAGTCACACACGCCGCACACTGAGCAGCAAGTAAGCGATGTGACTAAGAAGTCCTTTGCCATTCACAACCTGACGGCATACGAACCGATTCCCCGGTGTGGCCTCGCTGCCCTTTCTCTCCCTGCGAGGCACGAATCTGTCTCATTTACCACTCCGTCATGCTCCCGGTACCTCTCTGTCTTTTATTCCACCGCGATGTTTGACCTTTTGTCACCGCCTTGTCATTATTCTGTCAGCCGGCTGCTAACAACCACCACTGCGAGGTGGAACCGGGAGAGTGTTTCCAGGGCATCGGATGATGTCGCGATGGGAGAGACACTGACTCCGGCTGGGGGCGTCTTACCTCCCGAAGGGTCGTCTGTTCGGCCTCAGATAGTGTTGATTGTGGGATCACATCATGTGACATGCACTTTGTTTCCAGAGCAACTAACTGGACTACCTCCGGCTATCGGTGAATAGCATCCGGGTGGTTTCGGCACACTCACATTTTGTGCGATCTTTTACCAACATTTGTACTCCTGTGATCCCAGCAGATGACAGCTGAAACCAGAATGGTTTACACCTGTTATCAGCCCAGGACTCTGAGATAGAGAGGCCTTTTATGCTATGCTTTATGCTAAAATGTGACAAAAACGGGGTCGAAGGAATAGAGTGTGCAGGCCTCCCTCACCCGCATGGTTAGGGTTAAGGTTAGGGTTAGGTTTTGTGGAGGGCGGGGGTTAGGGAATGGGGAAATAAAAAACTTCCACTCACCAGAGGGGTGAGTAGAGTGCACGGGCTCAGAAACGACTCCAATCCAAAGATTTTCAAGTTCTCCCTCCCGTGTTTGTTGTGAATGTGTTTGATGGTCACAAAATGGATGTTTTTTTCTGGACGTTTATTGACCAAGGAGACGTGTACTAAGAGGTCTCTCAGGTTGGTATTCCTTTTAAAGGCAGATATAATTTTAAAATCCAGTAAAGGTGCCATCTTACCCTGTAGTTTCTGGTACTGTTTTTTTACTCCCACACCAATTTTCAGGGCTGCTGGCGAAAATGTGGTAATAAATGGTACCATATATTTTTCTGTGTTTCTTTCCCCAGGGCCCTGAGTCTGTTGGAGTCTGCGATTTTCAGCCCTGATGGATCGTAAAAAGGTTCTGCTATACCCCCTGGTTCGAAGAACCCTGAAGAGTATTCTGGTTGCCTCCTCGGCATCCTCTAGGTGAGTACATATCCTATGGTACCGGAGCAATTGTGATTTAACTATTCCCTTGAAAGTGTGCTTGGGATGATAACTGGTTTTGTGCAGGAGGGCATGAGAATCCGTGGGCTTAAAGTAAACCCGGGTGCCCAGCCCCCCTGTCTCGCCCAATTTAAAAACCTCTGTGTCCAAAAACTCCACCTTTTGTTGTTGCAGGTTGTGTTTGACCGTGATAGCTGGGTGGTGATTGTTCAGAATATTAATAAATTGCTCAAAGTCCTGTTCTGAGTAGCCCCAGATTCCAAAAATATCATCCAAATACCTACAATAAAAGAGGGGAACCTTGGAGCATTTGGCTAACACTGTCTGCTCCCAGTCCACCATATAGATGTTGGCGTATGAGGGTGCAAACTTTTTGCCCATTGAGGTTCCCTGCACCTGCAGGTAGTATTCTCCATTAAACTCAAAGTCATTGCACGTTAAGCCTAACTCCAGTAGGGAGAGAAGTTCCTCATCTGGCCTGCAGGGGTCAGGGGATTTTTCAAAACCTGCCTGACAGCTCTAAGTCCCCGTGTGGAGTCGATATTGGTATACAGGGTATCTATATCTATGGAGAAGAGCATGGCTCCTGTTGGTATCCTGAGTGTTTGGATTTTCTTGACAAAATCATATGTGTCTTTTATGTATCCAGGATGTTTTTGTGATAAGGGCCCCAAAAAGCTCTGAGGTACTGAGTTTTATCCATGATAACGATTTTGGAGCCCTTGTCCGCTGGTTTTATAACAATGTCTTGGTTATGTTTGATGTTGTTCAGTGCTCCTCTCTCATGTATTGATAGGTTGTCTTTCAACCGTATTCTGGTGGAGGTGTTTTCTAGGTCACTCTTATCCTGCCCAATAAGTTCTTTTTAGGGTTAGGGTTAGGGTTAGGTTGTGTTAGGTTAGGTTGTGTGGAAATCATAGGGTTAGGTTTTGTGGAAGGCGGGGTCCTCCGAAGAGGACCAAGGTAAGCACTGGCACTAAGGGGCTAGTTGGGGTTGGGTTAGGGTTAGAGTTAGGGTTAGGGTTAGGTTTTGTGGAGAGCGGGGGTTAGGGGTTGGGGTTGGGTTAGGGTTAGGGTTGGTCTCCACACATATGTTTGGGAAACACTGCTTCTGAGTGACCCAGATCTTAAGGTGCCACAAAATAAAAGCAACCCACCGATAAATGCTCCAGTTGATATAAAAAGAAAGCAGTTTTTTAATTCTGCAGGAAACTCCACCGCATCACCGACCCATGAATCAGAGAGACCGTGCCATTGATCCAAGCATTCTTGTTTATTTCCTTCTCCTCAACAAGCTTTTGACATGATCTTCCCGCAGCGCCGTGATTTATTTCTCCCTGTCGTCGTGTTACGGACTCTGTGGTCACACTTTTGAAAGGTGAGCTGCAAATAGGCTGTAAGTTCGGAGCTGTTTGAACTTTCCGAGCAAGTTTAAGGCCAAGGGCGGCTCGGCGGCGGACCCCTCCAGGGAATACACTCGTCACCGGCGATGGGTTGGCAGCTCGCGAGGCCGTTACTGGGCCGTCCGACTGGGCTCCATCTCCGTAATGATGCACGGTGCGTGACCGAGATTCATGGCGGCTAAACGGCAGATCCATCAGGCACGCTGAGGGCTTTTTTAATTTTTGTTTTATCTTGCCTGCACCTGTTTGGAATTAGTAAGTCACCTTGAACTTAAGTGTGCCAGAATGGGCGGAGACGCACATGAAGGTGATTCAGCGTGGTGGTTCAAACCAGACACTGCTTTATATTCTTTATTTTAACCTGCCTGCTCGTTCTGTGCCGTCGATGTTTTTTTGCGGCAATCTGCACAAGAAAACGTCCTACCTAATGACTAATGGAACTTATTTTTGTCGACATCTTATTTCAGGTCGCTTTGACATTATTTCCAAAGCAGGAATAAAAATAACCAAGAACACCTGCCAATAAGATGACACATGCAGCAAAAACTCTTCCCCAGCAGCAACACACACACACAACTGTTGGTAGTCTATATTGTTGTGTTTCATTGTCTAACATTTTTCAATAAAACTGTCTCTTGTTATTCGTCTTTTCCTGCTTTTAAGACCATGTTGCTCTTGTTTTTCCGATTGGTTGAAAAGCAATTTGATTACCAGTATGTGCCGTTCCTAAGTGCTCGACCCCCCCAAAAAAAAATTAAGAGCTTTGCTGGTTTATTGTGGAAATTGTAGTTGTGGAGAGCTTGAAAATCTGAATAATTATAAGCCAGGTTTTCTATTGAAATGGAAATGTGGGTGTACAAAACATCTGGTTTCACTAATGCACGAGAAAAATTGAGGGCATTCAAATCATTCAAAGAGAATGATTATATTATAATGATGATATATATATATATATATGCACTGAAATTCATATATATTGCATAAAATCTATTCATATGTCATCAATGTCATCATAAAGTGCACAAGTAGAAGGTTCGGAAGAATTGGCAGGTCTACAAATACAGGACATTCACCCAGGACACCACCGTTCATGACCCATTAGCAAAAGTTGATGTTGATTTAATTATTACAAAACCTCCGTGCTTCACAATCATCACTTCCTTAGTTATTTTACCCCAAAACCCAACTTGTATTAAACAAACTGTTGTCAGAGGATATGTTGATTTCCTCTAAATGTGGCTTTGTAACAAGATTACAAGGTATTTCTTCATTGTCGTTGCACGACAGGGTTGTGGGAAGTAAACTACGGTGGCTTTGTTGATCACAATCAAGGAATACGTGGCCTCAGATGCAGCATCCTCTCTGCATTCAGCACTGAAGCACCAGCAAAATCAAGCCCGAGCTTTACAGGCAATCTTTATTTGGAAGGAGAAATTCATTGTTGGTTTTCGTCTCTTCGGGGGAAATGTCGTTAATAATAGAAAAAAAAAACAAGAAATAACAACCGTCTCCTTTTAAGCGCAGCACACTACATATTTAAAGGGGAGCTTTAAAGTACTACGCTGTCACAACTCCTTCGTTCTTTGAGAGAAAACAAAAAGGAAGAAAGGACAAAGACTCTAGTCAGATCTATCAAACACATTTTTTTTGTTTACTTGTATGATCGGTCTGATCTTCCCGTCTGATGCTTCTCTCTCTGGGCTTTTTGTCTCCCTTCAACACGGCGACACCACTTTGGGTAGGAAGTTGCCTCTTTGGTTGTGTGACCTCCACACCTCTCTTCTCCCGAGTCACATACTGTAAGACATCCTTCGACATGCTCTTGTCTTATCTGCTCTCAGCTCTGCCCTTTAGCTCGTCTGATGCTGTTTCACCATTCCCCTTCGTCAGTAGCCCGAGGCCATTTGACTCTGGATGTTTCTGCCCGCTGGTCTTTCCCTTCTCTGGCTGCTTGAATTCTTGACCGTCATGAACCAACATTTTGCCCAATTGCGACTACAAGCTGGGTTTGCTATGTGTCACTGACCTCTAAGGGGGTGTATCCTTGAATGCTCAAAAGGTATTGATCGGCATTGTGTCTTTAAAGTCTTTTAAAGTTGTTCTTTTGAAAAGATTTTTTTTTTAATATCTTTGTGTTCCCCGCGATCCTCAAACAGGATCAGTGGTTCGGATAATGGACGGATAGATCTTTGTGTTTCTTGCTCATATTATAACACCTTCTCAACCCAATGTGTTAATAGTTAGGGTTTAGGAAAAGGTCATGATATACTTGTTCAGGTTTAGGCAACAAAACTGCAAACTTAATATAATGAAAAGATCGTCGTTTTTGGTTTAAAATGACTTCGGAAGTGTTACTGAAGGTACGTGACAAGTACATCAACACTGACTTACATCCTTTAAATGCTGCATAGATGAGGCCAGCATGTAGCCTTTGGTTCCACATGAACAAGAGGCAATCTTGAGGTCTTCAACAAAAGTCCAGACTGTGGGAGACAAGGGTCCAATCGACAAATTAATTGGGACACATGGCCATCGGCATGGGTTGCCAGCTGCTGTTTTAGGGTTTTAAATGTTGGTTTTATAACAGATTTTCCCGCATTCGTCACTTGTTTTTGTAAAGCTGAGCTAAAGCACCTAGGGTTTTGGGGTTTTGGGGTTTTGCAACTGATTTGGTGTCATGATGTGAGTGAAGTATCTTCTGCATGTTGTTGTTTATCTCCACAAAGTTACCTGTGTGTGTCTGAAAGTGTAGATTCCATTCATGTGCATGCATTTGAAGTTGTCTATCACGAAGATCTATACCTGTCGCTGTTTCAGTTGATATCACACTTGAAAACTGAACAGTCTATTATTGAAATAGAAGACAGCCTATTGCTCTCCAACTTAGTGTCTTTATTCTTGTTATTCACTCGGATATAGCCGTCCTGCATTAGCGTTGCAGTATGGGAGCCTATGGGCTTTGCTACAGAAGTACAAACAGGGAGTCATCATCAAGCTCATGCATCCTCATAAGTCTTCAATTGTAGCTCCATAGTTTTTAAAGGGGATATGCAGCATGCTGGAGCGGGCCTGAGTACGACTCTCGTGGGTTTCAAGCCCATTACATCCTCCGTCGGGTCTTTTCCCTCCCATCGGCTATTACTATTGTTATTGTTGTTGCATGGTCTTTCAACAGCTGTCAGCAGCAATATTCACAGCAGTCATTAGAGGAATCTCACTGAGACAATTATACACAGGGTCTGGATTGAATAAACTACAAGCGTTTACACTGTGGGGCAGAACAATGGCTCGGATGTTGGAAAATTTAGTTGAGTTCATCACTTAAGTTGTTAAATGATTTCCTGTGAAGGAAATGCTGACTGCTCCTTATTTAGTCAAACTGATAAAGTAGGAAATAGTGCACTATCAGGTTTTCCTTGAGACATTTAAAATCCATAGGGAATAGGCCGGGCACATGAGGATGGGAGTGCGCTGCCCTTCTGTTCTTGTTCAACAGACCATGGCAGCGTCTCAAATGTTAGAGGAATACATTTGAAACTTATTGCAATGCCAAGCCCGGACCTTACTTGGCAAATACAGTTTTAACACTTGGGGGGGAACTACTGTGCCACTTTTATTATAAGATGCATTAGTTACAGTTAAGCCAAGTTTCAGTCAGTACTCCAGTGTGGTCCATATAAAGTTATCTCATCCATCTTGGTCATGTAAAGTCTTCTGTTGTGAAAGAGGGGTCTGGCTTCCTTCCAATGGCAGGTACCGGTCCCTGGCCCGGTGCTTTGGGACCACTGATGTAGTTCCGAAAATCCAACCGACGGCATTTGCCGCCGATGGTTGAGTACCTTCTCACTGCGCCGTCCCCGCTGAGGTGGAGATTTCATTGCAGCATTTGAGAGCCTTTGAGTTTTCAAAGGCACGAAACAAGACTGAACGAGCCGTATCTAGAATGTAGAGGAAGTCCGATCTGCTTTGGTTCGGTCAATTCAGATCAGCATCCACGCATGTCTTTGGGCAGTTGGCCCTTTGAAGGTGTTTTCTCTCCAATAAGCTTGCTTTCCTCTAGAAATTAGAGCTCTAATATAAATCGAATGTAAGAAGCTGGAGAGGGACCTTCCCCATCATCTCTACTCCATTAGTAAAGCTGCTGTATGTGTTGTTGGTCATCCTTCATGATGATAATGACCTACGATGTTTTTTGTCTTTTGTGAATATAGCAAAGCTGCAGCAACATGAGCAGCTTCTGCTGACTGAGTGACAGACCCTGTTTCCTAGAGACAACTTCTGCATACCAACAGTAACCGACAGTAAATGAATTCAGGGAGATATGCATTTGTTTTTTTAATGGTGCACTATAAACTTACCATCATGCAAAAATGTTTTGTTGAATAACTCCATAGTTAATCATTGAAATGTTGTTGTTTTTTTTCAATGCAAAAACTTGTATTTAGCTGTTTTAGAGCCCCATGGGAAGTTTGATGCAATACGACTTTTCCTCATAGAGTAACACACATTTACCTGATGGACTATTGGGCTGCAACGCCATATTGGGCCGGTCGCATTAAATGGATGAACTTCATTCTGATTTCAACCACACATCCTGTAAAGTTTTGTGACTGCAACTTGCACTGTGGTAATACTTTCAAGGTCACACAAAAGATTGTCTGTCTGAGTTTGTGCTGCTTTAACAGGAGAAAATAAAACACTGCAAATAAACATAAACCTGGCAAATATATAATTCCTGCAAAATGTACTCGTCCATAGTTTTTGAAAGGAGACAATGTTGGAACGAGCAATGCTTTTCACCAGGCTTCTCTGAGTGACACTGTCAAAGTCGTAGATCACAGAGGGCGTGAGACTTTATGAAGATGGTATTTTTGGCCACCGCTGCATTGAGAGCAAACTTTCCAGGGACACCAGACGGGGAAAGAGCAGGAGATTGAGATGGGACCTTGCGGTGTTATATGAGGGTTATTTGAGGGAAGGGATTTGAAAGCAATGAGAAACTCTTCCTGATTTTGTTGGGAAGAGGATGATATTCTTAGGGCTGGCAGTAAAATCACCCGAGGACAGATTTTTTATTTTTCTTGGTAAGGAAATGAGGTAGAGAAGGAGAAGTGGTGCCGATCACACTCTGTGCTGCAAGGTGCATGAAGACGAAGCTGGGTTAGGTTTTTTTATCCCAGATAAATCCTGGACCACGAGAAGACGAATAATCCTAAATGACATAATGAGACTGCGTGTTTTTTTGCAGATTTCTTAAGGTCCCGTTAAGTGTCCCGTTAACTTCGGATTGGGAATGGAAAGTGACATTTGCATGTTACGAAATAATGAGGAAATCTGAGAATAATTAGACATTCCCTTTAAAGCAGGGCTTTAAAGTAAAGTCACTTCTCATAGTGTAGTAAATCCACAGGTTAGAAAGACGTAATGAAAAATCACCAAACAAAAGACAAGTTCCATGCAGGGATATGGATTTATGTTGGGGGAGGAAAAAAATGAAATTCCACACACGGTTTCCATTTCCTTTTTGAATTGCAAAAACTAAAATCTTGCTCGGGGCAGAACACACATAACCCTGCAGAGGAAAAACTAGTGTGTCAGGAAAAATGGGAAATCGGTGCTTACTGCAGCGTGTTCAAGGGCAAGATTAATGCTCAAATTAGAAATGTATCGGAAATAAAGTACTAATAAACTAATGCGTCACGTGAGGATGACGCGGTCACCTTTAACTGCATTTGCAAATTTAATTACATTTAAAAATAAATAAATAAATGGGTTTTCCCATTATTAATGCATTTTCAAGTATGGTGCTGTTTAAAAAAAAAAAAAAATCAAAGTAATGTGACTCATGGGTCAGTGGAGTGGGACAGTGGCCCCTCGGGGGCCCGGGACGGTGTCGGGGCCCGGGACATGGCTCCTCGGGGGCCCGGGACGGTGTCGGGGCCCGGGACGGTGGCCCCTCGGGGCTCGGGACGGTGGCCCCTCGGGGCCCGGGACGGTGGCCCCTCGGGGGCCCGGGACAGTGTACAGTGCAGTGAGCACAACAGACCCTCCGACTGCCTTTTAATCTTTCTGTGCTGACTTACCGATTTCACTTCAACATTAGTTGCCCTTATTGTAAAAATTTCCTGTTTTCTTTTTCGGCTCATTTCAAATAGGTTACTAAAGTAAGCCCTGGAGTTCTCAGCCCATTTTTCTTGTCACTTGTTGGTCCATAAAGTGTCTGCAGGCTGCTGTAAACAACCCGATCCCTTTGGCCCTACTTAACGTAAAGTTTACCCTGAATCCTGATGCGACGTGTGTTTCAAATTAAAAGCGGTGCCAAATTCTTGCTCTCCGAACGGCGTCTAAACCCTCTTCTGGGGAAGCAGCCATTTCTCTCTTTGATCACTGGTGTATTGTTATTGTATCCCTTTTTTTTATAGCAGCCATTACGCATCATAAGCACACTGTGTGCTCTCGTATCTTTAATGAACATCCCACAGAATCGCCTGCTTTTTGTTTTTTTTCTGTCGATTTGAGTGCAAGCGGCGCCGTCTCTTGTTAATGATCCCACCCAGCTGTGCGTATTATCGCTCCATCCAGGAAACAATCAACAATCGGATCATCTGGATTCGAGATTATTATTTTATATATTTTTTTCTTTTGTGAAAATTTCCACTCCAGGTTTTTTTTTCCCTTCACTTTCTGCTGATCGGTTTGTAATCACGGCCCCGGCAGGTGTTCCCGCTGATCCCATCGTTAACGCCGAGGAATCATAACGTGTGCAATCATCAGAGCATCAAGTCACCGTCGCCTCGTGATTTACTTTTCAAGTCTAGCTGGGATACTTTTCCATTAGTTTCACTGAAACGACCGTTGGCTGCCTGGACATTATTCACATAAAGGTTAGAAGAAGAAGACATGATCCTTTATTAATATCCTCGGGGAAATTCATCTCTTCATTTAACACATCCTTAGAATGAAGGAGCTGTGGGCTCCCAGGGAGCGACTGGGGGTTCAGTGACTTCCACATGTGAGCTATGGGAAGACCGGGGATTGAACCGGCTACCTTGTGGTTACGAACACTCATCCACCTGAGCTACTCAGGCAGACAAGTCACCGGCTGTACCGTCAACAATTCTCTGATATAAACCGACTGCGTTTAGGGATTTACATGTTGAATCCCTGACAGTAGTCTCACGGGGTCGGAGGTCGTGGAGGCTTTTCTAAACCCCCTTCGGCACCGAAACCTCTATTCTCTGTTCTATTAATTATCATCTGATGAATGCATACTCCGGTGAGCGCTCGGAGGCGGCGCCGCTTGACCTGAGCCCCGGCCTTGAATGTGATTAATCACGTCATTGTAATTGATAGACTGGGAAATAGGGTTTTTGGTATTTCCATTCGCTGAGGGCTTGTTCTTGTTCTTCACCATCAAACAGAGAATGTTCCAGGATTATGCGTCTTCATGTCCCGTTCTGGGGGACAAACATGTTTTATTTAACCTTTTGCCTTGCACTTCCTTCATCTGCTCCGCCAGCAGTACTCGGTGCCAAGTGGCCAGGAGTAAGAGACTCTTCCGCTAATGTCAAGTGGTAATTGTTCTAAACGTCTTCTTTTCTTTTTCCCAGAAATAAATATAGTTGCCTTTCTTTTTTTTTTTAAACCCTTTAAATCCATTTATTAAAATAGAATTTGTTAATAAATATTTAAATCCCGAGCAGCAGGCTGCAAATCTATTCCAGACATGGATTTACCGTCATCGCCACACTGATTACTGCCGTTTTGTCTTCATTAACATGGTGAGCCGTATGTGTTTTTTAAGCACTATTTTATGCATCATCTCTCCTCCACAATGCCCTGTTTTTACAGTCGTAATTAACAAACCGACTCCAGACTGTGCAGGGATCCACTACAAACCAGATTTATATCTGGTGGAGAAGCAGGAAGCTCATTTTAGCCTCTCTGCAGGGAAGCAGTGTGTCCGCGTTGATGTGGCGACCATGTTTAATTGTATTGATGATTCTAATTTCATCTTTCTTTAGCTATTAAGACTATACAACACACTCTCACCCCAACGCCACATACTGACACCTGATGAAAGCAACTCATAATATACTAATCAGCACATAAGGAACATAGTGTAATACATTATTACTGTATGGGAAAGGTATTACAATATTACCTGAAGAAATGTTGTAGTTTGCAACAACAAAAAAGGCATTTCCTTTTTTTTGCAACATTACATAAAATGTGCTACATGATGCACGTACAAAAAGTAAAACTGCAACAATGTAACAAACATAACTCAGCAACACTTTAGGACACGGACTCTGGTCTACTGGTTGAAAGTAGAATACATTGTCTTGACCCATGAACTCTCTGAGGACAACTAGTGGACAGTTGAGGAACAACACAAGCTTTCTAGTGGGACGGCTGCCTTCACTGTTACTTCGCCTTTAAACCGAATGATTTTTCCGGAGTTACGATTATTTTTCGTCTAAATGAGTAATATTTCATCATTTTGGAGCGTAATTACCAGCCGTAGCCAGTAGGGTAGGAAAGAATATTCAGAATATAATCTATTGGTGTAAAACAGTGTGACCACGCCCACCACGGTTTCCTCCGCCATGACACCTCTCTACACTGGAATCCAATTCTATATCGAATTCTAGAATTTAATCTAATTCTAGTAAATATATCATGTAGGGTTAAATATGAACACTAAATAGAGGCAAGAGTAGATTGTACTCTAATTAGATTGGGACCAAATATTATATGTTTTATATAAAGAGTACAAATGTATTTTGACAAATTGACAGTGTACTGATACACCTGTCACTACCTTTTGCTACTATTATTGTAAACACAAAGACGTAATGATTAATTAACACACATGGGTTGCAATGCTGTAAAATTAAGGAAGGAATATAAAATAAGCAGAAACAGTTATGATACATAGATAAATACTTTATTAATCCCAACAGGGAACATGTTTTATCTACAGCAGCATTTGTGCACACAGGTTACGCAATAAAATATAAAGAAAAGGCACAATGTATACAAAAATAGAAGGAAAATGCACAAAGTATGCAAACAATAGAAGAACAAAGAGACTATAATAATAATAATAATATTACATTAAAATAACTAATGTAACAAACAAACAGCGGTGCCGGAGGTGATTTATCGTAAAGTCGATGATGACGATGCATCCGCGGTAAGATCCTGAGTTGGCACAAAAAAAAAGAAACATAAAAAAAAAAATATTCGGGCATCTTTTTTAAAGTCCTTAGAATAGAAGCCTGGCGTCGGATCAATAGTCTATAACAAGGGATCAAGGCGGCGGGATGTTGCTACAGAGCCCCGGAGTGCTCCCGTCTGCCTGCCATGTCAAAAGCTAAGTCATTATATTCTCTTCACCTGTATGAAGTTCCTCCGCCCGGCTCCTCCACAGCTTCGCTCCTCGGCTGCGATGCCCCGCGGCGGTGCTGATGCGGTGAAATGTGCTGTGAAAATGCTCGGGAGAATCCCCACAAGTCTCTCGATCAATAGTTTTTTTTTTTTTTCCTCCTCTCCCCCTCATAAGTCTACGCTGTCGGGAGTTAACTTTGCTGGATTTCATTACGACGATGAGCAACGGAGTAGTTTAAAAAAATCCGTGTGCACAGGTATCAGCTCTGACCTTTTTAATTATTTTTTTTTATCTACTCATCACTTCGCAGGAAGAGACCGCCTCCAGATGCACATCATCTGGAGGATTTGTTGATTAAAGGTCGCGTTTGTTAACATGCTCGTGTGTGAATGTCACATTGTCACTGCTCGTCGATTAAAGGAAAGCCAGAAACAAAGATGCAAAGAGTGCATTAAAGGGACCCGTTGATGTGTCCCACCGGAACCCGGGGAAGTGGAACGTCGCCATGTTTTTAATATCCAAGAGCAACTTTGTGAGCTCTAATGTGAGGCGTTGGGGGGTGTTTTGAATGAGAACAAGTAATCAAGGGTGCAGGCTGCCGTTCCAGCCTTGAATGGCAATTTGTTTTTGCACACAACAAAATAGATAGGCATGAGTGAATTTAGCCCTTTTTTTTCTTCCTCCCTGCTAAGTCTAACAAGGAGAATTGATGGGCAGGAAAAGGGCAAGTCACTCAAGCTTTTCTGGAAAGCTCTGTAGCGGAGGCGGTTCAAAGCTGAACCATGCTGTCCATTTGTGGAAACATCCATCCATCCATCCATCCATTTTCCACCGCTTATCCGGGGTCGGGTCGCGGAGGCAGCAGGTCAAGCAGGCTGACCCAGACTTCTCTCTCACCCGCAACATCTACCAGCTCATGCTGGGGGATCCCGAGGCGTTCCCAGGCCAGCTGGGAGATATAATCCCTCCAGCGTGTCCTGGGTCTTCCCCGGGGCCTCCTACCAGTTGGACGTGCCTGGAAAACCTCTAAAGGGAGGCGTCCTGGAGGCATCCTAATTAGATGCCCGAACCACCTCAGCTGACTCCTTTCGACACGAAGGAGTAGCGGCTCAACTTCAAGCTCCCTCCTGATGTCCGAGCTCCTTACCCTATCTCTAAGGCTGAGCCCGGCCACTCTACGGAGGAAACTCATTTCGGCCGCTTGTATCCGCGACCTCGTTCTTTCGGACACGATCCAAAGCTCGTGACCAACGGTGAGGGTTGGGACGTAGACCGACCAGTAAATTGAGAGCTTTGCCTTTCGGCTCAGCTCCTTCTTCACCAAGACGGCCCGGTGCAACGCCTGTTTTACTGCTGCAGCCGCACCGATACGCCTGTCGATCTCCCGCTCCATTTTACCCTCACTCGTGAACAAGACCCCGAGATACTTGAACTCCTTTGCTTGTGGTAGGCACTCTGTCCCCACCCGGAGGGAGCAATCCACCGGTTTCCGGCAGAGCACCATGGCCTCAGATTTCGTGGTGCTGACTCTCATCCCCGCCGCTTCACACTCGGCTGCAAAACGCCCCAGTGAATGCTGGAGGTCATGGTCCGAGGAGGCAAACAGGACCACATCATCTGCAAACAGCAGAGAGGCTATCCTGAGATCCCCGAACCTGACATTCTCCGCCCCACGGCTGCGCCTAGATATCCTGTCCATGAAAGTCACGAACAGGACCGGTGATAAAGGGCAGCCCTGGCGGAGGCCAACACCCACCGGGAACGTGTCTGACTTACTGCCGAGGATACGAACACAGCTCCTACTGCAGGCGTACAGAGACCAGATGGCCCGTTGCAACGGGTCATCTGGTCCCGCAGCACCCCCCACAAAAAGCCCCGATGGACCCGGTCGAAAGCCTTCTCCAAGTCCACAAAACACATGTAGACTGGTTGGGCAAACTCCCAGGACCCCTCCAGTATCCTTGCAAGGGTAAAGAGCTGGTCCACTGTCCCACGACCAGGACGAAACCCGCACTGTTCTTCTTGAATCCGAGGTTCGACAAACGGTCGGAGCCTCCGTTCCAGCACCCTGGCATAAGCTTTTCCAGGGAGGCTGAGTAGTGTGATACCCCGATAATTCGAGCACACTCTCCGGTCCCCCTTCTTGAAGATGGGAACCACCACCCCGGTCTGCCAGTCCATGGGCACTGTGCCCGACCCCCATGCGACATTGAAGAGGCGTGTCAACCAAGACAGCCCAACAAAGTCCATCGCCTTCAGCATCTCAGGGCGGATTTCATCCACCCCCGGCGCCTTGCCACCAAGGAGCTTTTTCACTACCTTAGTGGCCTCTGCCAGGGATATGGGTTCATCCAACCCCAAGTCTTCAGGCGCTGCCCCCTGTTCAGGGGACATGTTGACCGGGTTTAGGAGTTCCTCAAAGTGCTCCTTCCACCGCCCGACGATATCCTCTGTCTGGGTCAGCAGCAACCCTCCCCCGCTGATAACAGCCTGGGGAAGGCCCTGCTTTCCCTTCCTGAGTCGTCGGATGGTTTGCCAGAACCTCCTTGAGGCCAACCGAAAGTCCTTCTCCATGGCCTCCCCGAACTCCTCCCATGCCCGAGTTTTAGCATCCGTGACCACCGCAGCTGCAGTCCTTCTGGCCTGCCTGTACCTGTCAGCTGCTTCAGGAGACCCCTGGGCCAACCAAGCCCGAAAGGCCTCCTTCTTCAGCTTGACGGCTTCCCTCACCCCCGGTGTCCACCACCGGGTTCTCGGGTTGCCGCCACGACAGGCACCGATGACCTTCCGACCACAGCTCCTAGCGGCCGCGTCCACAATAGAGGCTTTGAACATGATCCACTCGGATTCCATGTCCCCAACCTCCCTCGGGATGTGTGAGAAGTCCTTCCGGAGGTGGGAGTTGAAGACCTCCCGGACAGGATCCTCCGCCAGACGTTCCCAGTTCACCCTCACTACACGTTTGGGCTTGCCAGGTCTTTCTGGCCGACTCCCCCGCCATCTGATCCAACTCACCACCAGGTGGTGATCAGTTGACAGCTCTGCTCCTCTCTTCACCCGAGTGTCCAAAACATACGGCCGCAGATCAGATGATACGATTACGAAGTCGATCATTGATCTCCGGCCTAAGGTGCTCTGGTACCAGGTACACTTATGAGCCACCTTATGTTCAAACATGGTGTTTGTTATGGACAAACTGTGGCTAGCACAGAAGTCCAACAACGAAACACCACTCAGGTTCAGATCAGGCAAGCCGTTCCTCCCAATCACTCCCCGCCAGGTTTCTCTGTCGTCGCCCACGTGAGCGTTGAAGTCTCCCAGGAGAACTATGGAGTCGGCAGGCGGCGCCCTTTCCAGGACCCCTCCCACCAACTCCAAGAAGGCCGGATACTCCGAAATGCTGTTTGGTGCATAAGCACAAACAACAGTCAGAGCCTTACTCCCCGCAACCCGTAGGCGCAGGGAGGCGACCCTCTCGTTCTCCGGGGAAAACTCCAACACGGCGGCGCTCAGCCGGGGACTCGTGAGTATCCCCACTCCCGCCCGGCGCCTCTCACCCTGGGCGACTCCAGAAAAGAACAAAGTCCAACCCTTCTCCAGGAGTTTGGTTCCAGAGCCAGCGCTGTGCGTGGAGGTGAGCCCAACTATATCTAGCTGGTACCGCTCCACCTCCCTCACCAGCTCCGGCTCCTTCCCCGCTAGCGAGGTGACGTTCCACGTCCCTAGAGCTAGTCTATGTCGCCGGCGATCGGCTCGCCCAGGCCCCCTGCCCGGCCCGCCGCCCGGTCTACATAGCACCCGACCCCGATGTCTGTCCCTGCGGGTGGTGGGTCCACAGGGTGGCTGCACCATGATGTTTCTTCGGGCTGAGCCCGACCGGGCCCCATGGGCGAAAGCCCGGCCACCAGACGCTCGCCGACGAGCTCGCCTCCCGGGTCTGGCTCCGGGAGGGTGCCCCGGTTTCCCTGGTCCGGGCGAGGTAGCTACATTCCGTGTGCTGCTATTCATCAGGGTTTTTTGAACCGCTCTTAGTCTGGGCTCTCCCCCGAGACCTGTTTGCCTTGGGAGACCCTACCAGGGGCAGATGCCCCGGACAACATAGCTCCCAGGATCATTGAGCCACTCAAACTCCTTCACCGCGTTAAGGTGGCGATTCGCGAAGGAGTAAACAGTGTTTCCACAAAGTCACATTTTATATTGTTCATTTGTAGAAATTGGTCATCCAAATGCATGGGAGCTATAGAAAACACTGATACTCATTAGTGTGAGTTATCAGGTGTGGGTTAGCGGATGTAAATCTCATGCAACGACTCCTCTTGCGAGCACAGTGTGTGTATTACAGTAATCCGCCTCAGAAAGTAGTCCCTCACAAATGCAGTATTTATTCCTGTTCAAGTTTTGTTTCTAAGAACTACAGTTCTGCAGTTATAGGAAATACTGAAATACTCTAGTTTCGTATGTCCCAATAAACAGTATATATACTATGTATACTACAGAATAGTACCCAAGCTATAGCATGTTGTTCTGGTTATTCTGACCCACAATCCTTTGCACAGCAGATATAAGAGCAAGAGGGTAAAAAGTGCAATGTTATGAGGAAGTATATGTCCTAATATGTACTTTTAAAGGCAGCTGCAGCATGCACTGAAAGTATAATGAAAAAATGTGATTTAAATGCAGCTAGAAAAAAAAGTCAGATTTTTGCGATGAAACGAATACCTCCATTGTTCATTTTGATGTTTTTCTTTGATTGTATATTTGTAGACACATTTACATTTTGTCTGACAATGTTGGTGCTGATGATTTGACTGGTTCAATATTCTGTGTAATCGTTTGAAATATCACTTCAGTTTATGAGAATTAGTGAAAATCTGTCTCAAATGTGTGATGGGATGTGGAGGGACAGATGGTTTGAATCTGTGTTGGTACAGAGCCAAACCTTAAGTTGGATATTCTTTGTGAATATGTGGACAAACATGTGTTTTTGACATGTTTACTTTTTGAAAGGGGCGGGGGGGGATGTATTAATATTCATATGATGTACAGGACAGCTGACAGCGCGTCTCAAATGTCAGTCAAACGCCGCCATGGGAACGCCCTCCATGGGAATTGAAGAGACACGTTTCCACAAACATGCGCCTCAAACGCTGAAGTATCTCCATCGAGCACCTGACACTGAAACTTTAGACAAACAAACTACATATTTGAGTTTTTAGCTTCTGTTGACAGGAAGAGAAATATAGAATAAAGTAATTCATCCTCATATTAAAGAGTTGCTTTGCACTCGACGCCTTTCACTTCCTGCTTAATGTTCAGCGATCCGAAGACGGCGTGCTTCACAGGGTCCTTACAATCATGGAAAACCTGGCCTGGAAAAGTCCTTGAAAAAAATAAAATCCCCAAAGTTTAGCAAAAGTCATGTAAATGTGTTATATTCATGTGTTCATGTGGTTCATTTACGCTGAGTTTGAAATAATGAATATGCTTTTAAAAAGACTCAAAATATAAGCAGGCATACGCTGAGTATATCTATAAATGTTTATTCTTTTAATCAAACTATTGTCTCTCATTCATTTGTGTCCTTTAAGGAATACTGTATGCTTTGGAATCCTCATTGTTAGTTTAAATACTACATTTTATCACTTTTTCATGGACACACCCTGATTTCACAATGTTTGGTCATGGGAATTTGGTGAAAAGTCCTGGAAAGCGGTCTCCTGGCGGAAATATCACGTGTTTGTCGGAAAATAACGCCGTTGTTATTTCTATTAAAATCAATATGAGGCGTCAGAATCCATCCTATTATTAAGTGGAGACCCGATGGTGAAACGAATGGCCACCTCTGCTCAACAAATACAATACAACAAAACTTCTGCTCTAAAGGAACCAAAAGATGACATGAAAAAAGTTTGACCGGCACTTTGTCTCCTGCTGGTCGATGCATTGTTTTCAAGTTGAATCCTGCCTGAGAAAAACATTTTGAAATCAAGGATTCATTTAAACCTGCGAATGAATACTTGTCTTTTAAAAAAAACGAATGACATCGCCCGTCATTTAAGTAAAGCCGTTATCATCGTGCACGAGCAAAGTCGACTCTGTACTCCTTAAATCCCGCTGGATCTGAAGCTCACTTACATACACGGTGGTATTAATGGTGGTATTAATTATCCCGGCGTTCCACACGTACATCCGGCTCTGAGGCTGTGATACGAAATCGCTGCCGGCGGGCCTTGAACCCAGTGAAGGTCTGCCCATCTCGTCCAAGCCGTGTGTTTGTTGGTTTTAACGCTCACTAAACAACAACAACAACCACCACCTGTTGGGAGCTGCGTCTCAAATTAACTTTGACCGCTCTCGTTTTCCCAACGCAGCTCACCAACAACAACTGTGCATCATTAATTCATGAGCGACGGGGGGGCGGCGGTTGAGATGCGCTGGCGCCTCAGCGGAGGATAATTAAACAGAGCCGTTTCCTGTGCGGTAAAGTGTGCTGCACTGTGGGCGCCACGGTGCTCACGAGGGCCTCGTAATTTAACACCACGCCGAAGACTACTCGCATGTGTGTTGACTCAGTCTGCGGAGCTTCAAAGAGCTGGTGCACGAGGGGAGGGGGGGGGGGGGGGGGGGTCGGTCAGACTTGGCTTCCTCTTGGTTGTTTTGACAGAACCTGCTCTCGACCGGCGTCATCACCGTGGTCTCCTCGAGGATGCTCTGCTTTCTGCTTGTTGGAGACCAAAGAGCATATTAAGCTGTTATCTCTGTTTTTACATTTGATGCATGTAACTCTATCCATGCTATACTATATCCATGCTATATCCATGCTATACTATATCCATGCTATACCACATCCATGCTATACCATATCCATACTATACCATACCCATGCTATACCACATCCATGCTATACCATATCCATACTATACCATACCCATGCTATACCACATCCATGCTATATCGATGCTATACCACATCCATGCTATACCATATCCATGCTATACCACATCCACGCTATACCACATCCATGCTATATCGATGCTATACCATATCCATACTATACCATATCCATACTATACCACATCCATGCTATATCGATGCTATACCACATCCATGCTATACCATATCCATGCTATACCATACCCATACTATACCATATCCATGCTATACCACATCCATACTATACCATATCCATGCTATACCACATCCATACTATACCATATCCATGCTATACCACATCCACGCTATACCATATCCATGCTATACCATACCCATACTATACCATATCCATGCTATACCACATCCATACTATACCATATCCATGCTATACCACATCCACACTATACCACATCCATGCTATATCGATGCTATACCATATCCATGCTATACCATATCCATGCTATACCACATCCATACTATACCATATCCATGCTAAACCATATCCATGCTATACAACATCCATGCTATACAACATCCATGCTATACCATATCCATGCTATACCATACCCATACTATACCATATCCATGCTATACCACATCCATACTATACCATATCCATGCTATACCACATCCATGCTAAACCATATCCATGCTACACCTCAGCTCATCATTGAGTAGCTCCCCAGCCATGAGCTTATATATTTGTGCACCTATTGATTTTAATGATGGATTCTCACCAACCAGATGACAGTGTTGGCTTGATGGGAAGAAGGTACCGTTGTGAATCAGCGGTCAAAGGCCCCGCAGCATTAACGCCTTTGAAAGGTCCTCTGCTAACATACAGTCCCAATGAGTCATTTGAAGCGTGCGTGTTGCTAATAAGTTAATCTGACAGATAATTGACTGAATCAAACTGCCAGCGCCGAACACGCCGAGAGTCTCTGGTGCTGATTGATCGCTGCAGAGGCGACCTGAAAAAAATGTGTCACCATTGAAGCAGGCGAAAAAAATTATGGGGTGTAGTGGTGCATTGATGAATTAGATGTGCCACAAAGCATTATTTTCCTCTGATGTTTTTCAAAGCAAAAGGTTTAGAAACACTTTGTCATCGCTGTCTTCATACAAGAGGAAACTCAGCGCAAACTATTTCTTCAGTGTGTCCCAAAATGTGATGGAGAATTGACTGAAGCAAGGTTTTTGAGTTACTTTTCTTTATTTTTTTTCACCTTTTATTAATGAAAAATGTTTGTGAACAACAGACCCTAAAAAAAAGTTCTGCTTTTCTAAACCTGTCGCACCAAAAAAAACTATTCAAAGGGTGATTTAATGGTGCGGTACTCTGAGAGTCAGAGGAGTCCTTGGAACTTTGAAAATAAATATTACATTCGGATCGGTAGCTTTGAGATGTGTTACTACTTCTGTCCTTGGGTTTCAGACACCGAGATGTAACAAGAGGCGGGAATTACTGAGACCTGAATGACAAAATTGCTCGTTTTGTCAGTGCCTTTCAGAAAAAACGTTTTCACAACAACTCCTTGCTTTCAGCCGGTCCATCTGCAGCCCATTGAGGAACTATTCTTGGAACTTGATGAAAACCATAGAAAACCACCGGCCTTCTAACAAAAATGGAATTTTCTTGAACAGTTCATCTGATTTTCTTCCCGCTTGGAAAATGCAGTGTTGTGTGCAAGCTTTTGAGATCTTCAAGGGCATTTTGTTAATGGTATAGTTCTGTGCTATGTACACAGTGCATTGAGAGGGGACCACCATTAACTAGCAGGTGTATAACTACCTCATTGCAGGTTGATTTGCAGGCTCCGGGCCTCGAGGATGAGCGGTTGGTTCTTCGAGAAAGCTGCAAGCAGCGACAGCCAATCAAATTGGCTGTCGCACCGAACGTGCACCGATCTAGTTAATTATAAGATAACGAGTAATTGTTCTGCAAAAAGAGTAGTCCGTCTTTGGTCTTCGTGGCTCTCCATTAGAGCGCCGGCTAATCTTTCCTTCCATCCAGCGCTGGAACTTCTTTAATGGAGTGCACCGAGCAGTAAGCAGTAGAGGAAAGGTGCGGTCTAATTCCTCCTGGAGGACGTGGGATGGGGGTTGGTGCAGGGAGCGCGGCGAAGCCCGATTAGGTGGCATTAATGGGCTTTTAATTTAAGTCCGGGCTTATTAGATGTCAAACACAAAAGGGCTGAATGGATTTTTCGAGATGAGTCGAGTTAACCCGCTGGCGTCGGGCGATCATGACACCTGCTCCATTGCTATTCGCAGCCACTGAGGCGCCGCAGATTATATGAGGAAGCTGCACTCTGATCAAAAAGAAAACACAAAAGCCCGGAGTCGCACAAAAGAAAATCGCGAATCTGTTGCTGATCCCGGAATTAAAAAAAAAAAACGGGAAGCGGTGCCGCGTGACACTCAGCGCCTTCGTTACTTTGAAGCCCTCGTTATACGTTCATGCTCGGGTTTGTTTCGTCAGTTGGTTGCCGCTCCGCATACTGTACCTGTTGGAGCCGCCGCTCCCGCAGCGCTCAGATCACGAACACACACTGAACGCAACACGACGCCCGCGCGGTGCATATTTAAGGTGCGACGATGTCACGGCAGATTGACAGCGAATATGGAGAATAAAAGATGGATGAGAGAGGGCACGTTTGATGACAGTCATGGTGTGTGTGTGTGTGTGTGTGTGTGTGTGTGTGTGTGTGTGTGTGTGTGTGTGTGTGTGTGTGTGTGTGTGTGTGTGTGTGTGTGTGTGTGTGGCAAAGACATGAACAATGAAACGGAATGGGTGATGAACAGATTCTGCCTAAGTCTTCCACAGAAATACAGATTTGCAGTGTTTGTCTTGACTGATGTGTTTTAATAAAATCGTAATGTCCTCAAACTGAAGTCTATCAGTGAGAATTAGCGGCGCGATTACTGCAATATGAGGAAAATTAATTGACATCGTGCGGGTAAGTAATGATGTGAACGGAGGATGTAACGGCCTGCCGTCGCAGCTACAATATAATGATGGAGTTTATTAGAGAGAGTCGTGGGTTTAATGTGTGAGTGCTGTGTTTTTCTGCACACTGGTTTATGGATTATGCTCAGATTATGTATTTTTACAGTGTCCTGTTTTTGCACAATGCATGTAAACTGCTTTTAGGAGCGTGGATACGCCTTTATCACGGTATCTATATAAGTACTGTGGCAGACCAGGGAGGAAGACGGAGCACAGGGGGAGGAGCCCCAGGCTCCGGTTGGGGGAGGTGATCAACGACAGGTACTTCCCAGTGCAGGTACTACAGCCAATAGGAAACTGGCATTGGACGCACCTGCCAGCAATCCCCAATTAGGGAGGTATATCTGCAGCTGGGAAGCCGGGAGAAGGAAGAGTGCGACAGGAGGCGACAAGAGGACACGGAAACCCCGAGAGAGGAGCCGCATCAGAAGGGAGGTAAAACGCATACTCACCTCTCGGCTCTGCTCTGCTTGTAGGAAGGAGGACTCGGCCCCACTACGGAGTGAGCCGACGGACCCCGGACGGGAAGAGCTTTAAGTTGGATTTATCCCATCCCCCGCTTCCCCACGTTTTGACATTAAATTACTCTTTTTGTTAAACTCGTATCTATCGTGTTGTCTCCTATTTTACTCCTGAACCTTGCCATCTCATCCCTGGTCACCACAGTACTTATCCACATGCTCTGCCATGAGTTCAGCTATCTCATTATCTTGGAGTAAAAAAAAAAAAAGCTACATTATTTCAGCATTTGAAAGCAATAGTTTTTTTTTTATAAATAAAGCTTTTATGAGGTGCTGAAAGATGTGACATGTTTCTGGATGGGCGACGTCAAAGGGAAAACGATCAGAAACATGAAACACATTCGAATCACGAATGCAGGGATATTAATAACCAGGTTTTTATATGCTCTGTGTAAAAAAAAAAGATGATTAAGTCGTGAAAACTGGTGTGCAGGGAAGGTGCTCCATCTATTAAATATGTCTTCATTTGATGCACCGATATGCGCTGCGATGTATTTTCTGTTGATCTGATAATTGTTTCAGCGCTACCCTGAACATAAAGAACAAATATTTGTATTAATAGTTCATGAAATTATTCAAAATTGTTTTCCCTTCCAGTTTCTCATTCTGAAGATTTGAGAAATTTGCACATTTGTCTGTTTGTTTGTAGAACTCAATTTTACAATTTTTTTAAATAACAGTAGACAATATTAATAACACAAATAATAACATATTTATACAAAATACATTTGTGCAAATTATTTGCTTCACCAAAAAAGACATGCAACCATATTAAATATAGTTATAGTATATAGTAATAAATGATGGTATAAGAACTAAAATAATAGTGCACAGAGAGGCAATGCAGAATAAAATTAAAATTGAGCAATTTTCTCAGCTTTAGCGAAAGACCTTCCGATGAAAATATGTTTTAATTAAGCAATATTTAAAAAAGAGATGATGTGCTGCCGACCATAACCTCCTCAGGCCTCTTCATGCAATGAATGTAATCAAAGTACTTTATGTAAAACAAAAATTAACTTAAAATATATATTTCTTTTTAACTGTGACGGACAATTCTCACCATTTTGTGAGATTCTTATGAAGATATAAAGATTGGTTGAGACATTCCAGATGGATCGATCAATGATGATACAAGATATGAGTGTTCAGTTTAGGCATAAAGCAAATTAGCACATATTGGGAAAATAAAAAGTATTTTCTGTTTTTTTAATTCTGAAATCATCTCTTCTCTCTTCCCGCCAGCAGATTGCAGTTCACAACATCTTCATAAAAACCCCTTTGCAGGCGCATCTGCTCAGAAATTGATTGGATCGTAAATTGTCGGGGGGGGGGGGCAAAACGTGAATGTATTGATTTGCTTCTGCACACTACCATAATAAATTGGCTACATGCGTTCCCATGTGGTTTGAACACGGAGGTGCTGGAAGTATGTTTTAGATGAAATAATGAGCCGAGGCCAGTCTCGGCTTCATGTCATAATTCACTGGTGGGATGGAACAAAGAGACTAAACAATCGGAGCATAATTCCTCTCACATCCGCAGAAAGTTAACATTCTGTCTAGGGATGCACCGATACCGAGGGGGTCAATATTGCGTTAAAATACTCGTATCGATTTCAATTGCCGATACCAAGAACCGATACCACTCAACAGTATTTCACTACAACAAACTGGTCGCGCTTTGTGGAGAAAAAGATTTGTTGTCCTACCTGACTTCAACGTCTAGGGCAGGGGTCGGCAACCCGTGATCCAGAGCCGCATACGGCTCTTTCGTCGCTCTCTTGCGGCTCTTGCAGCAAGGTGTGTAGAGTAATGTGCGTCGCGTTCACACAGTAAAAAATGACTGCCGTCCTGCCGGTTTGAATCAAACGGCTGCTGATCCACCAGAAGCAGCGCTGGCAGCGGCCTCATTCAGACGCTGTTGTGCGGCTACGGATGATATTATTGTAGCCGAGTGTCTGTTGTGTGTCTATATTTGTAATTCTAATAAAATGAAAACACGCTGCAGGGTAACTTGAACCACTTTTTTATCTCCTTCACACACGTATATCCCACAATTCCACTCCTCTTTTCCTTTCCGTTTCTCCCTCCACAATAAAAGCACCGGAAACATAACTTGGAACACAGCTTCCTATATAATTGCTCATACCTAATATTATCGCTTACATTATGAACCCGGACACCGGGCGTTTTATGGTCCGACATTAGAGGGACTTCCACAAGACGTTTAAAGCTTGGGATAGCCTTCTGTTAATTTTGTACTATAGGCTTGACATAATCTGCAGAGGATAAAATAAAATCTGCCTCCAAATTAATTGCACTTTCATGGAGACCAAATCTAAGAAGTATCGGTATCGGTACTCGGTATCGGCAAGTACACAAATAAAAATACTCGTACTCGTATCGGTTTGTAAAAAATGGTATCGTTGCATCCCTAATTCTGTCCCATTATTGCTCCTTATGAACTCCATAAAATAAAGCCTCTCTGTCCGTTTTAAAAGCATCGCCTCGCTGCTGGAGGAGGGGTTTTCCGATTTATATTGTCACTTTCCGGCTCACATTTCACCATTAATTTCTATTAACAAGCAGCTGCCGGGCTTAAAAAAAAAAGAAAAGGCAATTGCTTGCTTTCATTTTGGTAAATTTAATGAAAGATGAGGCGATATCAACGAGTCTGGAATCCATTTTCAGGATACGTGCACAGCGGAGCGTTGTGTGAGAACCTTTCTGGCTGAATTTATTTTGAAAGGGTTTTCATGTTTCTCATTTGAAACCTCAAATTAGCTGGTCTGTGATGACTCTCCAGTCTCTTTGGCTCTTTGAAAGCTGTCAAAGCTCAGCGCACAGACTCAAAGACACTTAGTCATCACAGTTATTCTAAGGAAAACTGACATGTTCTCCTTCACTCTATTCTCTTTGTTTCTCTCAGTTGCTTTTGTCAGGCTTTTAATATGAAATATATTCACAGGGCCTTTTGCTTGTGACTGCAGAGCAGCTAACTTTATTTATTTTCTGATCTGGAGGTCACAGAGCTGAAGAAATCTCACCTGCATGTGTACATAAACATGCAATAGTTTTTTTTTTAATCAAAAATAGCTCTTCATAGGCTGATCATTAGATTTGAATGTTTTTTTGCTCCCTTGATGGAAGAAGTGTTAAGAAATGGAATTATGTTACTTTATTCCTGTAGTTGCGATCAGAACAAATGGAGGATCCATTTCGCTGGAGAGATAACCCAGCGGCGGATGAAAGAAGGTCCCAACCAAAGCTCTCGGGACGTAAAGAACTTCATCATTCATTCACTGCTCGCGTTGAAATCCAGTAAATGTTTAAAAAAAACATGTAACCACCCACAAGTCGTTTCACCAGTTTGCATGCAAACATAGAGAAATACAGAAACTATTTAGCGGTATATATATATATATGTGTGTGTGTGTGTGTGTGTGTGTGTAGGTAGGTAGGAAGGTAGCTAGGTAGGTAGAAAGGAATGTAGGTAGGTAGGAAGGAAGGAAGGAAGGAAGGAAGGAAGGAAGGAAGGAAGGAAGGAAGGAAGGAAGGAAGGAAGGAAGGAAGGAAGGAAGGAAGGAAGGAAGGAAGGAAGGAAGGAAGGAAGGAAGGAAGGAAGGAAGGAAGGAAGGTAGGTAGGTAGGTAGGTAGGTAGGTAGGTAGGTAGGTAGGTAGGTAGAAAGGAATGTAGGTAGGTAGGAAGGAAGGAAGGAAGGAAGGTAGGTAGGTAGGTAGGTAGGTAGGTAGGTAGGTAGGTAGGTAGGAAGGAAGGAAGGAAGGAAGGAAGGAAGGAAGGAAGGAAGGAAGGAAGGAAGGAAGGAAGGAAGGAAGGAAGGAAGGAAGGAAGGAAGGAAGGAAGGTAGGAAGGTAGGTAGGTAGGTAGGTAGGTAGGTAGGTAGGTAGGTAGGTAGGTAGGTAGGTAGGTAGGTAGAAAGGAATGTAGGTAGGTAGGTAGGTAGGTAGGTAGAAAGGAATGTAGGAAGGAAGGAAGGAAGGAAGGAAGGAAGGAAGGAAGGAAGGAAGGAAGGAAGGAAGGAAGGTAGGTAGGTAGGTAGGTAGGTAGGAAGGTAGGTAGGTAGGTAGGTAGGTAGGTAGGTAGGTAGGTAGGTAGGAAGGAAGGAAGGAAGGAAGGAAGGAAGGAAGGAAGGAAGGAAGGAAGGAAGGAAGGAAGGAAGGAAGGAAGGAAGGAAGGAAGGAAGGAAGGAAGGAAGGAAGGAAGGAAGGTAGGTAGGTAGGTAGGTAGGTAGGTAGGTAGGAAGGTAGGTAGGTAGGTAGGTAGGTAGGTAGGAAGGTAGGTAGGTAGGTACTTTATCCCCAGGGGAAAACTTACAAGCAAAGTTACAGGGGAGACGTACAAGTATTAAGCATGTAAAATACTCAATACATACAAAACAATACAAAAGCAGAACATATTACATTTAAGAATCATGACAGCTTGTGAATAAAGTCCCTCTTTTTTAAAATTAGAGACACAAATAAAACGCATCCATGTGACACGTGCAACAGTCAGACCAAGTGATGTGATATCCACGAGACCTTCTGCCGCTACAACAGCTGGTGTGTGTGTTGCTCAAGCTGCAGAAATGGTGGGACAATTGGAATATAATGGAACCCATCACCTGCAGACATGCACATAAATGTTTAATGAAGATGGGCGTTCGCAGGAAAATGTGATTCTATCCGGACAGAAAATCAACCCGTCTGTGGAAAGGTGGAGGGGTGGACGTTTAGGGGTGGGCAGATTTAACACCGATATGTAATGAGGGGCAGATAAAGAATAATGCAGTTTGGGCCTGTGAGTCCATATGTAGGGCTGGCCGGCCCTCCACAACACCCCTCATCTGTGGATATCCCAGAATAATATGTTGGAGTACATGAGCTTTTCAACCTTGCACGGTCTGGCAAATGTTTTCTATTATTCAACTCGTTGCACCCCAGCCATATTTGGGCGAAAATTGCGGTTTTATATAGGTATTATATACAGAAAACTCTTGTGGACATAGATACTATGTTCCTATATGTGTTAGTGGTATATTGGTTTATGATAGTACACAAAAAAAAAAATATATATATATATTTAAAAAAAAAAACAATAATTACATTACATTACATTTCATTTAGCTGACGCTTTTATCCAAAGCGACTTACATGCTATACAGTATACAGTAGACCGAAGACACAGCAACGGTGAGCAACAATGTGACTATGTAGTGTTCTGTAGCTGCTCTCATCTTTAATATCCACCTTCCACTTCGAGCTATCCGTGGAGCGAGAGCGAGCGGCGGATCGTTTTCAGCGCTCGTCTTCGTCGACTGCGCGGCGGTTGATCGCCCAGCGGCTCCATTAATGCGCCTCGTGTGGAAAAGCAGAAGCCGTTTCCGCCTCAGCGAATATTGGTGTCGGGGGTTGTTCCAGGCAGCGTGAAGCTTTTAGTGTCAGCAAGATATTTAATTATGCAACAGACACCGGCGTGCTCGGCCACGCCACGAGAGGTATTAAAGTTTGTAAGGGCAGAGAGGGCGGGCGGGCTCAGACGTGTCTTTAGTTCTCGGCGATAAGTCGCACCAGACGACCGTTACCAAGTCGTCGGCCTCCCGACCGGACGATTAGCGCTGATGCTGCAGGATGTATTTAAAAGTGAGAGGCCGTTAAAAAAGGACCACGTGATAATGTGCATGTACAGTTTGAAGGTGTCGGGTGTTGTGACTATAAAGGTGTGCATGGACTCCTCTGGAGGTGAGTATCTAGTGTTGACTTGTGGCTCCCAATTCACAACAGACCTGAGAGGAATGTGTGAATAAATAATCTGCAACATTTCATATTATCTTGAGGTAAACCAGCCATTTAGAAGAAATGCAACTTTGTTTTATGCGTGTTATTAAAAACACGTCGACATGTTAAATACTTTATGAATGACAATAAACTCATTCAGGTCTTTTTTTCTTCCAGGAAAACAAAGAACGTGCGCTAGCCTTTCATCACGTTGGCTACGATTATCAGAACACGAACAATTAAGCTCCCTCTTGTGGCCCAAAGGTGAACTAAGAATATACATATTAATAAAACACGATGGAAGACATTCTGCTCATTTATTTAACGACCCGAATAAACTCTCCCGCGACCCACCTGTGGGTCCCGTCTGGTGTATTTACGACTGGAATCTAATATACTGAGCAGGTCTGAAAGGAAAAGCTGCAAACAATTGAGCAGAGCCTTTTCGTACCGTACATTTTCTGCTTTTATACATCATTGCATGACCTTTTTTTTGTGACTTGATTCATATCATCTGCACTATAAAGAAATAGTTGTTTAGCCCTTTTTTTCCCCATAGATGTAAAGGCAAAATTTGCACATCAATAAGTGTCCGACCAACACATTTGAGCAATGTTTTGACGTCGGTAGAAAGCCGCCCTGGTGCCGAAATGTGGGGAAGAGGCTGAAAAACATAAAAGAAGAAGGAGAACGGCATCAGCAGGTGCAGTTGGAGTCGGGCTTCAGAAATAGCCAATCACATCCGCTGCTCTCATCCCCTTTAAAAGCAGCAGACAGATTAAATAGAGGAGGTCAAGGGGTCTAAATGAAAAGAAAAAAAAATCCATCTACATTATATTGAATTGATGCTTTTTTGTGTTTTTGTTATGGCTCAGTAGAGAAAATATGTTTTATGTGTGGTACAGAGGCAGGAAATAGAGGAACTTACCCAGAAAAGGGTTCAGGCTGTGGGACAGAGGATCTGTAAAGTGGATTGAAGAGTCATTTCCTGGCTGGTGAGCTCTTATTCACATTCATATGCTTCGTTTGCCATCGTTGCCCTTTTTCATAAACGCAGCCGCCTCCTTTATTTCCGTTATACTTTACATTGTGTTCTGCCGTGCAGCTTGTTTCATCCCATAACGTCTGCAGTGGAGCGGATATCCCTCTTTTTAGAAGACGTGGGATGGTTTTGGGGGATCCAGAGAAAGGTAGAGGATGTCAATTTGTCTGTGAAGCTGGTGGAGGTTCACCAGGTCAAACGGTGATAAACAGGAAGTTACCTGATCTTTAAAGACGTTAAAGAGCTCCAAAGAGCTTTCCTCAACTGGGTGGACACCTATAAATAATAATAATAAACTAACACCTGTAGAGAAGATAAGAGAGTAAGATAATCTTACTATGGTGTAAATTGCCATTTATTAAAATAGCCACTTTGCAGAAAAAGTAAGCATTGCTAAAAAGCACAACAAACATCAGCATTATAACAATGAGGGCAAAAACACAAATATAATACACCTCCATGCATGTCGAACAAACTGAAACCAATTAAGAATTTACTAGTTAAAGTCTTGGATTAATACAACTTTTATTTATGTTTGTCTGTGCACTTTATTTGAATTATTATATTATATTGTTGATGTCAGTGTAAATTTAAACATGCTCCCATTTCTTGCGCTCTGTTTATTGTTTATTGTTATGCACCACCCACCATGACACGTTCCTCGTATGTGAAAACATACGCGGCAATAAATGGTTTGGATTCTGATAAACATTAAATTAGTTTGTAGATTTCAACGAGCGAGTCGATGTCTTTCTAACTTTGCATGTCCCGAAGATTTTAGACCTCAACTGTGCACTCAGTATTATTATGTTAAATACAATGTGTACTTGAATGTATAGCACATTAACAGAATATCAGAATATAACTTAAACTTAATCCCCTGCAAATTAAAATCAAAAGATTCACAACACTAGTGTATGAACTTAAGTTATGTGTTAAATATGCAGATTTGATGTATAATAAAAGAACATTGCCCCCTCACATCTGATATTCTTCCTCATTGGACAGCGGCTGCCTGGTTTAAGAGGAATTGGACACGTTTTAACAAGGTTGGCTTTTCAAGGTGAGATGCTTTTAACAGGAGTTATTCATATTTTTACACTTGACTGAACCTTTTTTAACTGGATTTTACTTCCATCCTTGTGAGTCTTCAGCACTTTGGGGAGGAAAGCAACATTTTAACATCCTCCCTACCTCAACTGATGGCTAATAAAGACAACTTTTAAGAAGAAAAAAGCTTTTTTAGAACTTTTATTTTGTATTTTCAACACAACAGAACAATCCTTGACATTTAAACCAACATAATAGAATAAAATAAATAGTAAATAATCAAAACAGTATCATTGGTATCAATAGTTTAGCTTATAACGAGTATAAATGCTAAACTTTATACATGCGCATAAACACCTCCATCTACAAGAGGTCAATTATTTAAGGAATTAATACTGTTAAAATATGTTTGCTTGAACATAACAATCTGGATCGGGCTGGAAACCACAGCAAGTGCTTTAAATAACCATTTAATTATTGATGCTGAGCCTCTGGCGTCCCAGCAGGTGCATCATGGTTGAGCTGTGGAACCAGCAGACGTAAATCTAACTGGGAAAGTGAGCTTAAGTTAGAACCCGTTTAAGATTCAACCTGAATAAATGGACTGTATTTCTTTTCTGTCCTTGCCTCTGATAAAAAACCCAAACCCTCCATGGTCTCATCATTTACTCCTCCTGTTGTGGATCGCCCAATTTTGAGTATTGATGACGGGGCTCTGGGCCAAGGACTGTCCCAGCACTTCTTTCCATTTGTCCCCCCCTACCCCCCACTCCCCCGTCCCACGAGGATCCTGTTTAACATAAAAGGCAGACTTCCAGTCCCCCAGATATCAAACTAGCTCTGTGGGCACTCGGGGTCCTGGCTACCTTCTTGTTGTGAATAGCTCTCTAATTAGGTTCTGGATTCAAAATGACTTATGTTCATCCTCTTCTGAAAAAAGTTCTGATGTGTATTTGTGTCCTTGCCAAGAACAGGCAAACGTCCTTTGGCGCTTTTTTTTGCACCTGAATCATGACGCGTTACTCCCAGGTGCCGTTATGCCGGAGTACCTGCTAATAACAGCAGAATCTAAGGGAGATGCACTCAATTAACCCCCAAACTAATTATACAATGATACCTGAGAGAGTACTTTACTGTGAGATGCTGACACCGGTGTGATGCTGTCAGAGGCCCGATGCACCGCTGGTGCATTAACACTTTTGGCCAACGATCACCTGGTATCATGAACTTAAAATGGAAATGGGAGCCAGCAGAGATTGTCTATCATACCCATAATAGCACACCATAAGATCCTGTTTTACTGTGTTAAATGTAACAGTCGCCGACTCCTCTGGTTGTATAGAAGTCTATGCTTCATGTGTTAAAGCTGCATTATCTCTCCTGACCACCAGGGGGCGACTCCTCTGGTTGTATAGAAGTCTATGCTTCATGTGTTAAAGCTGCATTCTCTCTCCTGACCACCAGGGGGCAACTCCTCTGGTTGTATAGAAGTCTATATAAATGACTCTAGTTCTCTCTTGATGTATTCCCTCAGTAAACATTGTAAACATGAGTTTATGTCTCAATCTCTAGTTTCAAGTCTTCTTCTACAACATGATGTTCATTTAGTAAATTATGCTCATTCAGAGTCAAATATGCTTTAGGGCGGGGCTACAAGGTGATTGACAGGTCGCTGCCAAGTTGTCCAGTCGGAGAGTTGTCTGTGTTTTCAACTTCCAAATCAAGAAATCCTGGCATCTGGCACCTGAAAGCTGTTCTTCCTTTTACAGAAATAAAAACAGCATAAATTGTTGCCATAAAGTCTCCAGATTGCAGGCAATTAAGTGTTTGATGTTCATATTTTACTGGGGGACGACCCACCAGAACCCGACGGGAGATTGTTTCATGTCCCCGTTTTAATCAAAGTGAGATCAGGACATTTCTGTTGAGACCCTTTCTTCAACAAAAAAAAAGGCATCAAAAGTGTTAAGCTCTGTTTCGACAGTGATTTGGACATGTTGCTAGGTAACAGGTGTCTGATATCTGACAATACACACAAAGCGGACGTATATGTTTTTTGCAGCGAGGCGTTGCTAGGTTACAGGTGCCATCGTAGTGAGGTTGTGTCACTCGGCGGCAAAGCTGAGAAAAACCGCCGCGTCGCCCACGCCGAAGGAAGCGCGCACGAGTTTCCACCATCGTTTGAGCTGAGTCCGCCGCCTCGCGGGGAGGTCTGCAGGAGCCGATGCTCTGTTTTTAAAGTTTCCTCCGCGGGTTTATCGACATAGAAGTGATGCAACGGTCACTCACGATCGGCGGCGTGTCACGTGACGGACGGATGAATGAATGAACTCCGCTTCGGTCTCAAGGTCTCGGGCTCGCCGGCTCACAGCCGTGGCCGGCTGCCACTCGACGGTGAAAAGGACTTTTTGTAACACCTGTGCGTCTCCGTCTCTGCCAAGTTGTTAAAAACACACAATGGAGACCCAAAAAAAAAGACATTTTTGTACCGAAATGGCCTCCGAAACAGGTAACGACAGCAACAAACCAAGAAGCTCTACTTCGTGATGAAGTATGAAACGGATTCATTTTTTAGATTAACAAAGAAATCATTAAGCTTGCATATTTTTTTGGTGAAGGATTATTCATAACGATGAGGAGGAATCATTAATAAGTCGCCTAATCAGTGAACACAGACGGCCTCCTAATGCCGGCTATTAAATGGAGACGCATACTATTTATTATTAAAAAGGTAAACCAAGAAAATGTATTTTATTAAAAGAGATGATATCAAACAAATAGCCCTTCATGATATTATAAGGTCCAGCTCACTTAATGATTGGAGCATAGCCATGTGAATGGTGCCTCCATTGTTCCAACACAATTAGTAAATAAATATAGTAAATAGATAGTAAATATATACAGTACAACACCATCGGGTGAAAGAGGATCAGTTCTCATGTTGTTGAAAGGGTTATCTTGAACCATCCATCGCTGATGGGTGTGGTCGGAAATGTGCTCATTTGCATATGTAGCCACGCCCAACAGTGATGTCACGAGGTCCTGGAGTCTCGGTCCATCACCTACCTGGTTCTGAAGCTGGATTCTCGGGATCCTTCGGCTATGTGACCGGTAAGCAAGAGCACGGGTGAGTTAGAGCGACCCTGAAGGCTTTTCTCCATTTAGAAAATATATATGTTTTTACTCTCCTCCTGGCTGGCTTCGGTTTGAGTTTGCTCGACAGATGGTTCTTCCAATATATATATTTTTTTCTAAAGTGTTTCCAATAACTGCTTCTCAGACGGTGCTGTGGACCAAACCATCTGGCGGGTCAGGCTAGTTCATCAACGAGTGGAGGTCAGCGAAGATATGATTTTAGACTGGAACTCCCCCGGGGTTTAGATAACGTGGTCTTCTCTTGATCGACATCCCAACCCGGCCTCAGGGCGTGTAGTGACACGCTTAAATAGCCTAATTAAGCATGTCACTAATAAGCATTTATGGCTTTTATTAGGTGTCACATAACCCTGGGTAGTTACCATGAAAACATCCACGGGTATGAGGAGGCAACAAAATTACTAAATTAGTCCACATACTTATTTTAAAGCCCAATTATGATGTTTCTCCTAAGCCTAACTAACTTTAAATAACTTAAAATAAACAAGACTTGAACACCGACCTCCTTGTTTCAAGACCTTTGCGCCCATCCACCATAAAAAGTCTCTCTTCTTTTTCCCACAATGCAATCTTTACTCTGTTATTGCATGAATCCTCCCTAAGTATTACTCAGATGTTTAAATCAATTCAAAGTGCAGACTCCCGACCCTACTTAACCAATCAGTACGTGAGTATCAGATGAAGAAGTTCCATCATCAAACCATTCCAACCCCCACGAGGACACTTTGCACTCATTTTTATTTCCCTCGTCAATTTTTTACGCATCCTCCAGTCGGTCTGTTCCTCAACAAGTTTGTTAAATTTTCTTTTGAATTCTCTCATTATCCATTTTTAATGATCACACGCTGACGAAGAGTCATTTTTCAGGTTTTGCTTGCAAAGAACGGAAAGCAATAACCTTCCAAGGGTATACTTTTACTTTTATTTTTATGTGTTATTTTTTTGGGGGGGACTTGCCTCTATCTTGAGTGCCGATGATTTGAGGGCGCTTCAGCAAGTCAAGGCAATCAAGAGCCGACGAAACACATTACAGCTGTTGAATGTGATGTGGCGGCGGTGCTAAAAAAAATTAATTTGCACCAAATAACTGCATGTTATATTGGACACCAACCAGATAAAATATGTTGAATGTTTGCATGTCGACGGCCGAAGAGCAAAATGGAAAAATGCACTTTTTTGTGAATACAAAAAAAAAACTTGTGGTTTTCTTGCAGAAAGATACCCAATGCATAATACAAAATAAATAAAAACACACACAACGGTTTTGCACTTTGGCCGTCGAATATATTTCAAGATGAATCGGGATGAAGGAAGCTAGCAGGCGCTACATTGTGCTCCATTACGGGTAACGAAGGCCGTGTCGAGAATCCTGAACGGAGGAGGAGACTAGAGGAAGTCCATGTGCCGGAAGACGAAGCGTCAATTTAGTTTCACTCGCAGCTCGTTGGGCAGATGAAACATCAGTATTCAACTGAGTGAAACGTATATCTAAACTTTGAACGTCTCGGGAACGCTTGAGAAAGAAACCCAGCTGGAACATACGGGAAGCTTCTCAGGACGAAAGCCACTCTTTCTCTCTCACGGGATGAAAAATGGACGTGACAGATTTTCCCTGTTTCCTTGTGCTGTACGCGATCCTTCACGTGGAGCGCCTCCACTCCAGAGGAGCGGGTCTCGGGGGTTAAAGACAACTGGATGTTTTTAACTAGATGTCGAAGTCTGTGATGCAGCTGTGGGCCACACTGTTAGGATGTCTTCGAAAGCCATTACGGGCCCAAACAGGCTCACTGGCAGGTGAAGGAGACGGAGCCCACGGCAGGTGTACGGATAATAAATAGGAAATCTCCTCTTATTTTGGCTCCGGGAAGAAGAGTCTCAGGACTCTTATATTTCAGTGTCCCGGCTCCTTCCTGAGGCATTCAGTTACTTTAAATGCTATACTTGTGGGAGCATGGTGGGATGTTACCAAGGTGCAGCGACAGTCCAAAGTATATACAGAGGTAGGAATTTTAAAAAGAAGAAAATATTTTGTGCATTAAGGAGCTAAAGTGTTGTTCTAGAAATGTGTTTTTTGTTCGTGGGCGATGCTTTTATGAAGAACGTGACCACTAGCTGTTTACGGACGACCAGCTTTGAAATATAATTGAATTCATTTCTTCATTTTTTTTTTCTTCTCTACGTCCAAATTCCAATTTGTGCTCTCTTAAATGATCATTTGAAACGATCAAAAAAACTCATCATGCAACTCTTTGCCGGCACATCATTCCCCCCCCCCCCCCCCCCCCCCCCCCCGATGGAGGCAGGCAGCCGAACACGACCGGTGAATAAAGCTCAGCGTTGCGTGACCTCCTCGGTTCGACCTTCCTGTTGTGCGTTAGAAATGCATCGTTACTTCTTCCTTTGAGGAATGCAACAATGACGGGGGAATTTTATGGAGTTTTGACACATTATCTGGTTATGCGTAGCAGCTTCTCCCATTCAGGAACGATCAGCTGCAGACGATGGATGGACGGATGGGAATTTCATTTTCCTTTTCAAATTTGTGCAACCGAAAGATGCAGAATATATTAGCATACTGCCTTTTTTTTATGATTTGAAATCGATAATGATGAATGTCCTGATTTTTGCTAGATGAATGGAAATGAAATGCATATGGTAATCCTCCAGCTTTTTATTACCACCATCAAATCAGCTGAATGTGTACTACTACTACTACTACTTGCCTTTATACATTGTAGCTTCATGTACATAAATCAAAATGTTACTTTGCAAAGTCTTTTTATTGATGTTTACTTATATTTATCATCCCTCGACTTCCAAACCCCACCATTGATATTAATAGTAAAAACATACCTTGATATACATATAAAAGTGACATGAAGCAGTAAAAGTGCTTTTGAAATTAAACTGTTTTCATGATGATTTACGTTTCTTGGAGCCGTAAATGGCAACATGTGAATAACGGCTGTTCCTCAAATGGCAGCTCTTCAGCCCGGAGACGTAAATCCATACGCTGACGGCTCCTCAGCTCAGGGGCTTCAGAACGGGACTATTTGTTTATGGAAAACAGGGCGAGCGGTCCACAAGGCAGCGATGCTGAGGATTTGAAGGCTGAGGAAGAGGTGGCGAGAAAAGAGACCAGCAAGGAAGCGCTGGTTTGACTGGTGTGTGTGTGTGTGTGATTTAAATGTTTCACAGTGGGGGTGGGGGGAGAAAAAAGACGCACAATTTGTCAACGCAAAATAAATCAATAAATAAAAGTTTCCCCACTGACGACCGTAAAAGATTGGTGCAATTATTTTATGGCCTCCACCTATGCTGACACAGGCAGAAAGAAAAAAAAAAAAAAGTTCTTTATAAAATCATCTCTGCATCAACTCGGCTGAATCAGCGAAAAAAAAACGTCATTTTTCCTCAGATGTGGGGAAAGCATCTCGTGTCTGTGTGCCTCCTACCGAGTGATTTACTCCCAGTTATTCGGGCCGTATCCTGTGGAACTGGAGGAGGACTTTCAGTTGAAAACGACATCATTTAGGTGAATTTTTCATTAAAGCGCGGATAGATTTAATACTCCAGTGTCCCCTAGTACTTATTAAATCAGGTCGGTTTGAGATAATGGATCTTTAAAATTCCACAAGCAGCTCGAGTAATCTCTCCTCCCGCCGGACTCTGTTCCCTCTCACCGTATTTATTACAGGATGATTCAAGTCTGAGGTGATGGGGAAGCGGGAGAAAAAGAGCGTGTGAAAGAGATTTCCAATAGATAACGTGTTTATAATATTAACTACGAGGCCCCGTAGCCCCGCGGAGGGATCGGAGGCTGCGGGTGCCGGAGTGAGCCGATGATTTCAAAGCAGCAGAGAGCGAAAGATTGGGGGGGAAAGAACAGCGACGCCGGGTTCACGGAGAGCCGACGCCGTCGATGCCTCCTCGCTGTGATGAGGCGCCGCCGCCGAGGAAAGAAAGCAAGGCAACTCACGGTGAAGTCAACTTTCTTCTTCGCAAGAGTTGTCGGATCCATAGCTGTCACTTTTGATGTCGCTATTGATTCGCAGAGAAGACTCGGCGGCTCGGAGGGATCCCACTGTTTAGCTATGCAAAGCTTGCTTTTTAATCCCGCGGCAGGTTTAGTTTAGCTTCCTGGCTCTCGGCACCGCGGAGTGGCATCATTTGAGATGATTGGAGTATTGAACCACACATGACTGGAAATAAACAAGAAAGAAAGTCTCTCTCTTTCTTTAAAGGAATCTCTCTGGGGTTGCATTTTCCCACTCGGAGGGCGAATGAAATATGCTTTTTTCACGAGTAGCAAAATCAAGAGCACATTAGTTGTTCAAATTAGGCGCATGGGAAATAAATACACAATTGGACAGGTGAAAGAGAATACGTACTTAGTAGGCCATGTTTTTACTTAATGAGACCTCGTATGAAGTGTAAATTAACTGTTTTCAAGGTAATTTCTTCACATCCCGTCACGCATTGTTCTGAACTCCAAATCAACTCGAAAATGTCCGCAAGCTTCTTCTTCTTCTTTATTCTTTCCCCCCCACCCCCGACACGCTCCCATTCATACATCTGCTCGGCCCATGATGGGCTTATCACAGCTTTAGCATCTGCTCAACGTTGGTTTCCCTCATTCTGTTATTCCAAAACTGTCGGCCTCGGGAGCAAAAGCCAAATAGAAAAAACACCTCAATTATCGGAGAGAGAGAGATGGGCCTGCAGACCCACGTTATGTGCAGTGTGTGTGTGTGTGTGTGTGTGTGTGTGTGTGTGTGTGTGATGCAAACCCACACACTCCAACCTGGCAGAATAATACCACCTTTCAAACTAAAAGAAAGCACTCAGCTCTTTTGACAACATAGCCACATATTAACACTCGCCGCTTTGAACAGAGAGCTTCTCCCTCCTCTTCCTCCTCTTCCTCCTCTTCCTCCTCTTCCTCCCTGACTCGTGTGACAGACGGACGTGGTGATCGCTACCCTGCTGGCTCCATTGTGACTCTCTACATTCTTCACATTTCAGACACACACTTTCATCTCTTTGAGCGACCAAAAGTGTGTTTTTTCTTCTTCTCCAGTTCAACTCTGTGTGGGAGTCTGAAGTCAGTGAAAGTTGGGTTTCACATCGACATCCGTGAAACTTACTGCACCTTCAGGCAGACTTCAGCTAACGTTGACGGATGCGGCGCAGCTGCGGCTCATGGAGCGAGTCGCCCGCTAATCGGGGGATCGGCGGTCGGCCAAAGTGTCCTCGGGGACCCCAGATTGCTCCAGAATACGGTCGGTTTGCTCGGCGTGTTAATGTGCGTGAATGTTTTGATCCGGATGAGCAGGTGGCACCTTGCGTGGTATGAATTGGTGAATGTTTCGCATGCAAGAAGAGCGCTGTGTGAATGCAGAACAAGGGGGAACTTTTGGAATTGATTCGATTTTAAATTGCATGTCAACATATTTCTTGCAGGTCATTGTTTCTGTTTGGGACGAGGTTAATGGGACGAGGTCAATGGGAAGAGTTCAATGAGCCAAGGTGGGACGAGGTCAATGGGACAAGATCAATGGGAAGAGTTCAATGAGCCAAGGTGGGACGAGGTCAATGGGATGAGATCAATGGGAAGAGTTCAATGGGCCAAGGTGGGACGAGATCAATGGGAAGAGTTCAATGGGCCAAGGTGGGACGAGGTTAATGGGACAAGGTCAATGGGAAGAGTTCAATGGGCCAAGGTGGGACGAGGTTAATGGGACAAGGTCAATGGGACGAGATCAATGGCGACTGTGGCGCAGTGGTTAGCAAGTCAGTCTTTCAATCAGAGGGTCGGTGGTTCGATCCCCGGCTCAGCCAGTCCGTGTCGTTGTGTCCTTGAGCAAGACACTTAACCCTAATTGCTCACCGTTGCTGTGTCTACGGTCTACTGTATACTGTATATCATGTAAGTCGCTTTGGATAAAAGCGTCAGCTAAATGAAATGTAATGTAATGTAATGGGACAAGGTCAATGGGCCGAGGTGGGACGAGGTCAATGGGACAAGGTCAATGAGCCAAGGTTGGACGAGGTCAATGGGACAAGGTCAATGGGACGAGGTCAATGGGACGAGGTTAATGGGACGAGATCAATGGGAAGAGTTCAATGGGCTAAGGTGGTACGAGGTTAATGGGACGAGGTCAATGGGACGAGATCAATGGGGCAAGATCAATGGGCCGAGGTGGGACGAGGTCAATGGGACGAGGTCAATGGGACGAGATCAATGGGGCAAGATCAATGGGCCGAGGTGGGACGAGGTCAATGGGACGAGGTCAATGGGACGAGGTCAATGGGACGAGATCAATGGGGCGAGGTCAATGGGACGAGGTCAATGGGACGAGGTCAATGGGGCAAGATCAATGCATTAATAAATGTATATATTCATTCCTCACTCAATACATCTCTGGCACCTGAACAACTAAGACAACCTTGAGTTGACACGGTTCTGTCAGTCAGCGCCTGAATAATGAAGACCATGTCACGGTTGAAAGCTCCAGAAGAAATGAGTAAAGCACAAAGAGTTGAACTTGTTATAGTTTTAGAGCTGCATGGAACTTGACAATTCCGTTGCTAACACGACAATTTTTCGATACATACTTCCTGCAAATGAGTTGATGTTTCTAAGGCGTTCCTGTCCATTGATGTCCTGAGTTAATATAATATGAGAGGGCTGATGCCTGGTAATTGAAAAGCTCCCCTTGCAGGGTTTTAATGCAATGCTTCCCCCCGTATTTCACTTTTAAATCTCTTGCCAAAGTGTCTGCTGATAAGAAATTAATTTAAAGTTTCCTGGTTCCCTGATTGAGTTGGTTGTGTCATTGTGTAAATGTGATCGTGTCGGGGAGACGAGATAGCGTATGGTCTCACGCTTGAGGGCCAACCTGAAGGGCTCATGAACTTTGTTGTGTTTTAATAATTGGCGCTACCCTGCCGCCAAGAGTATTTTTAAATGGGAGATAAAGTTACACATACTGCAGATACATGCACCCATTTTTTATGTTATCAGTGGTTATTGCTATCAGTTAAATGTACCAAAAGGACCAAGCGACTACTGCCATGTTGTGAAAGTGAAACTTTACACTGATTTTTAAACAAAACCACTTTAGGTCAAGGCATCAAAACTACTTGATTAGGGTTAGAAAACAATTGTGGTTTGGGTTCAAATAATTATGTTCGTAAAGAAGTATCGGTACGCTTGACTTTTGGTTTCATTCGGGACACGAACAGTGGCCTCCTGGGTGAGAGTCCAAAATTTGCTTGATTCATTCAGACTTTGTGTATTCATATCGAGGAACAACCACGTGAATAGATGACATCAACCCCGACTCGGATCTCTGAAGCTCTTAACGCCCACTCAAGCTAAAGACATTCGGAGTGGGTGTTATATGCCTGCTGAGTGCGAGACTACTTGCAACATTCAACCCAAAAGAAGTTTCCAAAGTCGGGGATTGCAGACAGGCCAAAGTCTGATAAATGTGATCAATATATTCATTAACAGCAACTTCTATTTTGCTTTGTGCCACTATGGGTGTGTTTTATATTGGAGGAACTAAACAGATACTAAAGGAGATATCCTTGAACATGAGCATGCCAATGCAGAATGCTTCATGGCAAGAGATTATGGAACGACACATGGTAATAACCCTGATTTGCTCACAGCAGATGGCAGTGAGGTCATCCCTGACTCCAGGGGGAGATGCTGTTTACTCAACCTCTTCTCACTAAGGACTCTTCGGATACAGACACAGGAGCACCCTTAAGCGCCTGGTATGAGACTGCAATGTAAACCTATCAGCCTCATTATAGCAACTAATGTAGTATGGAGAGCGAGGAAGTCCACGCCGGGCTGATGGATTAAATAAACATGACTGTAACCCACGAGACAGACGTTTGTAACCCGTGTTTTGCTTATTCTTAACGTTCATACTGAACTGACTCTACTCACGTAATAAACCGCCTTATTTTTATGGAACAAACTTATTTATTTTAACCCAAACCACAATATAGGTTTTCCTAAACCTGTTTTGAAAAAAATGCTGATTTAAAATGTTAGCATAATGCTACAATGCTAAACTCAACGGTTTTGAAATCCTTAGAGCCTACAGAGTTCCATTCCACTCTCACACAAAGCATCACAAAGATACGCACAATAATGTAATTTTTGTCCAGCAAGAAAATTATAATTAACTTAATTATGGCTGAAATATGAATATTCCAGCCTTTCCTCCTGCCTACACACAGCTAACAGCACGGAGCAACAGATGTTATGAAATGAGCCCCGTTCAAGAGCACCGAGGACTGTGGGAACTTTCTACTTTCAGCGGAGTTGACACGATTTCTCGAAATGTCTGAACTAAAATAATTATTAAAAATACTTATCTTCATTCAATCAAAGCCAAACCTTGCACAGATACTCCTAGCATATAGAGCTATTTTATATATAATGTTTGTTTGTTATAATATATGTTTTTCTGTGTACTATCATAAACCAATATACCACTAACACATATATGAACTTATTATCTATCTTTACAATGATTTTCTGTATATTATACCTTTTGAAAATATTTAATTAGACCTTGTGAATGAGGAGATAATAATAAGTTTTAAAGTCACTCCACAGTTGGTAGAAGTGGTGTAAAATCTGTTCATATACTGAATGTTGAAGCCTGCTTTCTACATGAAATGTGTTTTGAAATTCATTTTAAATTATTAGTGTAGCTCAAGACTCTTTACATGTTTCATTGTGGATCCTGTGTTGTTTTCACCGACTCCTCGTTGGTTTCCTGTGCTATTTCTGTAACCCCGCCTTCCTCTCATCTTTTATCCACACACTTGTGGCTCATCGGTGTCATGCCATGTGCTACTTCAGGGTCTGCGTTGGTGTTTTATCTCCAACACTCTGTTTAAGTCTTTCAGCTCAAAATGTATTATATTCAGAACTCAGGAGTGCTTTGGATTATTTTCCTCTTTGCAATTGTTGAGGACCTTGACTCCCAAAGAGCAACGTTGTTCATTGAGTGTGATTTCTTTTTTAAAGAAAATACTTTCGTTTTTTGTTTCGGAAGATTTGTCCTCCCATTTTTTATTCCACCCACAAAATCATCCTTTCATTTCTTGACCTTTTTTAAAATCAACTTTCAGAGATGTTACTCCAGATATGCACCCAATCAGTAAAACTTAATTCCCTTTATTATGCTGTTATGGTATTGTTGTGTGGTCATGCACTTGTGAGTGCACATTGACACACCCTTGAAAAAAAAAAGCGTTATTCAAGAAAGTTTCAAGGCTCTGCATATGATTTTACACCGCAAATGCAAATGCGATGCAAAAATATTGCCTGCTTGCCTCGAAGCTGGGGAGGAAAGAAAAAATCTCAAATCCATACACCATGGATTGTTGTGCAAAGTGCTCAGCAGTAATGCAAAGTATATTTGACTTGTAGTAATCTGGCTGAACCATGCAAATACACAGCGTTGGTCCTTTAAAATAACACAGGCATGTGTTTCTCTACAAAGACATGGTCCTCATGCAAGGGGACACGCTGAATGAACATAAAAAAAGAACATAAAATGAAAAGTTAATTTTATTATTGTGTCTGTAACATTAATATTTACCTACCCCACAGCGGGAAAAAGGGCCGGTGTGTTATATAAAACCATATTCCTCATCTTAAGAGGAAGAAAACAATAAAAATTCATACCACGCCCTGCGATGATTAAGTGAGCGGTTCATTTGATTCACCGGCAGTGTTTGCAGCGCGGCCGGAGTGCTTTAACATAGATAAATTATTAATGCACCGTAACAATAAAAGGAAAAAGACAACAACTCATGAGTACTGGAGAGCAACTCTCCCAACAGTTGAATACAGTGGAACAAGTGAACATTTTAAACTTTGGGAAAACATGGCGGGAATGAAAGCTGTCTGGCAGTAGATCAAAGAGCAAAAGACAGGAATGCGATCATGAATAATCAATGCAATAAACTTAAAAAGAAGAGAGAAACAAGACATTACCTCAGAGGATGCAGCGGTATCACCTGCGCGGCCTCTCGCTCGACTCAGCGATACGTGCAGGTTAAACAAACTCAAACACATAATCATTACTTCATTTTAATCTGTTATCTCGGCCAGCACGAGCCTCCGTATCCGCAGACGGGACCATGCACGGCACCCGGCAGCGGCGGGTGAAATATGCACCGGTCGGTATCGAATTGATGAATGAAAGTTTGGTGGCGTAATAACTTTGCTACCTGCCTCGTATCTGCAGCACGAAGGCCGACGGAGACTGAGGCCGGCTCCGGAAATTTCATGAAATCTGCCCAGTGTATATTTTTCTCGCCCTCGCTAAAGCATTATGTGAGGACAGGACGAGGAAAATCAATGGTTTGCACTGAAATGATGGATGGAAGAGGACCATTGTGTCCGAGGTAGAGAGGCAGAAAATACAACATCCAGTATTTAACTTTCCAGGTCAAACTACAAAGTTCTCTACTTATACTAGTTAGCTACGGCCGTGAGCTAACCAGTGAGGCATGCTAACTGGTTAGCTCACCTGCCAGGCAACGTCAACAAAAAGCAGAGAAGCTGGGATTCAGTTTCACATACGAACAATGAATAATTCCATCATGTGATTTGATTTTATTACCTTTTTTTTGGGGTGGTTTTTAAATGTATTCACTAAATATATGCTTGTGCATTCAAACCGTATCACCTGATGAACACGATGAAAAATGCATGTGGGAGACAAATCTACTGTATAATATTCATCTCCACATACCGCCGGGTCTCATAGGAAATTTGTAATTATTTGGACTGATGGGCTGTGTCTTTCCTGTGTAAGAATAGAAGAAGAAAAAAGGAGTGTAGCTACATGCCGAGGGGATTGGAGGGGCTGCAGATAACAATGTTTTTCCCAACTTGTCAAGAGGATTTTCGGTGAAAGCGCAACCTCGTGTCCCTTCTGGAGGTTCATACAATCCATCCAAGACAGACCAATTTAAATCGATGTAAGCAGAGCATGTTTGCTGGTACTGACATGGCCAAAAGATCTATCTCACAAATGAGTCCTTGTCAAGAATGCAACAGCAAGAGCGAGCCAGAGGGGCTGAAATATAAAGTCACAATCATGTGTCTGTTTCTTTGGACGGCCGGGCCGACTCGCTGTTTGATGTACTCGCTGTAAAATAAGGATGTTTGAAGCAAGACAATAGAAGGATTGCTGAATAGTATAATGATGGGTTTGGCAGCCAGTATCTATAAGTACATGACCAATGTCTTATAGTGCCAATGCAGCAAGTGTGTCCCTTGTTTGCGTCCTTAAATCTTTAAATTGTAATTGTAATCTACTTTCATTCTGGTGATTGTGTTGGTCAGAGGAAAATTGATTAGGAACCGACTCTTCATTCTTCTTCCGAAAGACACAATCAAGTATTTACTTGTTGACAAAATGTTTGCAAACTCCTATATTGATTGACAGGTCTTTTAAAGGGAACATGTGCGGCCTTGGTACATTAGCATCTAATGCATGCATGCACGTGACTCGATACATTTGCATGTCAGTGCTTTCATGCTAGCGATGCGCGACAAAGGCAAGAACTCTGCAAACTTGCAACCGGATGTAAACAAAGCAGTTTTTAAGATGTTCAAAAAGTTGGCTTTGTCATCGTTTTATAAAGAAGTGGCCTTGAGGAGAAAAGTTTTGATGAGAAAAGTCATCGCAGAAGCTTTGCAGCACTGTTAGCTCTGACAGCACCGTCGCCTTGTTAGAACTGTTAGCTTCATGCTAGCGGATCAGCTGTCTCCACGTTGAGAGCCGTGTGGAGGCAACAGAAATGCTCATTGAGCTCGAACAACTAAATGTAAGTTATTCATATTTTCATGATGCATCTAAAGGCCCCATAAACCCTAAGTTTTTTGGTTGTGATTATATATATATATATATATATATATATATATATATATATATATATATATATATATATACATATATATGTTTTAGGCTTTGTGTGAATGCAGTACTTGTGTAATGAAATGTGGAAATTAATCTGACAGTGTTAAAGAGTCAATGTTCTTTCCGGCGTCGCCATCTTGGAATATGGCCAGAAGCGACCATACTTGGAATGAGGAGAAGTGAAGCAGAGACGGCGTGTATGTCTCTGGTAGAGGCAGCGACCTGTCAATCACAGTAAGCCCCGCCCTAATGCATACTTTTATGGCCTACTTGACTCTAAATGGACCATAAAACATCATAAACAAAAGCTCTCGTTTTAAACGAACTGCCGACGCACAGCACACACACGTTGTGTTTTCCATTCTTAAACACATTTTTCACGTTGATCTCTGCAAAACCAAATTTGATGCACTGGTTGCCATGGAAACGGAGACTTTTTGGATGTCGGGAGGAAGCGTGTACAATCCAGCAGGAGCCGGCTCGGTCTTGACAGACTGGCTGGGTTAGCAAAGCACACACGCAGAGCTCGATACAGATTTAGAAGCCGCTGCTTCTGCTGTGCTCTCTGTGCTCAGGAGATTGTCGTCCGAGGCCAACAAAGAGGAGGATGCATGCGCAACAGCAGCTAACGGGACGTGAGCGCCAACAATACTGTGTTTCCAGGACGCTAAAGCTGCCTTCATGATTTGATTTTTTTATATTAGCGATAGACTAAAATAACTGTGCAATGTTAAAGTGATCGGATCCCCTAACATCCTTTTCCTCTTTTTATTTTCACCACAGAAGCTTTGAGGTTATTAAAATCATCTCATCCACAGACTGACAAAATCCTTTTCTAACAACTTGTTCCAGCTTTTCACTGACGGCATTCAAACTCGTGACCCCATGAGTTTATGGCTGCGTCGTTCCTCCAAAGAGGAATATTCTGCAGGCGCTTTTAAACATTTTGCACACATTATATTTCTGAAAGTCAGCTTGACATTTTTGGTACTTGGAAACTGTGATAGTCGTGTTTTTTAAACAACTTTTACATTTGAAGGGCATGGTTTAAGTCAAGGCATTTTATTTGTATAGCACGATTTATTACAATAAAAACCAAAACATGAAGTAGAAAACCACACAGAAGGCTGGAGTTAGGGATTGAATGATCTTTTAGCCTCTTCTGGCTCATTGTTTGTGTTTGCAGGCCTGAAACCTTCTAAAGATAGTACCCTTAAAGGTATACCCTTAAATGTAGTACAGGTAAACCTCCTGTCCACGACCTGCCGAGACCCGACTAGAGAACATATGGAGCCGGTGACTCAATGCTGACTAACTGACACAGACCAGCTGATGGAAGAGTAAATGTTGGGAGAACCTTCATTAGGAAGACGAGACTCCAAACGAATGCTAATGTTGCTCTGTGGTTCCTGGATGTGATAAACAATCTTTAACAGGTTTATACGGTGAAAATATGTAAAATATTGTGATTACTTTATTATACGGCCACAAAGTCGGCGAAAAGGATTCAATGCACCTTAAAGTCATCCTACGTAATTTGTGTGTATATGTATGTCTATATATATATATATATATATATATATATATATATATATATATATATATATATATATATATAAAATATATATGTTTATATACATGTATATATACATATACACAAACATACACACATACATATATACATACACACACATATATATATACACATATATATATAGACATATATCTATATAGACATATAGAAGACTTATTATTAAGACCTGATAATTAAAAATGATTGAAGAGTTCTGGACAGCTGCAGTAACCCTTCCTCGCTGTTAAAAAAAAGCCATATTAAGGACATGTTTTTCAAGTTAAAATGGCAATTAGCAGGACTCATTTTAGTCTTATTTTGAGTATTTTTTCTTCAAACTGGCACACAGTCCTGAGGGTGTGCCACAAATAATTCATGAGTATTCATGAGCGATTAATGCAGTCACTCTGAAGCACTTCTTAGTGCCATAAAAGTGTTGCAAGCCAAATGTGGGCTAAATTACCACCATAATGTGTACCTTTTATTATGCGTATTGTTGTATTTGTGCTGCAGTCCTGCTGCATGCACATGCAGCGAGCCGGGCCGCATGCGGCTTATTGACATCGCAAGTGATGAATGAGTACATACTGTGTTTGTGTAATGGATGTTGTGTCACAAGGTGACTGAAGACATGTGGTTACAGATCCTATTTAATTATGGTATGTTATACATGTTGTATTTTATATGGTAAGCTGTGTTAAAATATATAATAGAAGTTGGGTCTTAATCTTGCCTGTTAATTATTATGTGATCATTTTCTATATATTTTTATATTTTCATGACTATGACCTTTCACGCCGGGAGTGAGACGAATAGACTACACAAAAATGCAAAATACTCACCTGTGAATATGTCCAGGGCTTTTATTGTGAAAGAGTAGAAGGGATGTCATGTCAACTTGTTCGGCAGTGATTAGTCGATTCTTGTTATTGAGTTTGTGAAAGTTACAGAAAATAAACTTTGTTCCATAAAAAAAAAAAACTAACTCATGTCACTGTAACAAAATTGTACAAAATAAAAGCCTCCATTGTGTAAAGGTCTTTAAAACTGCACTCATCAATATTTTCACATTAAATGAACTACAATTAATTATGTAATCCAACTGATACTGCTTTATGTCAGAAACAAATTGGCTCAAAAGAGTTTGAGATTTGGGTAAAAATCGAAGGTATTAAAGGAAATATCACTTTCTGAAGAGGCGGACCTGTGTGTCCTCAGCTTCTTTACCAGCCTTTTCAGCTTTTTACTACCTGAATTACTTAAAAATAACCCTGTTCATCAGTCTTTCTGTTGAGTATCACAAGCAGCCAGGTTTTAATTTAGTTCGGCTGAGAGGCGTGTAATTAATTCGCCATAAGCAGTAATGAGTTGCATTGTGATGTAGCACGCAATCACGGGCTCCGGTGTTTGCCTGTGTGTCTAGATATACCTGTCTGAAGTCGTTTCTCTCACCGAAATAGATTCAGCCTCTCCTCTTCCCACTTTGAAGTCCTTCAAAGGCATTTCTTTTGGCTACCGTGAGTTACAGTAGAGTCGCTGCAGCCAACGACGGGAGATCTGGTTGGATGGCGGCGAAAAGAGGAAAAAAGGTGCGAAGGGAGTATCGCGCTTATCATCCTCGGCATCGCAGGGTGCCCGGGACCCGGAGGCGGCATCAAGGGTCTCACAGCGGCGCTGAAAGGGGCTAATAACATAACGCAGGACATCTATTAGCCACGGCGGCGTCGGGGGGGAACACTGATCGCTACCGGCGTGGCACCTCAAACCGCCTTTTCACAATAAAGGTTACGTGTTTATCGGCGACTCGTGATTCGGTGGCGGATGGCCATCTGCGGTAGAAGCTGTGATCGTGTTTGTCGTGCACTTTTACCCGTGAAATGTGAGCTCTGTGGCTCTGGATGCAGAAGGAGGGATTTTTTTTTTTCTAAAAATGAAACCATCAAGCGCTAATTACCCGCGAAATGCCCCAAACCCGGGGACGGGGAGGGCGGCTACGCGGTCACGCCAGGAGCCGTCCCGCTCGTCTCCTTAGCGCCGGCCGGTTGCTGCTTCGCAATCGACTCAGAGGGCCGAGTGATGAATGGAGGCCCGGCCGCCGCCCGGCTCTGGTATTTGTGCTCGGGAGTATCGGCAGAGGAATCGCAAAGCATCTTGGTCCATGACCGTGGTGTAAGCGGCACTGATTAGCTATCGGCCTTCTGGGCCCCCAAAAAAAACATTAAAACCCCCGGTGCTGCAAAGATGCCGCGACTGAAGTGCATAAAGGAAATATTTGTTGGAGAAAATTGGAAAGAAAACGACGTGTATTTAACTTACATTTTGTTTTGTTTGTTGATTTGTCGCGGGCCGGCAGTGAACCTGATTCCTCTTTTTACGACAGCGGGGCCTCACTGGCTTGCTGGTTCTGGTTCTGGTTCTGGTTCTGGTTCTGGTTCTCCCGGGCCTCCAGTGGTGGGGTGCCGGCTCCCAGCCGGGCCAAGCCAAAGGGCCCCCCTGGAGTCTGAGCCGAAGGAGTGACATCGATGACGATCATGAAGAATAACGGTATAAATATAGACGCCGCTGTCACCGAGGGTCTCTTCTACTGATGTAGGTCATGTAGAGGCATCGGTTTCATATCGAGACTTCTTCACAACCGCCTCCACAGAAGCTCAGAAGCTGCATTCGTTGGTTGGGGCGAGTGTTAGTTACTCATGAAGTAACGCGTGGGCCATCTGCCTTTCACATAGAGAGACATTTTCATTTTGGGTTTTATTGGTAGAAATTCACTCTCCTTTTAGCTCTTGATCTGTTTCATTGATGCTTCTAGACTTTCTGCACCATTTCTGCACCATTTAGGGAGGGGTCAAACACTGCAATGGGTTCATTAGAGTTTCTTTTTGTTTTTCTGGACCCTGGTGACATAGACGGTAAACAGGAAGTGGACGCAGTCATCATCATCATCATCATTTTCGCAACCAATGAATGAAAACTATCATATATGGAGTGACGTAGAGAGATTGTACACATTTCAGGTAGTGACAATGACCTGTCAATCACCTTGTAGCCCCGCCCAAAAAACCCACTCTTCTTAATCTGTTTGACTCTAAATGAGCATAATTTACTAAATGAACATCATGCTGTATTGAAGAAGACTTGAAACTAGAGATTGAGACATAAACTCATGTTTACAATGTTTACTGAGGGAATACATCAAGAGAGAAGTAGAGCCATTCATTGAGTATTCATTTGCGCTTAATTAGACGAGGTAACTTGATCCAGCGTTATTGTGGTGATTAGCTTTAACTGCACATAGCTTCAAGCACCTGATCCGTGATGTCAACCACAACGATTAAATCCAAGAAAAAAGGGGAGTGGTCGTCAGGAAAGGGTTAAAGGTTATTTCAGGTTATTTCAGGTTATTAAAGGTTATTTCCTGCAGAACATTACTTAAACTCTGTGGGCCTGAAGTTATGTCATTGTGTTGTAGTGTGTTGTAATCTGAAGGTTACACTCGGTGACTACTATTGTTGCACTCTGCAGAGCTTCACTGTGAACATTTTCCCTTTTTTATCTTCCCTGCCTTCGGAGCAATAATATGTGATTTTTATTTTTTTTAAAAGATCTGTTTTTGACACAAATAAATATCCAACCAGAGCTGCTGTGCGTCTCCTCCCTGCAGCTCGGCCGGAGGCATCTTCAGAGCAACGACGAATGCTTTCTTTTAACGCCTGAACTCCGCTCGTGGACGCTCGGCGTGCACCGCTTCATCCCTCCCAGCAGCCTCCAGGCCTCCTCCACGTTCGCTGACCTCGATTTGAGCCGGCCCGCCTCCCCGGGCGTGACGAGCACCTGTTCCCGTCCTGCCCTCCTCCCCAGTCATCCTTCAGCCAGGTGCCAAGTGGGACGAGGCCAGTTGCTTAACCAGCCTTCCCCTGTGTTGTGCAGGCTGATGAGCTATGGGGGGGGGGGGGGGGGTGAGGCTAGCTGGCTGGTGGCGGTCCCGCTGATCGATAGCTAATTCCCCTAAATAATCATGGCGGGGGGGAGGAGGGGTGATAATTGATTACTCCACGTTTCCCCCAGTGAGTTCCCTCCGTACGATTCTCCACGTTTGTCATTGAGCCGTTCACGGGATGCTGAGGCGTGCGCCTCCCGCCATCACATTTCGTTGAGGCGCCGATACGACGGCGTGATTTACACCACCCGAGTCTCCAGCCGACCTCCTGCCGACATGCAGATGCCGGGATGAATCTGTGTTCGTGACCATCAGGCGCTTAGACATTTGGTAAAGAAGCTGTCAGGATCGACACAAAATCGGACTGAATTTGTATATATATATATACATATATACATACATATAAGGGGTCTAATCTTTTTATATATCAAGATGCAGAACACTGAGCAAATAATGATCTTGTTTTACCCAAAACTAAAAAGAGGCTCTGCTTTTATTTTCCAAAATTGCTCATTAATCTTTTTTTTTTTTTTACATTTATTTTGCAGAGAGCGAAATGGCGCTTCAAGTAAAATAATAAAAATTTAAAAAAATGTGTCTTTACAGCTGCTCAGATGTGAGATCCAGGACTCAGCTGTGCTGCTGAGGAGAGGAGCAAAGATGAAGAGGACCAGAGGCGAATTTTATGCCTGCCTTGCAGTTCTCAGGCCTCAGATCTTCTGTGTGTGCGTGTGTGTGTGTGTGTGTGTGTGTGTGTGTGTGTGTGAGAGAGGGAGAAAGCAGAGAAATAACATTTTAGGCGCTCTTGACTGTTTTATTCTGTATTCTGTTGCTTGTTTATCTGCTAAAACTACAAACGTTGTTCAGGAGGACGACACATAAAAGAAAAAGAAAAGTGCAAAAGCACTGAGCCAGCAGCAAGTCAACACAATTGACAACCGCAATCTCACGAGTGAACTCACATTGATTCACTTAAAGCTGTAAATTAGTTGCTTTGGACACGTTTTCTGCAGTGGGAGGGGCTTGCAGCCTCTAGAAGCCCATTTATAATGAAGAAGGTCCCTTTTATCTGCTATTAGACGTGTTTATTCATTATTCTAGGGTTGCTGCGAAACACCGCTATTGATGTTATGATATTTAATCATGCAAATCTCCGCCGCCTAATCTTCTCATCTGGTCTTGTTATCCATTAGCGCCGCTACACCTGCGTGTGTCAGAGACGCTCACAAGTCCTCTTAGTGTAAGTGTTCCAACATATATATATATATATATATATATATATATATATATATATATATATATATATATATATATATATAATCTAAGGAATGCAAAGCATGTACTGTGTCATCGTCTCCTTGATCTATGAGCATGAAGTAACAGCGTTGATCAGATGTTTAGCATATGAGCTCTTATTGCAATACCAAATGAAAAAAAGAACCCAATGAAAGCTTTGAATTAATTGAAAGTATATCCCTGTATTTTGCCCCTAAAAATGGATTTAGACACATTGTTACAACCGTGTGTATTTACACTGGGTCTCCAAGTAATTACAGCTTCTAATCTACTTCAATTTAACACAGTTTTTGCTCTTAAGTCATGTTTTTGCAAGTCACATGAGTCATGAACCAGTCAAACAGCCTCTTTTCCTAGAACGAACTAATTGTTTTTGTCTCCGAAACCAAACTTCCTGTGAAACTGAAGTTTATTTTTATTTTTAATTATTTCTTTGCATGTTGAGGACACGCCGTCCTTGAGGCGTCCAGGCTGAAGCTAGAGGGGAGGGGGGCGTGTCGCTGCTCACCAAGCTGAGCTATTGGACGCATCGGTGCGAACATGACATACATGACATACATGACATATATGACATATATGACATACACGACATACATGACATACATGACATACATGACATATATGATATACATGACATACATGACATACATGACATATATGACATATATGACATATATGACATACACGACATACATGAGATACATGACATACACGACATACATGAGATACACGACATACATGAGATACATGACATACACAACATACATGACATATATGATATACATGACATACACGACATACATGACATATATGACATACACGACATACACGACATACATGACATACACGACATACATGACATACATGAGATACATGAGATACATGAGATACATGACATATATGACATACATGACATACACGACATACATGACATATATGAGTTAAACTGGTGTTTCCTGTTCCGGAAGCACTCCCGTTTTCATTTCCCATACATGAAGCGGCCATGATGAATGCATGCTTTGAAGCTGAAAGCATCCATCCATCCAGACATCCATCCACCCATCCATCCATCTAGCCACCGCCCATTCAGCCACCCACCCATCCAGCCATCCATCCAGCCATCCATCTAGCCACCCAGCCATCCACACATCCATCCACACATCCATCCACACAACCATCCATCCAACCATCCATCCATCCATCCACCTATCCACACATCCATCCATCCAGCCATCCACCCATCCAGCCATCCAGCCATCCAGCCATCCAACCACCCATCCATCCATCCACCCATCCATCCATCCATCCATCCATCCATCCATCCATCCATCCATCCATCCATCCATCCATCCATCCATCCATCCATCCATCCATCCATTCATCCATCCATCCATCCAGCCACCGCCCTGATCAGAATGTGCTGTTTTCATGTCGTCCTCCTTCCCCCTGCCTCGTTACAGCCTGTGGTCCTTTGCCTCTTGGCTTCCTCCAGTCTGTTGTTGGCAGTTGGCTCGCTTTGAAACTGAGATTTCCAGCATTAATGATGTAAATATTAGACATTTAAACCTACATTGCAAACATCTGTCCGCAAAACGCTTGGATTATGTTTCACAAGCTGTTCGGAGAAGTTTGATGGAAAATATTCGGCCTTCTTTTCTCTGAGCTGTAAACAGACTTATTTATAAGAGATGTATGTTGTTGTTACATTTTAATTGTACAATCCAATATCAGTAAACAACGTGGTTGAAACTCGATTAGCAGTTTTTTCCCCTTGCAGATACAACACAACCCTTCATTATGAATCATGTTTCTGATGCTTTGGTGAATAGCAGTCGTATAATATTCGCTTTCCTTTTTAGCTGTTTTTGGTCTCCAACTTTTGAGGAAGACGCTCCACTATGTTCTCCAGCTACTTGTTAATAAGTGTTGGGCAGTAAGCACACAGTGGGTTTTTTATTAGCTCGTAAACAGGTTAGATTGAAACACAACATCGCACAACTCCAACTTTTCTCGAATCTCAAGTTGCTAATAATTACTGAATAAACTATGCGTTATAATGCATCATTACATTTCATTTATCTGAGGCTTTTATCCAAAGTGACTTACATGCTATACAGTAGACAGTAGACACAGCAACGGTGAGCAATTAGGGTTAAGTGTCTTGCTCAAGGACACATTGACATGGACTAGCAGAGCCGGGAATCGTACCACCGACCCTCTGATTGAAAGACAGACCTGCTAACCACTGAGCCACAATCGCCCATTATAATTGGCTTTTGGCATAGTATGAAAATAGTTATTGTAATTGTTGAATGCTTTATAACAAAAGCATTTTATAATTACTTATATGGCCAAACATCAATACTTCATAATTGCTGATCACATTTCTTTTTGCAAGAATCCTCGTGTTTTAATACATGTATATTATTTTTTGTGAGGTATTATAATTGCTGTTATAATGTGATATTAGTCTAATTGGTCATTTTGCTCTTTAAGTGAAGTCAAATATTCTTTTCACAACGTTTTGTGAGTTTTCTCCACCATACTTCGGCTGTGTGACCGGTAATGTCTGATCGGCCATTACATCACTGATTGTTACTCAGCTGGCGCACTGGGCCAATCCCTCCTCCCCCTCCCAGTTATGTCATCTCTATAGAAAACGCCACAGTCCGTCATGCGATGGCATTAACGAGCATGGACTGCGTTCATAAATCTGTAAAACTTGCGGTGCCACCCCTCACTTTCGACTTTACTCAAAGCACTCGAAGCGATCACAAGCGCTTCCCGTTGCCGTCGGCTGGAGGCGGGGCACTCGTGCTTCACAGGAACAGGAACCGAGCCAAGTGATCAAGTCTGCAACGACCTGGCCGCCACCCACCTTTAACCACCTCGCCTAGAAATGGCTTCATTGTAGCCTTCGACCTTGTTAAAATGCCAGTGTGCGAAGCCCCGTCCAACCTCCCCTGAAAGCAGGTAAAACTAACATAATGATGTCCGTACATACTGAAGAGCAGGCCCATTTTTACCCATTATGGTCTCTCTTTATGCCGGATTGATTATAAGGGTTTGATGAAAGCATTATGTCATTATCTTTGGCTGGTACTGGCTCCATTATAGGGCCTTTCAGCTTTTTACTGGATTGAAAGCGCACTTATCAAGGTACCTTTTTTTTATGCAAGAATTGGCTGGCACGCTCCGCTTGTAGAACAACCAACGGAGGAGCTTTCTTTATACGTCCATTCTTGGCCCGGTGTCAGTCACATCTTTGGAATTATACTTGTCCAAAGTATAGTTAATGCTTCATTCACAAGATGCGTTCCCATTATCTGTTTCCCCTCGCAGTCTTTTTTGCATAGTTGGGATAAAAGGTCTTTAAAATAACTCTCCCTCTTTATAGTCACTACACAGTTGCTTAAATTTGCTGGAAAACCACATAGGGAGGATTCATTTTGAAAGTGTTTAGTATTGTATTTGCTTTTCTCTGCCATACATTTTATTTTTCCCTTTGGAAGAAAGGCCCAGGGCTTCATTTCATACGATCAATGCGAAGTCGAAACTTCCTAATGTTTCCCTGTTATCCTGATAAAATCACTATTAAGTTTATTTCCACATGCAAAATAACTCCTTATCTTTCAACTTTATTAAGCCCATTTGTTCATGAAGGATTTATTTTACCCTCAGTTGTTTAATCCAGTTGTTTGTGTGTATTTACCCGAAGTTGTTGAATAAAAGTTTCATGTCACTGGGGCTTAGAGAATCAGAGGCTAAGTGAAAGTCAAGCTCCCCTTTACCTTTACCTGGCTACGGCGCCTGGAGGATATGCCGTAAGGTGCCGTGCTTCGAATACCTTGTTCTGCAGGTTTGCACGTGTCTTGGTCTGCATAACTGATCGGCAAAACACAAAAAAAAATGCTTATTTGAAACCCGGCTCGTCGGTATTCGTCGCCTGTCTGTGCAAATACCGCTCCCCTGTCTCATCTGTGTATTTGGAAACCTTCCGTATTTGTTTATCTTTCCTCGGAAAGCACTCTGCCAGAGGAGGTCGCTGACCTTTTGTCAGATCCACCCCAGTGACCCAGCAGCAGAAGCAAAACCACCGTGGAGAGATCGCTGACAGCCGATGGCCTGTCAGACACATGGGCGACGCCTGAGCTGTGCAGCCAGACAGAGGGAGGGTGCTAACCTGCTGTTTGGCCTCATTCCTCGCTGTCATATTCCATTGAGTTAAGTTCACCGCAGGAATCTCTTTCATGTCACCGCTGTGTGAGCCGTGGGACTACTTTGTAAAATGCAAAAACAATACCTTTAACCCATGCACACTCAATTAATTCATTCCCTGTGGGCTTGCCCTTTATTTTAGTATGACCAATTAAGGCAGAATCCAGTCTCACCTGTACCCACACAAAGTATTGGGTCTCTTTACAAAATAGTTTAAATTGTTTAATCATTATTGTTCAAGTGGTTTCATCATTGCATTATTAGCACTGGTTTAAAATATGTAGGGCAGTCCTTGGCCAAAGAAAACTCTCATAGGAGTTTAACGACAAATCATTTTGTGGATTTAATTAGATCTGTTAAAATGTCCACAAAGCCAAAAAAAAGCAACACTTTAAATATATATATATCACTGGTGGGCCGTCAGGGCCAGCTAAGCCTTCTCTGCTGGCCTAAATAGAATCACAAAGTTATAGCTATTTTATAATTTAATTGTTTTTCACAAATACACTACATGTATTATAATTCATTTTCCCTATTAGCTTATTTTCACAGCCGTGCCCATTTCTCCCTTTAAAGAATCTTTGCATGTTGAGGACACGCCGTCCTCGAGGCGTCCAGGCTGAAGCGAGAGGGGAGGGGGGCGTGTCGCTGCTCAGAAGGCCAAGGGAGAAAATGTACGGTCCACCACTGCTTTTTCATACTTTTTTGACAATTTTTGTATTTACTTTTGACATACTATGACTTGTTTGACATACTATGACTTTTTTGACATACTATGACTTTTTTGAGATACTATGACTTGTTTGACATACTATGACTTTTTTGACATACTATGACTTTTTTGACATACTATGATTCTTTTGACATACTATGACTTTTTTGACATACTATTACTTTTTTCATACTTTTTTTGACAAATTATTTTTTATTACTTTTTTGACATACTATGACATTTTTGACATACTATGACTTTTTCATACTTTTTTTAACAAATTATATTTTTTTACTTTTTTGACATACTATGATTTTTTGACATACTATGACTTTTTTGACATACTATGACTTTTTTGACATACTATGATTTTTTCATACTTTTTTTGACAAATTATATTTTTTTACTTTTTTTGACATACTATGACTTTTTTCATACTTTTTTTGACAAACGATTTATTTTACTTTTTTGACATACTATGACTTTTTTGACATACTATGACTTTTTTGACATACTATGATTCTTTTGACATACTATTACTTTTTTGACATACTATTACTTTATAAATGAAAATTACGATAGGTACATCATGACAAACAAGACTTAAGCGGACATTTCAGTTATTCAAGTGTTTTCTTTTTAAAAGGAGAAAAGAAGGAGAAACTATTTATTTTAGAGATTTGAAATGGACAAGCTGTTTTCCCTCTATGTCTTAATTTGGTGAATTTATGACATAAAGACTGGAGCTGTTCAGGTATTTTAATTGTGTTTTCCGCCTGCAGTTCAAGCTGTTCCTTCCTTAACCAGAATCTGTCTCCGTGGGCAGCTTTGGCAACAGAAGCTGAAACAGCAGCCTGCACAGCCGGCGCCATATGCCGCCACTTCTTACCATTCCTCCCATTCCTCCCAGTCCGTACGTCGATCATGAGGATTTTAGGTCCGTAAGATCATGCCGATGATTTATTCCAAACTCGTTTTTCCCGTCATGAGTCGTCCGTTAGGTTCAATGTGGCTTATCCACCAGAAGAAAGGAACAAACTGAAACAAATCCCCTTTGATCTCCTCTGCTGTCGGAGACTATTTTCACTCTGAGGACGACGTCCTTGCACAACATCTCTGGGTTAAAGACGTTAAAAGAAGTCAAACTGAAATTTGAATTCTCCTCAATTTTTAGATAAGGGGCATATAAACTCTGACGGTATTGCAGCTACTGTGCATACATATTTTCCCACTTTTCAAAGTGGGATATTACACTTTCTTTTGGACATATTTGTGGAAACGGCGTCTCGGGGGGACGTTTCCCACGGCAGCAGCTGACTGACAATCGAGGGCCTGTGTTGCTGAGAGACGGGCTGTCAACCTCAACGCTGCGCGCCAGAGCCCACCATCATTATTCATCACAAAGTTTTTCCTTTTTCCAACAAGCCCACATGGCGTCGGTGATAAACCGTTAACTATTTGACGATTTTGCGAGGCGTGAAGCAACAACACACGGCGTGCTTTATGTGCGGAGGATCCGGTTGTCTGGAAGTTGAGATAAGATGAGGAACCTGAGGACGTTCCCGACTTTCATGCACTGAAATCTACAGAGGAATTCTAACAGTGATCTACCGTGTTGTGCTTCTACTGTATATTGCTGTAAAAGCAATGCATTCTGGGAGTCATAACGCTTGGTGTCATGATCTCAATGTTCAAGTGTTTCTTTTTACTGTAATTTACTGCTAACTCCAACTAATTGCCATTAACAGTAATTAACTGTAGGAAACTGTAATTTACTACTGTAAATTGTACCGTATATTGCTGGTGAAATACCATATTTTTTTTATTGTCGTATCCTTGCACCCTGGGGAACTAAAATCGAAAAGAAATTAATAAAGGAAAATTGAATTCCTTGTTATACAGGCTGAGATCATGACATAACAAGTTTGAATGTGAAATCCTATTATATCTCAAATTTTGTATTGAAGGCAAAATTCATCCAGAAGCACTTTCCTCTATTGTTCTTTATTTTGTTATCATTTCAGTATTTCCTGTTTTATTTTGTGTTACTCACCTCCCCTCGTTTCAGACTACTTCACTTCCTGCCTTTGTGTGTTTTTCTCTGCCCCGCCCCTTATTGATCCCACCGGGTCTCTAATCACCGACACCTTCCCCTTCGTCTCTGAGCCGGTTTGTCTTTGTCCTCTTCCGGCAATTTTTCCTCTTTTTATGTTCTTATTCTTTCTGACCTGCAATTCCACGAGTCGTAACAGAGACGTTTACAGTCCAACATCGTTCAGTGTTTTTTTTAAAGTCCCTCTGAGGACATGTGTTCCCCTTTGCTGGGTCTCCATTCACATACAGGCCTGGATTTGAAATCCCTGGATTTCAGCAGGAAGCCCAGTTGACCGCTTCATTGTCGCGGCGCCTCATCTGATAAGGAAACCGTGATGTGGGTCATTACGACGGGCCGGGCTTCTGGCTGAAACTCATTTCCAGTGAGCTAGCTTGAGGAAAATGATTTCAAATTTAGCCAATAATGAATTTGACATAGCCTCAATTTAGATAGCGATCGTTTAATTTCATTCTAATCAATTGGGCTCGGCTGGAAGTGTAAATTAAGCTGCCCATACAACCCTCCCGATGAGATACGTACGTCGTTTAGCGGGGGTTGGGCGACATCTAATTGATTTCAGCCCACTGCCGAACAATCGCATCCGAAATTGTTGTTTAATTAAAACAGGCGCAATCTCCCCGCAGAGCGAGCTTTCGTGATTTATGAAAGAAACCCAAAATAGTTTCTTGATACTGTAGTGTGTGTGTGTGAATAAAATAACTATTATTGTTTGCATATCTTGGGAGGAAAAACAAGCCTTTTAATAAGAACTCACAAAATGAAGCAAACATATTTGGGCTTTAGTTGTTTATTAAAGCATCGGCAACATTCCCGTTACATTTCATGAGCAGCGGTCGCCGATGTCGAGGTTTCCCATCATGCAACTGCCTCGTTTCTGCAGCAATCGCTGCCATTCTTCAACACCGCGACACAGGAACGCCTCCCTCGGTCGGGACCAAATGTTTCTCGCACTTGATTGATGTCTGAAATTAGAACCATCTCACCACACCAAGAAAAGAAAAAAGAAAGAAATCCCACATCTCCCGAGATATCGTTGTCTGCTCGGGCCCCAGACGACGGACGTATCAATCATAATCAGGATGCACATTGTTGGAGCTTCACTTGGGTACTGACGAGGGAAAGGGTCGAGGGAGCAGAAAGATCTCTAGATTCACATATATATTATTGAACGTTTTTTTTTATATATGACATAGAAAAGTAACAAGGTGGAAAAATTGACAATTATGAAATATGTTTAGATTTTTATCTTACAAAAGCATTAGATATATATATAAAAGGAGAAGGTGCAGTTAATCCCATGACTATTTCCTACTTGCATATCAGTCAAAATAAAGGTAACGCCGTTTAAAAATGTGTATTATTTTAAATCCAGCAATCAAGATATATTTTTAATTCGCTGTAAATATCCTGCAGGTGCACGCTGTCGCTACGGGGAACTCCGAATCTCAGTTTGGAGATCTGGAGGTTAGAAGCTTAAAGCGGTACGTTACGATGATATAGTTGTTGCTACTGAGTAATAAGACCAAATGCACGACTCCCCGCCGGAATACCAACCCCCCCCCCCCCCCGTTTGACGTATTGCTTCCCAGACTCTGGCTCGCGGCCGCCGGTGGTGGGATGTCTGAAAGCGCAGTGGGAAGATTTAAATTCCTACGGATCGTGGTATTGTTCACCGTGGGCTCCTCGGCCGGCCGGCTGTGTCTTCTGTTGTTCGGGCTGCAGAACAGCGCCGATATTTTCTTATTTTTTTGTTTCTCTACTCGTGTTTGGCATCAGCGGGGGTCACATTCTGGTTGGATCTGATTGTATGCTAATGCCTTTGTTTTGCGTTGTCTTCTACATAATGTTGTGGTTCCTATTCACACACACACACACAAATAATAATTGAAACCAAAAGTAATGACACATATACATTTTTAACATCCTTCATCGGCAGCAAAGCATATTGTTCAATAATAAAAGACTTTGTTTGATTCCCTTTGGCAACATACATAACATAAATGGCTGACAGTTGATTTTGGCCCTTCAACACAATACATCTCCATAAAGCAAGGCCTTCATAAGCTCATCCACAATGGCCACTCCCACTGTCTTGTTTACAAAAGTCCACGCTATAGGGTTGTCTATCAAAATAAAAGCATAGCAGGCCGACTTTCTTCAGGGAGTTCGTGACTTTGGTCTGGTGGGTGCGTTTCGGGCTCAGCGGCGTCCAGGGATGTTGTCCATCTGGATGTTGTCCTTCTGGAGTCCTGGGTTGTAATAGGCCGAGCCACCGATCCCAAAGTCCAAGTCCAGCGGGGCGGCGTTGTCTAATCTGAGAACTAGGAAGCAGACGAGTTGTTGAGACATTGGTGTAGTTGGACTCTTTTTCTATAAAGCAGAACAATATCACGGTATTCCCCTGTGATTTAGAGGGGAAGCTTCAATGTTGTTGTGGTGTTTACAGTTACTGTTTTCTTTACTTATAATTAGATCTGGTATAAAATCCATTATAAAAGCATCTGTTTCTGCTGAGTGTGGATCCACTTTGTGGTTTTTATTGTCATGTCACTAACACCAACAGTGCAACATCCTTATTATATATTTACAGTACAAAACTGTAAACAGTATTTACACTTTGTAAAGGTTTTCTTTTTACAGATAAAACCCCCTTTGAGTCAAGAAAGCAAGCGTTTCCTCTCCGAGCGGCCAAACAAATCCATCATGCAAAGCACTTTCCTTGAATAAAACGCCGTCGTTCCTGTTTTCCTCACCTGCGAGTACCGAAGGCAACGCGGGTGCATCCAATTCATGGAGCATTTTGAAAGTAATTTTGGGGAAATGGAGGGAATCACTACACGGAGCAGAGGTAAGAGTAAACAAGGCATAGTGGAGGTAAGTGGGAACACCGGAGTAGTGACGGCAACACAGAGATATACCAGGAGGTAAGGACTCCCAACAGATCCTTTGATGTTGAAAAAATATTTGTAAAAAAAAAAGATATTACTGTGAATAACATGGCTGCGTTTATTTTCCCATTTCAGTGTAATCTGTTCTGGAGCTCTAAGAACAGGAGGTGCTTGTTGTACGGATTGTAAAGCTCAGAGCACATGTGTAGGCCTACTTTTAATTTGTAATGATGGGATATAAATAAAACTGACTGGTCTTGTGCTCTGAGTCAACGTGAGCTCATCTCTACTCGGGCGTCATCAGTCTTTTGTGTTGCAACAATGGTGGTTCGGGCGTTGGCGACAAAACTATTTAATTAGGAATCTGACTTGCATACCTGTATAGGATGCAACAGAAAAACAAACACGCAGATACATTTTAGCCGGACCTGAACAGGAAGGTTGAGTTTTAGGGCGTGCCGGGGAACGGCGAACAAGAAACATGTTGTTAGTTCACGGAATGATTGAGAGAAATTGCAAACTGTCATACTGAAGAACATGATCCTATTTTGCATGGTAAGCTTACCGTGTGTGTGTGTGTGTGTGTGTGTGTGTGTGTGTGTGTGTGTGTGTGTGTGTGTGTGTGTGTGTGTGTGTGTGTGTGTGTGTGTGTGTATAGGTAGAGAAACCAAAGGGCTGAAAAAAATGTTTTGGCATTTTTGGAAAGACAAATATTTGCTTTCTTGCTGAGTTAGATGAGAATCATGTCTGGTTGTTATTATGTAGCCATGGCTAGCTGCTGGCTAGCTTAGCTTAGCATAAAGAGGGAGCTATCTGTAAAGCTAATTGACCATTTGCAAAGTGCTGCCCCTCAAAGGAACGTAGCTCGTGCTGCTTAACGGTGCAGCTGTAGGGGGGGCGGGGCTTAGCAAAAGGTAAATTATCATGTAATTTAAACATATGTAAGATAAATTTAGTATAAAAACGTATCATATTTAAGAAAAATTTAGTCGAAAAGGGGATATGAAAATACTGAACTATTGTGTAGTGTGAACGTATATTAACATTATATTGTTTGAGTTTGCAATCTGTCAGCCACCTACCAACGTTTAAAAAAATGATATATGTGTATATATATATATATATATATATATATATATATATCCAATAATTTCCGAGTGTAATGTTATATGTTGTAGGGGTTTTCCTTTAAAACAAGGCAGGACATACCTGGGTCTGAAGGATACTCCTCAACCAGTTTTCTGTGAGAGAAACCAGTCCGGATCCTCTTCTTCATGATGACGTAGGCCACCAGTCCAACGAGGGCCACGGCCACCCCGATGCCCAGTATAGCCCCCCACGCTCCCTTCCTGTGACCATGGTGGACGTCTTTTGACAAACCTTTATTTTGGAGGGAATGAGGGGTCGAGAGGGGGAGGGGGGGGGCGAGACAAAAAATAAATAAATATGTCAACAAGAAAACGATTCCCATCAACTGCTGTCTCTGAGGGTTAATTGGCAGATAATTACAGCTGGAATGTGTTTTTGTGCGTTTCCAGTAGCTACACATCCCAATTAGTCGTCTGTACAGATTTGTCTAATTTACGCTGCGATAATTAATGCAATTAACGAGCCAAAATCATGATAATGCCTTGAACACATTTGCATATTGAAAGACGGCAGGCTGTGCTCATCATCCCGATGAGGTGAAATGTGACGGAATATTACCGTAGTTCCCGTTATGTCACATGACTATTAACTTCTAATTATATAACGATTATATACATACTTCTTTATATGTAATTACAGCTCAGAGCGTATCATTACCTGCACACGTTAACATCTGTGCTCCCACATTACAGCAGCTGTACTGTAAACGTGTGTTTTCTACTCGACTGTTTCCCCGTTTGAGTTCAGGGCAACTTCAGTGGAGGGAAAAGAGCCGTTTCTGACAGTGACAGAATTGTTTTCAATATCCTTTGACAAATAAAGACTACAGTTGTATTTTATCAGGACTCGGACATAAATAATTCAGCAGCTCTGTTTATCCACAAATAGCCCAATTACCCACTTGCTGGGATCAATTGAACCCTAACCTGGGGCGAGTTGAACCAGGAGTCCGTTTCTGTTTCAAAGAAGTGCATTTTGTTCCTTCATTGGAAAGAAGACGTAATACAACACGAGAGGAAGTGTTTGTTCTTCGTACTTTCTTGTAATCTCACCCGACTCCCTTTTAAATGCTGGCTTTTGAAATCTGTCTGATGTCTGATATAGATTAATAACTATTGGATGGATTGCTGATTGCTCTGACTTTTTTCCCTAGAGCCACCGTGACCACTGAAATACTCGCATATAAATATTTCACATGAAACTATTCATAGCAGCAGTGATGCGGATTTGCCACCTTTTTTGTTGATAAATAGTTACGTAGAATAGGCTTTTATTGTGAAAATCAAGAATAGAAGGAGTGGATCTGGGCTGCGCTGCCTTTTGTCTTTTGTTGAAAGGAGTAATAAAGTTTCCTGTCTTGGTTCGTGCTACGAAGCCTCCGTGTTGAGGTCGCACAATAAGACACGACGTGATCGGTTCATTCCTTAAATTGCGAAATTGCGAAATTGCAGCGCGAAAGCTCAGAGAAATCGACCTTCCGGGGAAAAATAAAAATCTCACTTTTCCGTTGCGTAATATTCAAGTTCTGTGACAAAAAGAACAATTTTGAAAAAAATACATTGAGTGATTTATGGCACAAAAGCCCCAGTTTGTTGTGTTTCCATGCAACGTGACTTACAAAGAGCCCGACGCCACCGTAACAACTATAAGTTGCCGTTTTTCCAACGGCTGGAGCGAGCGGATATTTTTTTTTTCTGCATTGATAACAGTGGCATTAAAGTTTCCTCTGCTCATATTTATAGCCTCTAAAGTTTATCTGCGTTCAACCGCCTGTGCTTCTGTACAGTTACTTTATGTGCACACGCTGTGCCTTGTCTTGTGTTGCCGTCAACTGTTTTCCAACTGTTTATAGCTATCATCTCTCAGTGTTACATCCAGCTGTCGCATCTGTCCGTGTGAAGTTTTATTTTACAGTTATCCCAACCTCGCGCCAGCTCTGTAAAGGCCTTCTTTTTTTTTTTTACATGGTGTCGCCCACGTATACTCTGCAGGAGAAGTTGCTTCGTTAAATAGAAATATCTCCCTGATCTCGGGGTTGACACCAGAAGAGGAGTCTCACGCTCCTGAGCGGAGGCGGCACAAGTATGTTTGACCTCGGTCCCGGACCGGCTCTGTCGGGGGGTTTTGACACTAAGACAGGGGTTCATTGTCCAGCTAAGAAGGTACTTGTAATGGACCCCTCTCCTCATCGCCGCCACATCGATAGCGCGTGAAACCCAATCCAAGCTTTTCCCTTTGAATGAACGGCCGTTTGTCCTCCGCCAGTGGGAAAATAGACGAAACAAGCATTGCGTTACCACAAGCCTCTAAAGGTGAACTGGAAAGGCTCTTGTGCCTGTTCTGCTTCAGCTGGAAATTTCACACAAATGCAATTTTCTTTTTTTGCTAGAATCTGTCTAAAAAGTTAGAAAGACACCAAAAAAGAAGCATTTTCTTTCCGGTAACCGAAAGGTGCAGCGGATACGGTGACGCCTGAAGCGGCAGCAGTACCTCTGTCTGAGCTGGTCTCCTCGTCTGAATCCGAGTTGGACCTGTTGGACGCCCTCTCGGGTGTGATCGGGCCAACGGGGGTTGTGGTCTCAGTTGTCTCAGTTGTTGCAGTTGTTGCGTTGGTAGATCCTGTTGCGTTGCTAGATTCTGTCACGTTGGGTAACCGCGGCACTTCGCCGGGTCTCGTCGTGGGTCCTTGCGTGCCGTTGGCGCCCGGAGCCGAGGTCGTCGTCTGTAAATCGGTGCGATTGGTGTTTTCTGGAACGCTGGTGGAGTTTTGCACACCCGGATGAGTCGTGGGTATTTGGGAGGTCGTCGCTGTGGAGCCGGGAAGTCCCTCCTCGGCTTTTGTCCCATTGATCCGGCTCGAGTCTCCTCCGGGCGCTGCGGTCGCTGTGGTGTTGGCAGGAATGGTGGCGTTTGGTTCCTCAGGTTGAAGAGTGGAGGCGACGGTGGTAGCGGTCAGGCCGGGAGACGTTTCATTCGTGAGCTGATCGTGGCCATTCTTCTTGGAGTTGGGAAGTCCGTTCTCGGCTTCGGTCCCGTTGATCCGGCTCGAGTCTCCTCCGGGCGCTGCAGTGACGTTTAGGGGAACGTCAGCGTTTGGTTGTTCGGTTTGAAGCGTCATCAGGGCCGCGGGAGGCGTGGTGACATCCGTCGGAGACGTTTCATTGGTGAGATCGTTCCCGGCCATGTTGTTCTCCTCCTCTGTGCGGACCGCCATGAAGCCGGACGCCGTCAAGTCGCTGTCGTTGCCACCTGAAGCCATGCCGTCGGGGATCTGGCCGTATTCGGCCTCCTCGTCGGCCACTGCAGCGTTCGGACTCTTCTTCACCAGCTTACGTAGCCAGCTTGGGTCAATCGTCCGGCCCGGAGAGTCTGTGGAGTCCTGCGGCACCGCCGGGTGAAGAGCTTGGACCAGCAGGAGGAGGCCGAGTGTGATCTTTAGATGACGTTCCATTTTCCCTTTAGTTTCGCTCTGAAACACATAACATAAAACATTATAAAGCATCTAATCCATTGTTTTTAAAGTGCCACTGCCTTTATTGTATTGTATTTTTATTTACTTATTTCTTTATTGATCTATTTATGTTCATATTGTATCGATTTGTTTTATTGTTTCATCTGTTGTACCGTTTGATCAGAGTTAAAAAAAATAAGTTATTTTGTCTTTTTTTGGACTTCACTGTTTGGCTTTCTGTTATCCAGCCTTGCTTTTGCTTTGTTTTCATAAGTGCTTTATACATAAAGTTATTAATATTATTATACGTTAGATGTGAGTGCCTTGAACTTTATATAATTGTATGTTGAGAACAGGCTTTCCAAGATATGTCGAAATAACTTTACAAAAAGAGCAAATATTGCAACAAAAAAAAGAAAAACAGATGAAGATTTATTTGTGAATATCTTTTCTTTTTGTCATCTACCTGACAGTCAAGAACATATAAATGGAGTAGAAAGGACATTCACGTCAACATAGAATAGTCAGAGCAGAGAAAATGAGTTGAAATGCAACAATGTAGCTCTTCATCCACACACTTTAAACGTATCACTTCATTTTATTGCTACACTACACAACAGAAAATAACAAGTTGTCTAGTGAACTAGATCTTCTAAGCAGCCTCACAGTCCCTGCTTGTATTTCACAGACTATCACATATCTAACAAGATGGCCACTCCCTCTTGTGCCACTCAGATAAGTCCGCTCTACTCCCTTTGCTGTGGTTCAAGACATCCGAGGTTGTTCCCATCTTCCCGAGGCACCAAATCCCCGGCTTTTACAGCTCCGGTCAGCTGCACTGACACAAGTCGTGATGGAAAACCTTGAACCGCTAATCCGGTCCCAGCGCCCGTCTGTCAGGGAGCTGTTCGGCGAACGCCACAACCTGCTACGTCTGGTTCGCCTCCGCCTTGTTGCACCCACAGGTCGGCGAGGCCCCGACACATTCGGTGAGAGCTAAATGACAGGGTGAATTTACACAGGTGCCCTGTGAGCTGTGTGTGTGTGTGTGTGTGTGTGTGTGTTTGCCTCTCAGCTTCACTCCAATACACAAATGTCTGCAGCTCCAGTTATTCCCTGCAGGGCCTTTTTTTCTACTGGGACTGGATTTGGCCTCGTTCAGACTGCCAGCTCAAATCAGATATTTGGCATATCCAGATTGCATCCAGAGTGATTTGACTAAATCTGGACATACACGTGTATTTATTAATGTATCTTCTTGCTGTTTAAAGAAAAAAAAAAAATACTTATTTTATTGTATTTATTTCTTTCCTTTAAAAAAGCCTCCTGTGGACAGGTGTTGCAAATTAGCGTTTCGCTACAAACACAAAACACAGTGCATCTAGTTTTTGTGCATAATTGTATGTTGCAACTCTAATGCCGCTGTGATGTCCGTATCATATAAAGTTGAAATGAAAATATCAAATAAAGTTGAAATGAAATATTAACACACAAAAAATGCGACCAATCGGATTTTTTGCGGAGGTGCTGTGCAGATCTATGGAGGACAACATGGAGGACAACTTGTATTGTCTGCTGGACCTTCCACTTCCTACTCTCACATAAAGGCGTGCATGCTCCACCCACTTGTTCGCTGCATTAAGAGGACGTGCAAACAAAATGATTAGAGCAACTGGCAAAACACCGCAATGCCCAGGAGGAAATGTGACTCAATTTAAACTCAAATCTTATATTCTGATGAACCACTTTATAGGAAGACGTCAAGTATGCGATGCATTATAAAGACATTAAGGTTGAATGTCCTTTAAAGCATTTTATGGCTGCAGGAAACATGTAATTAAGACCTCATCTTTCTAAAGCATCTCAAAAGTAATAGCCTTCTTTGTTGAATCCTGACATATGTAAGAAAAAAGTGGAGGTGCCTCGGGGCCCCGCTACAAAAATTTGGCCAAGCGACCACAGCTGAGCCTCGGGAGTCCGAACCCCGATTGCCTCCTTTTCAGGTCCGGCTTCACGATGGCGACCGTGAACTACGCTTCACTTTCCTGCCCCCTTTCTGATTTACACCGGCCTTGCTGCCTCCTCCGTGTACCGGTAGCTTTGGGGGACGTCTGGACACATTTAATCTGATCACTTTCAAAGGTCGGATCCGAGAAAACAGAAATCCGGCGTCTGACCGCGGCCTCGGTGGATCGGTGTCTTTGTTGGAAGCAGCGTCTCAAAAGCAGAGGAACCGGCTCCGTCTGCAGTGTGAAACCTGTGGCCTGCAGCAGCAGAGGCCTCCGTATTCAAATCTGTGGATTTCACATTTCTGGTTTTACCTGTCACAACATGTTTTTGTCACTAATTAACCCCAAATGGATTGTTTAGCTCTCTATGCTTTAAAATATATATTATAATAACATCATCTTTTAAATACAAGTTGGGTTTTGTTGGGAAAAACAACTTCTCACCAATTGCACGCGTCCAAAAGATTAATATTAAATAAAACACGCAATCGTAATGCCAGGAATGTTCCTCCGTGGCCAGTTTCCCTTCCAGCTTGTTTATCAGCCACGTTTTCTTCCTGCTCGGTGGGAAATGACTGCTTCATGGTGTGAATGCAGGATCAAACCACTCAAGTTGGCTAAAAATACGAAGCGTTTTCACAGCGACGCGTCACTTCCTGCCATTTCCTGCTACTTCCTGCCACTTCTTGCCACTTAGCCTCCACTCTTTGGCTTATTGACACTCTCGTAGACGCACAAACTGTGTGTGACGCTCCTGAATTTAAACAAAACCCCGTAGTTTGGGGGGAAAGGGTTGAAACAAGTTACCTAAAATGTACTTCAACAACAGTGCAGGACCTGAACACTGGTCTCCCAGGTGAAAGTCCTGTGTTTGAGTGACCCGTTCACCGCCTCTCCCTCTTGAAGGGTTCTCGCTCTCCGTCATCAGACTCTCTTAATACAGACGCTGACGTACTAAGGCGTGACAAAGCATCGGCGTTCGACGCCCTGGGAATCGGACCCGTGTTGGATAATATGCCTCATGACTCATCCCCCTAGATACAATTACAACTGGGTGCTTATACCACGGCGATAATGATTAACTGGAATAAACAGACCGGTTTGACGAACCTCACCTGGCTGGAAAATTGCTTTTTTATTCAAACCTCCGTGGATCTCAAGTCCCAAAAAAAAAGACGAGTAAGAAACTTCTATTCAGGGGAAGAACACACTGATACGACGCTAACGAGTCAAATCAGTTTCTGGTTCTGCGTTTCGTTCTCGTTTTGAAACAATGAGGCGTGTTGGGTTTGCTACAGGACTAATGCAGCAGATTGGACTCGTGGGTATTGCAGTATTTAACGCCATCTGCCATCGGAAACTTACAGAAAACAGGGAAAAAACTGAAAACAGTGACCTCGCTATGTGGAGTTATGAAATGGAGAGCTTCAGTCATGCAATGAATTAAGCTCCTCCCCCTCTCTCCCCACATTGTCTGCCAGAAATCCAGCAAAGATATCTTGAATTAATGACTAAATAATTACATATTGTATATATTCGTATTAATTTGTTGCAGAAGGTGTTGAAGTGTGAACCAGTCGTGGGTTCACACGGTGAGGGCCATGGTGTGAATGACAGAAGGGGAAGTAGAACCAGTGTGACGCTGGTTTGTTGAGACAATTGTTGCCACGATTATCTGTCCGTGTGGCAAATGTGGGTCATTTCAATTTTTGGAAACCGGTGTTTCCAGTTTCTGCGTGTCACTTCCTGTCCACGACCAAAACATCCTCACGTCCTCACGTCGCATCGCGTTGGAAACAACTCTTGTTTCTTAGAAAATTACAGCGAGCCTCAAGGACACACACACACACACACACACACAACTCTAATTACCTGACGTTTATGTTGCAAATTACTCGATTTGTTGAAGGGTCACCTGTGTTATTGTCCCCCGAAACTGTCGACTTCGGCTTCTCTGTGAGACTAAATCTCAAGCAGAGGGTGAAAGTTACTAAATACATCAAATACCGCACAACTTTGAGGTACTTGTACTTCCGTTTGATCCTTTTTTTTCATATACCTTTTCCTCCACTAAATATTAGAGAAAGAGTGTGTTTTTCACGCCGCAGCATCTCATCCTGTCACGCTATATTATTTGTGTTTTTATTTACACATTTTGCAGATGCGTTGTGTTAATATAGATTTTTAAACTATACGCAGCGTACAATATGAAGTAGTACTTTCACTTTAAATCAGTACCTTTGGTTGCTAATATTTCACTCATACTTTACCGATATGAATTCAGGCCTTTTACTTGTATTATATGTTCATAGTCAGGTTACTTTAGAGTAAATAACTACCTCCTTGTTGTGATGTAAAGTTCAGGATGTTTGTCCTTCACTGTGGAGACGGTTCTGCATCCAGTAACTCTTTCATACTCGTTGTAATTGAAGGCATTTTTGGTTCTGATATATTTTAGCTCTTTAAAACCAAATTATAATAAATATGTAACGAGGTCATGTTGTCGCACAAACAATTGCATCACAAAAAAAAAGAAAATTAAAAAAAAAAAAAAATTGTTAACTTAAAAATAAAACCACGACTCAAATCGTGTTAAATAGGCCGAGAAAGAAATGTCACACATTTCCAAAGAAAAAAATGAAACAGAGAAAATCCTCTTCCCGGTAAATCCTTACCTGATTCTTGGGCTGTATCAGATGAGAACAGGTGCAACTAAATCTCTCCTCCGAGCCGCCAACATGTGAGAATGAATCAGCAGTCGGCCCGGGAGAGACGAGGCGAGGAGGAGGAGGAAGAGGAGGAGGAAGAGGAGGGCTCAACAACCTGCTCGACCTGCTCCTGCACCTGGCTGCAGCCGCGACACGCCCTGAGCCGCAACCAGTTGCAGTCTGGGAAAAAAAAGCAGAGGAAGAGGAGGAGGGGGAGGAGGAGGAACGGTGTTAATTTGTGGGTTGCCAGGTTGGATCTGTCAACCCCCCCTCCCTCCCCCCTCAGTGGGTGGAGCCACAGGTCCTCTGTTCTGTTTATGTTTTTTGTTTCTTGTGTGTTTTCATTCCCACCTGTTTCTCAGGCTGCTGTCGTTATGGCAACAGCAAAAGGAGGCTGGCGGAGCTCGGGTTTCATCCTCCGCCTCTTTTGTCTCTCCGTCTATATCGGGCTACCGGGTGTGACGTGTGCTCTTGTGAACTCTCAAAGTGCAAAGTGAACCGGGATTGTTTCTTTTCCTCTTTTGTTTTTGTTTTGTTTAGCTCCGCTCGGCCTCGGCGGACCGGAGCGGACCGGATGAAGTGGCACTCGAAGCCGAGCTGCTCCTGTGAGTCAAGAGGAGCGAGGGGGGGTCGTACTTGTTTTGTTAATGAACCCGAAAACTCAAGTGGAAGAAAAAAAATAGAAAACCTCAACGTTGGGACTTTTTTTATTTTGTATCCTTTTTTTTCCAGGTGTCTCTACTGACACTAACAATGGCTCCATTGTGGTCCAGCGTCCCAGTTAACCAGACCAGTGCGGCAGAGAGCCAGCAGGCCTCGGGGAGTCTGAAACAGAAGCAGCGAAATGGAATGCAGCCATCATTCATTTAATTCTTGTGCTTCTCCTTCTGTGACAAAATGTCCTTTTTTCCCCTGCAGACAATCACACAATACACTTTCCTCAGTCGTATATGTTCATCATTTTTTATTTTTTTATTTATCACATTTTAATTTGCTTTAAAACCCGAAGGTCTAAAGCTTGTTCTGCTCTCGACGCTGTCGGGCATTTACATCCTGGGGAGGAATGCCAAAGCCTTTCTTTGTTCCTTACTTTTTTTTTATTATTTTATTGGCCTGACCATTGTCAAAATGAAAAGCACATTAAGTAATACAAACCCTGTAATCAGCTCGTAAAATAACCCACCATTGTGTTTGCTGAATGTAAAATCCCTCCGGTTTACAGGGTTGGTGATGTCGCTCCTCCTCCTGAAGCACATTGAACAAAAGCACCACGTACGTGTAATCAAATACGCCGAAACAAAGGCAAACAAAACAACCTCGGTGTTCTCAGCGGAGGCCACGGCTCAAAACCTCCACGTCCGCATCCAGACACACGCCTCGTTATCACAACAAGTAGAGCGCTGTCATTGTTCGGAGGTCGACTGCAACGACGCACGTGGACTTCCTCGTGTCGCCGCCGCCGCTCGCGGGCTGCCGGAGTTCGGGAGCTAATGAGGTCGTGCAGCCTCGTCAGGGACGTGAATAATGCAAACGTCTAAATCTTGACTTAAACAGGCCTGAAAAACAAAAGTGTTCAAAAGCAAATGCAACAGTAAAAAAAGGTGGGGTCCCTCGGAAACCCCGGCAAATGCATTATGAAGAGCTTCATAACAGCAAAGTGGCACATTTATGAATCCTGATTCAGGTTCACTCAGTTTTGTTTTTGTTTTTCCGGCAGTGACAGAGGAGCTGAAGTCATAACGAGGTCATTATCAGGATTATGGTTTTGGTGAATGAGCATGCACAAAATGATACATCCATTTTTCCTTTGAAGACCACTTTACACTTGACCTCAGTGGAAGAAATTGCACGGGGGTAAAAAAAAAAGTGTTAAAAGCCGTAAACACAGAAACCACAACGGTGATGAGAGAATATTTGACAAAACTAGACGAGGACATGGATGACTATTAAAAAGATACAGCAATTGATAAGTAGTAATGTCATGCAGAAGTCTATGCTTCATGTGTTAAAGCTGCATTCTCTCTCCTGACCACCAGGGGGCAACTCCTTTGGTTGTATAGAAGTCTATGATTCATGTGTTAAAGCTGCATTCTCTCTCCTGACCACCAGGGGGTGACTCCTCTGGTTGTATAGAAGTCTATGCTTCATGTGTTAAAGCTGCATTCTCTCTCCTGACCACCAGGGGGCAACTCCTTTGGTTGTATAGAAGTCTATGCTTCATGTGTTAAAGCTGCATTCTCTCTCCTGACCACCAGGGGGCAATCCTCTGGTTGTATAGAAGTTTATATAAATGACTCTACTTCTCTCTTGATGTATTCCCTCAGTAAACATTGTAAACATGAGTTTATGTCTCAATCTCTAGTTTCAAGTCAAATTGGGTTGCAATCCAATTTAGCATAGAGCATGAGTTATTATTATTGTTATTAATGTTTGGGATTAAGTATGTACCAAGTATGAAGACAAGAAAATTAAGCATTATTGTATAGTTTTTCCATGTGCTTCACGGTTCATGAAGTCAAAACATAAAACACGAAATAACCGACCACATGGAAGCGCTATTTAATATATGATAATATGTTATATATCTCCATGCATGGGACACCCATACATAAGGAGGATTACTTGACAATGTTTTGTATTTGAGAGTTTGGTGATGAACGAATAATTTCAGTGAAATATTCATATATCAGTAACTGTGAGAGATATCAAAAAGATATATAACAGCCCCCGCGAGAATTGGGATTCGTCTATCTACAAAAATTGCTTGCAGCAATCACAGTTAGTTTGTGGCAGAGAGCATATTTGCATATTTGGTTTTAATCATTTGTGTGATTATATCAAAAGCTGCAGCTTCTTGAAATAGAGAAGCTTTATCCTCAATATTTATTTTTTCCCCAAAAGATTTAGTAAAACGTGAACAAATTATGTTTGTTTATTCTCCATCTTAACTTATTAATGACATCTTAATAACACGCAGAGTGCAGATACAAAACATTTGTCTGGTCTATATGTGTGTGTTTTGTGAAAAATCTGTGAAATGTGCTTTTAATTCCAAACAGACAAACTGAAACAAAAAGCATCGAGCTTCACGTGCCGCAGAAACATGTTTAGGTAAATAAATTCAGAGCCTGGTTCGTTAAAAATAAAGAAAAATACTTGTAGTGGAGTGAATAATGAGGGTGGAAATAGGGGTTTGCCCTTCACATAAATGGCTCATTCATATGTATTGCTCATTCACGCACATGAGACACAGAATTATTTCATTCATCCGTGCATGAATGTTTTTTAAGTGTCATTTGATGTTGAATAGCAATATGCCGTTTGCGCGGTCGAATGCAGCGTCGCTCACACATGACGTTGGAATCAAACAGACGGCGTGTCATGAAACAGATTATGTAGAGTAAACTGACAAAATCCAGAAAGTCGTGACGTGGAAACATGTAATATATTTGAGGTCATGTGCTCAGTTTGAGAATTCAGAGATGGGATTTTCTTTCTATTGCACCATTAATAATGCTCACACTGGGATATCTGTCTGATAGCTTAAGGAAAAGTTTCTCCTAAGTGTCTGCAGTTTCCACTCGTTACGTGCAAACTGTCTTTTCAAAATAAAATGTTGTTATAATGCACTGCTATCATGTTTGTACTGTTAGTGATGTTTGCACCGTTAGAGATGTTTGCACAGTTAGAAATGTTTGCACCGTTAGAGATGTTTGCACAGTTAGAAATGTTTGCACTGTTAGAGATGTTTGCACAGTTAGAGATGTTTGCACAGTTAGAAATGTTTGCACTGTTAGAGATGTTTGCACTGTTAGAGATGTTTACACTGTTAAAGATGTTTGCACTGTTATGTTTGCACCGTTAGAGATGTTTGCACTGTTAGAGATGTTTGCACTGTTAGAGATGTTTGCACTGTTAGAGATGTTTGCACCGTTAGAGATGTTTGCACTGTTATAATGTTTGCACTGTTAGAGATGTTTGCACTGTTAAAGATGTTTGCACTGTTAGAGATGTTTATACTGTTAAAGATGTTTGCACTGCTATAATGTTTGCACTGTTAGAGATGTTTGCACTGTTAAAGATGTTTGCACTGTTAAAGATGTTTGCACCGTTAGAGATGTTTGCACCATTATAATGTTTGCACTGTTAGAGATGTTTGCACTGTTATAATGTTTGCACTGTTAGAGATGTTTGCACTGTTAGAGATGTTTGCACTGTTAAAGATGTTTGCACTGTTAGAGATGTTTACACTGTTAGTGCAAACATCTTTAACAGTGTAAACATTTCTGTTATAATGTTTGCACTGTTATAATGTTTCCACTGTTAGAGATGTTTACACCGTTAGTGATGTTTACACTGTTGGAGATGTTTACACTGTTGGAGATGTTTACACTGTTAGAGATGTTTGCACTGTTAGAGATGTTTGCACTGTTAGAGATGTTTGCACTGTAAGCTGCAAACCGCTAGCTCAGCCGTCACCTTGCTGAGAGCCGTTGAGAGTCAATAAAAATGCTCCCAATTTAGTTTAATAACACCTTTTTAATATGTGGATGAGCGTTTTCACAGATCTGAGGCAGCTGTGGTTATCAGGCAGAGTTAATTTGGGAAATGGCTGCGAGAGAGAACATGTTGTGGGTTGTGCACTGTGAATATGAATCTTATGAGGCATCCTTTGAGCTGTTATTGCATTTAAGGTTAATTCACTCTGATTAAACGCAAACCGACAGAAAAGCTGGCCGCTCTGAGAATCGTTTGTGTTTGTGTTTGTGTGTGTGTGTGTGTGTGTGTGTGTGTGTGTGATGTTTCCATAAAACACAACTTTTTCATGTTTTCTCTGTCAGTTTACAGTTTTAATTTACTTTGCAATTATACAATGGTAATGTGGAATTAAAGTTTCATGTGCAGAATAGAAATTCCAGATTTCCCTTGCATTTTTAAGTTCTCCAAAACAAGGCTCTTAGATGCTGCATTAGATTAGACACACATTAGATTTGATGAGTGTTTTCCCTGTATGCTAAAGATTCTGAGAACAGAAATCACTTTGCAAGTCTTTGGCAAGACATAATGAAAAAACTTAAACTGCGCCTGCTCTCGCTTTATTTCCTCAGTTGTAAAGTCAAATCCATGCGTGGTTCCCTTTGGAGGTTTTAATGGGTTTTAACTCAGTCAGTGAAAATTAAATTTAGCCGTAATTGCCTCTGGAAAACACATTCATCTCAGGAAACAACATGTAATCGCACTCGAGGTGTTCTCTGTTCGATATATCAATACAATATTATGTATTTGTATATATATATTGGTATCAATACAAATACATCTGTTGAAACCAAAGAATATGGCTTTGGGTTAGCCACGGATATCAATGTGGTAAAGAAATGGTATTGGAATAATAATAATAATAATAATAAGTATGTTTTCTTTCATGTTTAATAACCTGTAAATAATAATTCGGACAAACCAAACACGGCCTCCAGATCCCGCCAACTCCTACACACTGAACCTTTCAAGGTTGTCGAAAGATCAAAATATTAGAGGCGCCTTCATCTGGTTTTGCTGGAAATGTTTTCTCATTTAGGTCTTTAGGTTTTGAACATTGTTTGGTTGCAGCCAGAAATGGTGCTTTTAAGCACAGCCGGCGGTATAATGGTGTCACAATGAAACCAGTTGGACAGGTGCACTGGGGAACAAAGCAGCCGACAGGCTTTGGAATGTAATCTGAAATCTGGACTTGTGCACCTTCACCAGCAGCTTCTGTTTCTGTTGTTTCACACATTTTAATTGCTTGTGTTGACGCTACTTCCGTTATCCTGATGAAATGCACTGGATCAGCAGGTCAGCGAGGGTTAACGGGTTTTAAAGGCACTCAAACATCGCTTGAAAAGCCGTTTTTTCCCATTCACTTTGCTATATTCATATCAGCCTCACAGCCTTCATACGGCTCAAAATGCATACACGCCGCAGCTTATACACTTTTCATTATGAATAATCGTAAAAGGCTTTATGAGCCTATTTCAGAGTTTCCTGCGTCTCTTTTTCCTCGTGACTATCTTTAACATCAGTAAAGCAGCTCGCAAGGTTTCTTTGATTTTCCAGATCTTTCAAGGCGATATTTGTTGTGACAGTGGAAAGTGGTGAAGCAGAATATCACTGTGGCACGGATTCTCCTTACCCGGGGACTCTTGGCTCAATCACACACAGTACGGACACGTCTGGCGAGGTTACAACAGGCTTTATTTGCATGTAACTGTTGGTATCGCTCTCACGCTCTATGCCCACCTTCATGCAACCACCCCGCACTCTTCACTCTGCGGCTTTTTATGGCCGTACACCCTCACATTCACTCATTCCCTCATTCATAACATGTTCCCCATGCGCTTCTCCCTCTCTCGCCTGCTGCAGGTGCGCTAACCACGCCCCCGCCCCACAATCACATATGCAAGATAAAAAAAAACTGTGCCAACTTAGTGTCGTTGGCAATAAAAAGAGGACTGGTTTTGCGTTTCGAACATATGTCACATTTCTTCGAGAAAACTGAAGGAAGAAGCCTTGATCACCGCAATGCCAACTGAGTCACTGTGACATCGAAGCATCTTTCCCCTTTCAAAAGGCATTTTCCTCAATGTGTGCAAAATATTTTATGGCATCAAAAGCACATTTTGGATTTCATCCCAAAAGCCTTCTTGGACAAGATAAGCAATTCTTCAAATTACAAATCTGATGACTGCATGGCTTTTTCCTGCTCTTTTCTTTTCCTGGTGAGGTGTTGTGTCTGTGGCCAGATGCTCTCCGAGGTCGGCACAAGAATAATCTGGTTCATTAACGGACGCTGAAAAACTCAAAGGTGCATGTAAGCGGCTGGAGAGCGGCCAATAGAAAGGTCATCCTCTGTGTGAAGCCGAAGGACGAGTCTGTGTGATCTTCAATTAGTCAAGCTCATAATAATACAACACAAATGCTTGTGTTAACACCTCCAGTTTCATTGTGTAAGGTTCTCGTGTTCAATTAATTTATCGTTAAGGACGCCTTCATTGTTTGTTGTTTGTTGCCGCTTGAGAAGAACTCCACAACCAGCTGAAAACACTTTTACCTTATAAAGAAGGCATGCTCATTTACTCTCCTTTTTGCTCTGTTTTGGTCTCCACCAACTCCTCTAAAGAAATCCCTCCATAGTGGACTTTCTTCAGCAGCTAGTTGCTAACTGTCTGTCATCTGGTGACGGGCAGCTAGCACAGTGAGTCCGAGACTTTGTTTCCTACTTTTAGTTTTAATAATAAATGTAGAACCTCAACACTTTAAGGGACTTTTAAGGATTTTTTTTCCATGACAAACTGGGCTGTGATGTCACATCAATGTATACATAACTATGCGACCATAAATACAAAAGAAAAAAAATGAAATTGAATCTGAGATATTTATTCAAATCACATAAAGCATTATTAGAGCAATACTTTTAATTTTCTTTATATTTTTGGTATTTAATAAGTTTTCTATACAATTTATTTAAATACTAATATAATAACTAATAATAATAATTATAATAATAATCATTATTAGAACTAGCCTAGACCTAGCCTCTGAAATGCACCTGATTGATGAATTAAAAGAAGAGATCCAAACCAAAAACCTCATCTCACAAAGTTAAGGAAAACATCTGCCGCGTTATTCGGATCCGCCCCCAAATTTTATGGGTTCTTCCTCGGCCTGTGCGTCACCTTTCCACCGAGTTTCATTAAAATCGGGGCCGTAGTTTTTCCGTAATCCTGCTGACAAACAGACCAACAAAACCAAAACCGGAAACACAACCTCCGTGGTGGAGCTAATTAAGAGATGTGACAGAGAGGAGCTTTTACACTGATCCATCACATTAGCTGTGTTTGAGTCATTAGGAAACCCGTGACATCACGGCTCGTCATGACGACAACAGGTATCTATCAACACGTGAAATATTAAAAACACATACCAGATCTATGACTAAATACTGCAGCATGATTGTCTGTCAACCAGGACACGCCTCCAGCTGTCATCTCCGGCTGAGTGACAGGAGCTGAAAGAAGAAAAAAAATACATCTCTATTATTTTGTTTGTTCCTCCTTTTATTTTCCTTCGGGACAAACCTAATGGCTTTGAATTATTGTGCCGACACGTCCATATATCTGGACATTCTTCCCAAAACAGACTGACGGCGGCAAAAACCATAATTCAAAAAGAGAAATTACCCAGAAGACATCTGGGACGGTGAGAAGAAGATATTGAGTTGTCATCATCCGTAAGCCAAAGCACAGAAATGAAAGTGGTTTCTGTCACGCTTATGCTTTTTGATGGAATATCAGGAATATCGTGTTATCGACGAGCAGCGTTCAGGTCGGTAACATGTGACCGATGGAAAAGCTCATTTATTCACCTTCATGTATCTGCTCACTGATCATTTATTCAAACCCTTTTAGTTTAATTAACAGGATGATTGACAGGAAACCAAAATGTCAAATGTCTTCATTGACAATACTAATAATAATAAGAGCAATTTCCCAGAAAATCAGAAAGAAAAATATCCAATCATAAATGTACTGTAAAAAAAAATTGAAATAATAATTATATAAACGTATAAGTTTATTACATTATGTTTGTTTTTCTCTCATCAGCTGAACAACAAGTTTGCTTTGTCTGACACAAGCTCATTTTTTCATTGAAATGCAAAAGATGTTTCCATCGTTTCCATCGAGATCAAAGACCTCAGTGTCTCCGCTACATTTAATATTCACATAATCGAATATAATGTGTTGTGAAGGTCGACAGACATTTGTAAACTTGTAGAAGACCAGATTTTAATCACGTTTCAGGATGACACGCTTATTGTTTTTACTCTGATGCGTAATCATCAGATGAGTTAATTAAGCCGTCAGGAGTGGAAGGCACGCAAACGTCAGATAAAATATGAAGCGTTCCCTTGATGGACTGTCACGGTAACTAAATGACCTATGAATAATGCAAAGTGTTGCCTTTTGCACCTCAAGGGATAAACAAGTAAAGGTGGCAGAATCTTTGAAGAAAATCACAAGACTGAATGAGCAGTTCAAGGGGAGTAGGAAAACCCAGCGTCCTGCGTATGTTTGTGTGTATTTGATTTACTTATTTATTTAACCCTCTACTCTTGAAAGACGATGCTGATGCTTTTCCCGCCACTAGATGTCAGCATCAACCAGCACCTCCACCTGAGATCACAGCCTGTTGATGCTTGACGATGATGGAACTGACCTTTGGTGTGGCTGTGGACCAAAAACATGACCGGAAAAAAAATAACCAGGGCGAAGCTTTAGGAAGCAGCAGAGACGGGACGCCGGATCCTGGACGGACATTTGTAGTCCGAGGAGCCGAATCCCTGAATACAGAGAACTGCACAGGATGACAGGATTACCACACACAGACCTGCAGGCAGCAGAGCTGAAATATACAACACCGCAGAGGACTGTGTGTAAATAAAATATAGCCGAGTGACTGTAGTACTAAAGCAGGCGATACAACACATGCATTTTGCAGCCGCAAACATTCCCCTGAGGAACGCTGCTCCTCTGGCCCTCACTGGCTGCACACGTCTGATCACGTCTGCTGGATTCCGTGACACGGTGACAACGGGATGGATGAGGAACGCGTTCAAGGAGCTACAAGCCGGGGAGGAAAAAACAGCTGATGGAGAGTTGACCAAATGTGATAATAATGAATTCTGTTTTTAAGCTCCAAAGGACACTCTGGTTGTCTGTCATTCCTCTTTTTGGATTAGGCTAAAGTGCCTGTAAGTTATTATTAATAATCATAATTTGAATGTTTGGAGTGAAGCTACACTAATGAGTCTTTGGTCGAAATGTCACTACAATACAATTCAATAGCCGTAATCAAAAGGCTGAAAGACAATGGGATCACACAAGGCCAAATCAGGCCCTGACGTAAGGTAAAGCATTCCGGTAAATGAACAGTTACTTCAGCTTGTTTTATTAGAAACATATTAGCATCAGACAGCTCTGCGATATTTACAGTGACGGTTACGTTGTAAATGCTAATGTGATGCTTTGTTAACAGCGGTTGCGACTAACTGCTGGTGGCAAAACAGAGGAATGAATGAATGATAAAGTACCGCGGATGTGAAATATTTAGTACGTATGCCTGTTTGTGTGTAATTATTACCTCGAATAGGGCGGCGTGCAATATCTCTCATGGCTACATAATAATCTCCCCTTGTTTTCACAACAGAGGGGTCATTAAAGATAATTGGTTGTTAGCCGGTGCCTCCGTTTAACCCTTAAAATGCTCAACACTTTTGTTCCGCCTTGTGAGATTAACATCAGCACAGTTGGATACGTCGTTGGAGGAAGAAAACAGAACCGAAAACAAAAACAACCAAAAAAAATCAGACGAGAGATGAAATAATGGTCAAAACAATCCCACTGCTACATAATAAGAAGCCCCTCTGGTATATAACAGTTGTTGTAAAGAGGTGACCTCTTCCTGACATGTTCCTGCTAACATGTGACCACTAATGACTCCTTGTGCCTCAGCCTCACCGCTTCATGCCTCTTGGCATGTTTCGATTCCCTTAATGACTCCGGGAACGTTGCAGACCTGCAGAGGTCCCGGATCCCGACCCCGTAAAAACCACATGACATAGAGAGGAACTGGATGTTGTGCAGCAGCGCTGTGGAGGTAAAACCTTGAAGGTCCTGGCTGCTCTCTGGGCTTGAAACACATCAGGATCACAAGCAAAGAAAAAGTGTTTATGATACCATGAAGCATTTTTAATGACAAACCCTGAATGAATAAACACAGTTTGCAGCTTTTGCTGGTAACGGCTTTTTTCAGAAATGATTTTGTCAACAAACAAAAGGTGCTTGACACGAAAGACACACAATCTTTGGTATATTTTTAATGTAAACACATTATACAAACCTTCCTCTGCAGTGATGTGAATAATAACAATAATTTTCTTGGCTGACTGAAACTGAATATACCGAGACGAAGAAAAAGTGCATTGGTGTTCGAGCACCCGGCTCCTTCCACAGGAAGGCGGATTCCTTCCACAGAGATGACATCACCGCCCAGTCATGAGCTGAAACGTCTGCCGCCTACACACACACACACACACACACATCAGACCTATGAGGAAATATCACAAAAGATGCACAAAGGGATTCATTGGATTTATCTCCATTGTTGCTTTGACATTCTTTGCTGTGTCCAATCTGGAAATGCTTCACGTGAAAAAGGTCCTCGATGTAATCTGTGGGAGTCTTTCAGTCTTCAGAGACGTCGCCGTCTGGTTTCATCGTTCAGCAAGAAAACATTTACACTCTTAACCAGTTTCTCTTTCCAGTAAATACTCTGGTGAACGTATTATTATTTTTATACAATCACGAGGGCTGTAAATTGTGCTGCTTGTCCTCTTTTGCTATGTAATATATTGACTTTTATTTTCTTTACATCTGGCGATCCTCTTCTACTTTTTTTGTGCAGACTTTTTATCTCTGTAAGATGGGACTGTTTATCTTGGCTCTACTTAGAAGCTGCTTCTTGAAAAGCAAGAGAAATAGAAGTAGAACGGACATTAAACTGTTTTTTTGTGGTCATTTGTTGGGCACAAAGGAAAAATAGCGATTGTTGCTAATTGTTAAGGTGATAACGTGCATCAGTCGGACCAGGAAATGGACGGCCGGCTTGTTAGCTTGTTAGCTTGCTAGCATGTTAGCTTGTTAGCGTGTTAGCTTGTCCTCTGAATGACGGACAGTAAGACCCAACGATGCCGCTCGCCACCAGCCTGCAGAGGCTAACTAGCCCACATCTAGCTAGCTAGCTATCTTGCTAATTCCACCATGATTTTATGCTACAGAGGTTACAGTTACTCATCAGGCTGCGACTTGCTGTGAGTCTGTTTTGTGTATGTTGTAAGTTACCACGCCACAACGGTGGTGATGGCAACAGCACGCGTAAAAATGGCCGCCGCTCTGGCCACCCTGCAACTCTAATTCAAATGAGAGTGTTCGTTCCACTCCTATTTTATTTCTATGCCTGTCACAGTTGTTTGGTTTGCAAATTGAAGAAGAAGAAAAATCGACGCGACGTTCTATTGCAGAACATTTTGAACGGGTGGGATTGGTGGCTCCAGCAAATGTTGACAGAAGGCACTGTGCCAAATGCAATCAATGTCAGAGCGACTTTCAGTGATGCAAAGCAAATGTCAGCCTGAAATGACGAAAGGTCTCGCTACACACCCCAAAAACAACTCTGGACAAAATTAAAAGTAAATTATATTTATTTTAGAATTTTCTGCAAGTGGCGTTGTGCATGTGCCTCAACGGGCTCGCCTGTGTAATTTCAAATCATGTGACCACAATGCAGTAAGCACAGAATAATATCCAGAAACGTCAGGTTTAGGCCAAACACGCATGTAAAGCCTCCATTCAGAATGTGTTTTCTCAAATAATACACAATTTCCTCAAAGAAACATGCGTATTATCCATGGACCTTAAAGACAAGAAAATAACAAACCTTTGTACAAAAAAAAAGCAACACCTTTCAGATATAAAATGTTTTAATTGGTATTGTTTATTCAAAAAACTCAATAATACTGTGATAACATTGTAAAGGCCCTCTGTGGTTCGCTATGTTCCCAGTGAAATGTTCTGCTTTGGGTATCAGGGGAAATCCATCACTTGCCTCCAGAAACATTAGAGAACGTCATGAAGTTTGAGCCCATATTAGTATTTATAAGAAGCAGGATTACAGTTATTGCCAGTTTTTGGAGATTTACAGCAATGTGGAACAAAAAGGGCCACCGGCTAACCTCGGCTTAATCTTTGATCCTCCTCTACGATACCTCAATGTTCTCTTCAAGGTCTATCTGCCCACTGATTAGATCATTGTCCAAAAATGTGCTTTTGACAAGCCCAGCTGCGACTTAACGTGTCCAGGAAATGTCTCAAAGGCTCGATTTCCTTTCAGAATCTGGATTCATTTGGTGACGAATGGAAAGCGTTGCATCGTCAGCACCTCTTTCATTGTGGGGGAACATTTACCTCATACGCTCCTTTTTATGCTTAACTTGGAAATCACAGTCATTAAATTGAACAGTGTGTTACTAAAATGGCCAAAAGGAGTGTTTACAACTACGGTTTAAAAGATTTGATTTGTTTATGCCACTGGAGAAATCACCTCCTTAAATAAAAACCGCACAACCTCAATAAATAAAGCAAAGTATGACACAACAAACTCAACATAAGAATGAGGAACAAAGCTTAAAATACAACTGACTTACAGTTCAGTAAAAACGAGTTTATAAAGGCCCGTTTTGAAGTGTGCTCCGAGGAATCCCGAGAGCTGCAACACAGATGTTAAAGTCAGTGTTTAACATTTAATGTCCAGATGGAGCCGAATCCCGAGAAATTTAGTACCGTGCGGCCACAGCTGTTCAAGGGCAGCTTCTTCTTTTTTATCCTCACACAGATCTTACGTAACGAGACTGAAATGTAGTAAATGCCTCGTTGGCCATTTGTTCGACCTTTACCCCCGAACAGCGATTGTCCAATCACAGCTCAGCAGAGCAGACGCTTGAAGTCTGGGAAGCTTGGATTTCTCCGCATGTTGGAGACGTAGTGAAGTTGACTTTCACATTTAAAAAGTTTGGATTCAGACGGTTTCGACGGGTTTTTCAAGCCTTTCCAAAACCAACAATATGAAGAGAGAGAGCGAACGGAACGGATTAGACGCCGTGTTTATCCGCTCTAAAATAAACTGCAATCGTTCGCATGTCAGTGACCGATCGAGAACACATCATTAACACTGCATTAGTTTGTGGGGTTAGGCTCCATTCACAACGATCACATTCACTGTGTATTTCCCCCACCGGTACTTTAGTTTACACTGCAGCCACTCAAGCCAATGTTAATGGAAATGACGTTGAGTTTTGCCAAACACATCATTCAGTTCTCAATATGAAAAGCTCTTTCTCTAGTAGCATTAAAACACACAAGCAGCCAAACAGGCTCATGTTGGAGGAAGATGACAGTTCTGTTTCACATTTTATTTTATTATACTCACTAGCTCTGCGCTGCGAAACTAAAAAATATGTTAATGCTTGGAGGATAATTACTTTTTGCCTGGGGCTTGCATTTTGGATTTTAGCACAATAGTACAGCTATCAAATGCATATTAAAATGCCCTTTTGCAAGATTGGGATTTTCTGACAAGTCAGCTGAAAGCAGGAGGCGGCCTTTTCAGCCAAACTAAATGTTAGCTTAATTAGCTGGGTAGATAGATACAAATTCCCAAGCAATAATTTATAATTTCAGCAATCTAGACATGCAACGTCTCCTTTGCCAGCCATTACAAGTCAGCTGAAAGCATTAAAAAGTCATCAAGGGGCGCCGTTTTTAGCCAACTCGTGAGGCAAAATGTTAGCTTCATTTAGCTGTTTAGCTAGCCCATAAAATCCCCAAGCAATAATTATCATTTCAGCCAGCAAAATCTAGTAATGCGAAGTCATAAAACATACTTATTAGTAAAGCATTTTGATGGTAAGTCATTGTAAACTACATAATGTGTCATGCAAGAACAGAAGGAGCCCGGCAGGTTGGAAACAGGCATCTGGGCTTAGCGTAGCTTTAAAAGGCTCAAATATACTGCAAAGCATCGCCCAAGGGGACCTAAAATGGTGATGGGCCATCAGAAACAATGCCACATTGAGTCCATCCCCCTTAACACCAGAATAATAAAGTTGAGCCTTTCACGAAGCAGAAACCTCTCCCTCCGTCAAGTACAACGTGGGCATTAAGGGTGTCGTTCCCGGGCAGACGGCGGCGAGGATTCCTGCGGCCTGGCGCCCAGGCAGGCAGTCAGGATGCCCGGCCACCATTCATGTAGCAGCACGATCCAAAGATTACCGCACTGGCCTCGGCGGCGCTGCCAACTTCCACACAAATTGCTTGCAGCATGTGGAAAGCATGCGCGCGCAGCCAGCTGAAATGAGTGGCCGTGTGGTCGGGTTTCAAGAGGCACTCAGCGGCTCCGCTGTGCAGTCTGAGTGGCAGTGTGCTGCAGGCCTGCACACACAGCGCAGTCAGCCACGATCAAAGGGTTTTATTGCTGCATAACCATTTCTCTTAAAGATTCTGATCCGGGATCAGAGGCAACCTCAAGCTGTAAAGAGGCGGCCGGTCGGCCCGGAGCTGCAATTAATCAGCGGAGATCACAAATGTTAGCAGTTCATAAAAGAGTCTTCTGTTCCTCCGGATCACATCTCCAATGAGGTTCTGGGTGTAATCCAGTGAGTCATCTCCAGCTATCAGGTATAGAAGTTAAGTGTTGCACTTAAGTTTAAGCTCTTCACACCGACTCCCGTCGTCCGTGACCTTTTCCTGAGGCTGATAAGCATTCTTGAGTAATTGCACGCCGCAGACCTGTGAAACCACGAGCTTTCATTAAAGGGTCGCCACGGCTTCGTTCAGGGCCTTCAGCTCGGACTCGGCTCAGGCCGTCATCCGGGTTGGCACACCATCGCCTGACTTCAACATGGAGCTCGTCGTCAGTCAAGAGGGGCAATGTAATCATTTCCTCAGCGTTACCGACGTGACCTACGCTAATATTTGGACAATGTACAGACCAAATCGTCCCTCCTCTCCTGCCACATACTTCATTCCCGAGGCCCCTCCGTTGACAATTTTCCATCCATCCACCAGATGCCCTGTGACGTTCCCTCCTCTCCCGTCACCTGACTGCGGCACACACACTACACACCTGTTCCCACTTTCCTCATCAGCCCTGCAGTTATTCCCCTCCTTTCCACTCCCTCCTTTCCCGTTAGCCAAAGCCGCTGTGTGCCTTGTGCCGTCTTGAGCCTCGGACTAACAACCTAAATGGGCCTCTTTGTGTTTCCTGTTGCAATATTTGTTCATGCAGTAGCTGACGGGAAGTAAACTTGGAACCGTGTCCAAGGTCAACAATACAGCTGTTGGTGTGTGTGCAGCCAGCAACAGAAGCCAGGCTTACAGTCGGCCGTACGTGGCCCATTACAGCTGCATGGTGACACCGAGGTCGCCGCCTGCAGTGAGAGCAGGTTCAAGCATCAACTGAACCTGGAAAATAATCTCTGGTTCTCCATGTAAAAGAAACATGGAGTACCAGCTGAATCTCATCCTCGTTTTCTCACTCGCTGTGCACTGTTGTGCCCCATGGAGCCTTTTGGGTAATGATGGGGGATTTGGAGAGTCCTCCGGGGGGGGGGGGGGGCCTTATTGATCTGGAGCTTTGTTATTGGACTTTTGTGCTGGAAACAAATTTTCTACGTAACGAAAGGGCTGCGCTCAGAGTTTTGCAGACACGCGGGACGTTGCACTGCTGAAAGAGACGCGGTAAAAAACTATCAAAGGAAAATTTTGTTTTTTTAATATTATTTCTATGTAACGTTTATTTAGCCAGGATTTTGAATTCTGGCTAAGATGGCAGCGTAAAGGTTTCAACCAAGCGACACATAAAAACACAAATAAAGTTCCATCCATTATCCAAACCGCTTATCCGGTTTTAGGGTCGCTGGAGCCGAGCCCAGCTGTGATTGGGCGAAGGTTCACCTGGACAAGTCGCCAGTCTAACACAGGGCAAATATATAGACAGACAGACATTCACACCTATGGGCAATTTAAAGTCCAATTAAAATAACATGCATGTCTTTGGACTGTGGGAGGAAACCGGATCACCCGGAGAGAACATGCCAACTCCACACAGAAGGCCCATCCAGACCGGGATTCGAACCCATAAGCCCCTCTTGCTGTGAAGCGACGGTGCTACACCCCCGTGCAGCCCACACAAATGAAGTTAAAGACTAAAAAAAAACATTTGATTTAACACAACATAAAATAGATGACAGACTGAAATCAAAGCAGCAAATCAACCCAAAAGTACTTAATCCTGTTTTAACATTTTATATAACATCCTGAGTCCAGCTCTGTCCTTTTCAAATAACTCTTGGTAAGATCAAACACGTGTATTTCAAGCCTTCCCTTTAATGCCACCAGGTAGTCAGTTTGAAGGATGAATGAGGCCCTTGTGGTTGGTGTCAGGCCGCCCACACACACTCTGTGGGTGGAACACATGTTCACATCCGATGTCTCTGAAATCCCATTTTAAGATCAATTCTAATCTTCTCCCTCATGCTGTTTGTGACATCACCAACCGATCTGCAATGGTTGCTGTGGTGACAGCCCGAGTGTGCACAGTATGCTAATGACCCAGAGCTATAGGCTGGATGAGGAATACAGATGTATCCTCCTCCACCGCTGGATTCGTCTGTCACATCAGGTTAAGGACGCCGATATGCAGACGCTTGCATTGGATCTGGACGTGTGTGTTGCTTTGGGGATTCACACACATTCCCTCCATGCAATGTGGCGCACAAGTCATTGTCGTCTTCGTCCGAGCGATTCCATGGTTCATGTCGTCCATGGTTCATGTTGGTTCATGTCGTCCATGGTTCATGTCGTCCATGATTCATGTCGGTTCATGTCGTCCATGGTTCATGTCGTCCATGGTTCATGTCATCCATGGTTCATGTCCACTGCCAGCCCATTACAGTATATCCAAAGCTATACATGCTATACAGTAGACCATAGACACAGCAACGGTGAGCAATTAGGGTTAAGTGTCTTGCTCAAGGACACATTGACATGGACTACCGGAGCCGGGGATCGAACCACCGACCCTCTGATTGAAAGACAGACCTGCTAACCACTGATCCACTGATTGCAGTCTTTGCAGCAGTGTGTGACTCCCTGTTTCCCTCGTCATCGTGGAGGAATTCATCCGATTGTTTGTGTTGTTCCAAAACGCTCACATTCATTATCTTTGATACTAACGGGTGCACGAGTCCAACATGGTTGATTTCACTCCGTCTCTCGTGCCGTCTCAGTTACGTCATCTACGGCTTTGTTTGTTCCTCTGTTTGTCGATGCCAAACATCTTGAAAGCAGTTGTCCGAGCTTTGCGATTGTTTAAAAGATGAGAAGCGCTGCCATGCGGCTGTCTGCGTTTTCACCCACTTTCTCCCAATTTGGAAAAAAGCCCTGCGGTCTCTGCTGCTGACGCCCACTCAGCACAGGCCACGCTGGATAGTACAACTCTGTTGTAATACGTTGGGTACTCGTAGTTTTCTCTTCCGTGCTTCTCTCTGTTTCTTTTTCTTTGCTCACTCGGCTTTACAGCTGCTTTTCAATGCATAACCTTCAAATACCCCATACCTATCTGGTCCCAAAGTATTCACAATGTGTTGGTTGAGTTATTGTGAGTCATTACAAATGTACTGTGAATCAACAAAGGATTTAAAAGTGTGACTCAGCTTTGGGTAGGCAGGAGCCGCCCTCAGGCCCTGAAGGGGGTACATTGTACACTGATGGTGTATATATATATAAATATATATTCCAGTAGACATTTGCAATTCATGATTTTACCACAAACCAATTGACTCCCAGCGAACCTGGTGCCCTCCGAGCCGCTTGGGGTCTGGAGCCCTGGGGGGGCGGTGGGTGCCCCCTTGGTCCAGTTGCCTGTGCAGCCCTTTGGCAGCGCCTGAAACAATCGAGTTGGTTTCAAAGATTTGATTTTTCCATTCCACCTCCTGACCTCGCGGGGCGGATTAATCACAGTGAAGATTAACCAGACTCACACCGGGTCTTCGGCAAAACAACAATCATGAACTGCACTTTAAACCTAATCTCCTTCAGCTGGTGCAGAAATAAATGATTACCTTGAACGCACCTCCAATCGTTCATGGAGATGCCGTCCTCTGTGGTTTTGGGCCCAGTCCCAGTGTCCCCACTAGAGCCCTGAACCTTGAACCCTATGGGACTTAGCTGACACCTGTTAGATGGTTGAGTGGGCGAAGGCTGCTGAAACACTCGTGGTATTTATTTTATACTTTGCTCTCCGTGATCTGAACGCCTTCCAGGCGCTTACCTCCCGAGACGAGAGATTATTGTCAAATAATTTATTTAATTGTTTTGTTGTCGAAACATCTTGGATATGAAATGAAATGTTTGATGAATAAATGTGTTCTCTGTTTGCATCCCTCTGCCTCATATGTTTCAGGTAGCATCTTTAATCCTTCACGTTTCCATTTACATTAAATAAGCCAGGCTTTCTTTTCTCCAGCTGCCACTGGTAACCCCGTGTTTAACGTCACGTTGCTATGAATTGTGGGTAATCCCCTCAGGCAAAGTCTGCAGGAATGCAGACTGATGGAAAGTGTTCGTAAAGGGCTCAAAAAGGTCTGCGAGAGCCCTCAAACACTGTGATTTGACACCCTAAAGGTCAGTGTTCACTGGATGACATTTTGGGCGTCACTGTGGCTGTTTGAGGAGAGTCGGGGGACCGGATGCTGTCCTTCCATGAAATAACGAGTACATATACTGATCTGCACAAGTAGTCGTTGGGATTTTAGGATCCATGGGGCCTCGTTGTAAAAATAAACAGTTTGTCCGATCTTAACTAAAGTTTCCAAAGACAGATAAAGGGCCTTTCCCATCTCAGACCTCCTATCCTAATGCATCATAGCTGTAGCTGTAAATCATCACTGGTCCGGTCATATGTATCTGTTTGGACAAGACATAATATCAACAGCTATATCTTGAATTAAATAAATAAATAAAATACCAAACCAGCACTTTAGCAGCCCTTAAAGGGCACTTTGTAGTTCAACTTTCTTGAAGAAATTGTACTTTTCTTGATTCTTGTGGTTCTGAGTTTGTGCTCATGGTTGAATGCACTCACTAACAAACTAGTGAAATAAAGTTAGTGAAAGTTAGTGAAATAAAATGTAATGTAAAGCAACAGCTAACGCTAGCTAGATATGGGCAAAAGATATTCAGTCTGAGGCACTAATTGTGTCTCTGGAGGAAGAGAAACCACACTTTTAATTATCTTTTTTTAATTTGAAATGTGTTGTTTTTTTGTCATTCAAACCACCGTCCAGAAGTTTGAGTTGCCTTTCAATCGTTATATTCCCCATCTTCATTGTTATGCCAGTTATTATGCTCTTTGACAGTTCTGCAAAAAAAGATTAGATGGCATTTTATTTCCTTAAACGCAGTTAGAAATATGTGTTTCTGTAATAATTCATCTCAACCTAAACTGCGAATGAAATATGATTTCAGACTGGAAACTGCGGTAATGAGGCCCCCGGGGATCCAGTTAATTAGGGGGATGACAGATAAGGAAGTGGGAACATGTGTGTCAGGGGGCGGGGCTTAGGTAAGTACAGGCCCAGCTTGACGTGTGGACTTCACTACAACACTGTAATTGTTTCTCTTTCGTCAACGAGTCCCGGAGGACTTGGTGGTGTGAACTAAAATATCTGGCATTTCTGGAGAAATATCCATAAATCAAAGAGGAAGTGCAACTGAAATGTTTCTCCATTGATGAGTATATCCGTACATCTTTGCCTTCTTATGTTCAGTCTGGTTTTGTTCATTTGTTTGTTAACGTTTCCTGATTTTGAGAACTAACGCCGATCTTGCAGGTGGATGTGGTCACCTGAGGTTGGGTGAGCGGTTCATCTTGGTTGTACTGATTACTCTTTGATCATCGGCCTCTGCCCGTCTGTTATAGAACCAGCAGATCGTAGTTTTATTCAATTTAATGATGAATAAAACCGTCTTATAGCCGCGTTGAAGTGCTTACTTTGACCGCTGTTAAGTGGGCGACTGTGGATCAGAGGTTAGCAGGTCTGTCTTTCAATCAGAGGATCGGTGGTTTGATCCCCGGCTTCAGAGTCTCCAAAGACTGGAAAGAGTTTTGTCTGTGATCGCCCTCATGCATCAACACGGCATCAGCACCTTGGAGGTCATTCTTTGCTGGTAATTTCAGCACAACTGTACAAAAGCATCTCCACTAATGGGCTTCTAGTGCGCGGCCTCTTTCCTTCTGAAGGGAACCTGGCAGCAGGAGCCGGGTGACCGATCTCGGAGGAAGCGGCCAACTCAAACAAATATATAATGGCGAGAACCAGAAGGTCCAGGCCAGCGGCAGTGTAAGCATCCGTCATGGTGATGGACTGTCTGCAGCCCCATGTAGTGGCATAGACTCACCATCAGGTCTCCACTGAAGCTCTGCTGGCTCTTTGAGAACCTCGACGGATGATGGCTGCTCATAAACAACAACAAAAACAGGCAAACCAACCACACAGCTGCAGAGGCGTGTGTGACCCGTGTCATTTCAGACATGCACACTGCAACAATGACAAGGGCGACTGCGGTTCAGTGGTTAGCAGATCCGTCTTTCAATCAGAGGATCGGTGGTTCGATCAAGACACTTAACCCTAATTGCTCACCGTTGCTGTGTCTACGGTCTACTGTATAGCATGTAAGTCTCTTTGGATAAAAGCCTCAGATAAATGAAATTTAACTCTCCTTTGGAAGTCAAGACTCTTGCACGAAACCGCAATCAAATTTGGCTCCGGCGACTCGTCCGGTGACGTTTCTCATCAGAACCGCATCATGAAAAAGTTGCGCGTCGTCGAATGAACCAGCTGTTTTTGTTTTTTTATTTTCTCCAAATGTTGCTGTGCTGTGACTGAAGCGGTGCATTATTTATGCTTCCCGAGTTGGAGGACCACAAAGTCCCAGCAGTCATTATCTGCTGAATGAGACATGTGCGGAATGACGCCAGCATATGAAAAGCATTATCGTTTAGTGATTGTTGTTCTGCGGTGTTGGTGATGGAAAGAGGCCACGTCTCAGGTCCCCGCGATGCTTTGAGAAAAGGTTGCATCATTACTGGTTTATTTGTGCTCCCTTCAGAGTTCATGTTCATTCGGCCTTTATTCCTGGAAACAAATTTGCCTATTTGTGTTCCTATACGTACTGAGTTATATTTCCAATAAGAACTCCAATGCACATATTCTTCAGTGGCTTCCCTCCAGAATAACCCAATCATTGGATAACCCGAGGATATTATGCTACAAATAAACACTTTTGTTTTGGTTTTTTAAATTAAGACATCCTTTTTTTTCCGCTACCGGGGGATTTCATCTCAAAGCTGCTACCGATTTAACTTTAAAGGTTCATTCAATAAAAAAGAACAAAAGAACAAAGAACAAAGTCTCAGTAAAGGTCACTAAAGTCGTTGTTGTGGCTTTTATGGCAGTAATTGTGTAACATTGTTGAAGTCACCATTGGACAGAGTGCAAGCCGACTCATGTCTGCGATCCCAGAGAGGAAGACGAGTGACGCAGGCCTTCCTCCTCCGCAGCCAAGCAGCTGGATCTCCTAACGAAGAGGCTCGTGAGGGTTTCTGCTCCTGGATGGCGGCTCTTTCTCCCACAGCTCCGTTAATTGGAAAGATTTGTCTTTGCAAAAGCGCGGTCGTCCCATTGAATTTATCGTGCACTATGCGGAGCTGTTAACGTGCATCCGGGTCCCATTCGGTTGGCTCCCCAGTTCATTTGGGTGTGATGTATTTTCTCTGTTACATCATAAGGAAAACCACCCAATGTCACCCGCAGATACAACTGCAGCGCTGCTAGAGTGTGGATCTCGATGTAATGAAAAGGGTAATTAAATTGATAATTTTCCATTAATATTGCATAATGTAATTGGAGATGGTGGTTCTGGGTGGTAAGTGGGTTTTAAAGTGGTTTTATTCCAGGACTCAGAGTATGAGTGGTGTAACATTTAAGAAAGTAAACGTTTTTCTTAATTATTAACCTTTTTAGGATATGATCAAGATGTAATGGTTGTTAAACAACATATTTCTTGCAATATTGTCAAACTCATGTCAAAGCAATTCCTGCCTGCTCTAAAACAAATCAAATATTCGCAGCCAAGTGTTATGCATTTGTGTTGTACATTAAAGTCTAACTTGCTCATGGAGGCTCATGGAGGCCCTTTGGCAATCTCGCTTTAAGAAAAGTTTGTTGCTTCATGAAATATTTGTAAAATATTTGTAAAATTAGATTTAGATGAGCACATCAAAGCCACTCATATCGATTAGCTTAGCTTAGCACGAAGACCGGAAAGCTCACTAATCCTAGCGTACAGATGATCGTGAAGAGCGTGGGAGAGAACGCCGCCTTAGGGGGAACTGGGGCTGATGGTCCGAGAGGCTGAGACCCGTTTCCCCAGCTTCACACGCCGCTTCCTGCCAGACAGGAAGTCAGTGATCCACCTGCAGGTGGGAGAGCTCGTCCTGCAGCAGACGTTGTGAGTTGTTTTCTTTACGAATTATACGGTAATTGTACGTATTGTGTGGAGGAAATTAATCTCATGGATGCCCCTGTGAGAAATAAACGTGATGAGAAAGCTCTCAAATGTCTTGAAGTATTTCATTGAACTTAATTCAGTTGAATGGATAGAGCTCGTTTCCCCACGGACGGTTGGGCGGTGTAAGAACAAGTCAATTTTTTTTAACAGAGTAGTATATGCTTTACAGCTGTACGTTATCTCCCCCCTCCCTCTTTCCAGGCTGCTGTGTTCATGGGAAAGAGTTCGTTTGTGAGGTCACGGTGAGATTACAGCACGTCAGACATAAGATAGTTGTTATCTGAGCTCGGGACGGCGCCGTCTGCACGCACACAATGTTACATATAAAAGGAAAACATGATATATCTCCACAACAGTAACCTAGGCCCCAGACTACTGATGAAAATACCATGAAATGAATAAATAAAAATAATTGGGCATCAGTCTTTTCATCGAAAAAGCACTTACTTCCTGTCATGTCAAACTGTTGCTTTAATGCTAAGCTAGCTCTTAAGCTAGCTCTTAAACTAGCTCTTAAGCTAGCTCTTAAGCTAGCTCTTAAGATAGCTCTTAAACTAGCTCTTAAGCTAGCTCTTAAGATAGCTCTTAAACTAGCTCTTAAGCTAGCTCTTAAGATAGCTCTTAAACTAGCTCTTAAGATAGCTCTTAAACTAGCTCTTAAGCTAGCTCTTAAACTAGCTCTTAAGCCTGTGAAAGGGTTTTCACTACTATTTTTAGGGGGAGTTTTTCCTGATCCGATGTGAGGTCCCGGGACAGGGATGTCGTATGTGTACAGATTGTAAAGCCCTCAGAGGCAAATCTGTATTTGTGATTTTGGGCTATACAAAATAAACTGAATTGAATTTAATTGAATTAAGCTAGCTCTTAAACTAGCTCTTAAAATAGCTCTTAAGCTAGCTCTTAAGATTAATCTGAAGAACAAAATGTGCATTTGTGTGTGAGAAGAGGAAGTCCAGGGACCTTGTGTGTTGTTGTGTGGGGGGAATTTGGCAATCTGAGGATTTTCCAATGAATGTTACATGGCACTTCGAAAGATAGTGCCCGCAAACGGAAAACTTAATTTTCCCAGAAAAATGTTGGAATCTGAACGCATTTAATTTCTCATAGGTCTCCACATACATAAATAATAAGGACGAAACAACCCACTGTCCTACATCCAGCTCTTTCCTGGCGTGCGGACAGGTTCACCGCGGGGGAGTGTTCCCTGTTTCTCGGAGATCAATCAAGCCGCACATGTGCGTGGACGCGGTGCCAGGTCGACTCCGTGCTTCGTCAGAACCGTCTTTATTTTACACAGCGAGTCCAAGCATGTGAGCGAGCCTGAAAAGCAACAGCTGGAGCCTGCTAGTGGCCGTGGGGAAGAAGACCGTGATCCGAAACAGGCGAGGACTTGGAAACTTTCAGGCACTCAGCGGCACTCACGATATATATATATATTTTTTAAAGGATTTCAAATAAAAATCCAGATATCTGACGTCAAGAAAGATGTCTGTAATTAGGAATGTGAAACAAACTCTTTTCAAGTTGATTAACAAGATGCTTTCGATGTTTACATCTTGAGGGACAGTAAACAACTCGGTTGATCCAGAACTTTGGAAACGTCAAAAGAAATTAAACAGATTCGAGAGAAAATGTTCAGCTACGTTTGTGTCATCGCATAATGATGTTGTGGTTGGTGATGGATGTCTGAAGAGCATCCGATTAAGACAAGAAGAAACAGGTTCAGAGGTTTATCTGCCGGTTCATCGCATCAGGATTATGTAACGTTTAGGAAAACATCTGCTGTGTGTTAACAAATGTGACGAATCAGAATATGAATATAATTTAGTTGAACAATGATTAAAAAACAAATGTCATTGGCGTCTTAACACTCTTTCTTCACGTGTGTCTGCTTTAATAGCGGCGTAATTAGTTAAGAGGTTTGTGATAAAAGTTAATGTAAAGTTCACTCAATGCAAACATTTAAAAAAATGCAAAAAGAAAAGTAGGCCCCCTGGTGGTCAGTAGAGATAATGCAGCTTTAACACATGAAGCATAGACTTCTATACAACCAGAGGAGTCTCCCCCTGGTGGTCAGGAGAGATAATGCAGCTTTAACACATGAAGCATAGACTTCTATACAACCAGAGGAGTCGCTCCCTGGTGGTCAGGAGAGAGAATGCAGCTTTAACACATGAAGCATAGACTTCTATACAACCAGAGGAGTCGCCCCCTGGTGGTCAGGAGAGAGAATGCAGCTGTACCACATGAAGCATTGACTTCTATACAACCAGGTGAGTCACCCCCTGGTGGCCAGGAGAGAGAATGCAGCTGTAACACATGAAGCATTGACTTCTATACAACCAGAGGCGTCTCCCCCTTGTGGTCAGGAGAGAGAATGCAGCTTTAACGCATGAAGAATATACTTCTATACAACTAGAGGAGTCAACCCCTGGTGGACAGGAGAGAGAATGCAGCTTTAAAACATGAAGCATAGACTTCTATACAACCAGAGGAGTCGCCCCCTGGTGGTCAGGAGAGAGAATGCTTGGAAAAGAGTTATATGGCATGGGGCCCTGAATTTGATGGATTTTGGAGACAAAAAGTATACCTCATAGTTGCTCGACTTGTGAGATACGACTTTGCTGGGAGGAGAGCGTTAGCGTGAAACATGGTGGAATTAGCGAGCTAACGTTAGCTCGCTAACTAGCCAGCCGCAGAGTGAGTAAAATTAAACGACTTAACGACTCATATACACACACAAGAACGTTGCTGTCACCAGATAATCATCAACACTGAATTACCAGATGTTGTAATTAGGCTGAGAGCTTAATTTCCAGTCACAGAAAGGAGAGAGCAGGTTGTAATGCTACACAGTGGTTGCTGAAAAAGTAAAAAAACGACAGACGACGTGGGGGGAGGTCTGATTAGAGGGCGTTAAAGTTCTATCTATTCCATGAAGTAGATTTGTCCCAAACAGTCTAATCTTGCAAGATTAGGGCTGCTTTACAACAGAAGATGGCGTTTTGAGCGATTTCCCGCCTTTAAATGCAGATTTCCTCATATTTGAAGGGGAAGTGAGAGAAAAGTCAATATTAACGCCAGGATTGAGTGTTTCATCTCAACACAGTCACATAATTTAGTTTTCAGCTGGAAAAACAAGTTTAACCGTGCATTTACTCTTTGACGAACGCCGAAACAAAATTACACACCCACAAAGATCTCATTTTAAAATCCTGCAAGTCTCTCGGGGACAGTAATTCATCTTTAAAACAAAACAAAAAACACAGACTTGCTAAAAGTCATACAGTTGAAGGGAATCTTGCAATAAACTTCCTCCGGTGTGGAAATTGCTTCCCTGAAGAACAGATCCAAAGTGGATCCACGTCAGCCCAGCAGGACAGAGGTTGACCTCGAGGCTCGAACCACAGCGAGGTAAAAAAAAAAAAAAAAAAGAAAAAGGAAAGATCACAGATATTACAAAATGTTCCCAAGTAAAACTGAATTACCAACCACTCCGAACCGTCTTTTGTAATGACACGGACGTTGAGCGTGCAGACAAATGGATTTGTTCTTGGGCCATTATCTCGGGCTGAGAAGAAATAACTTCATTAGCTGGGTTGCTGGAGCGAAAGAAGACGGACGCAGGAACAGGAAAGGGAGAGGAGGAGGAATGTGGACGGAATAAATTGGCAGAAGTAAACTTAACTCAGACAGTTTAAACGATGTTAGAATCACAAGAATCAACACCTGGGAATACATTTTGCTGTGTGTGCAAACTCTTAACAGAGCACACTATTGAGACTAAGAAATAAATACTAAGATGTATTGTTTTATAAGAACAATAGTCTGTAGTAATCCATGAGACAGACCCCCAAAGTATGTGTCCCTTGTGCCAATTATTATTTATTCATGTCATCATTATAAAGCTCTTTGTATGCATTCACAATCTCCCTATTGCAGCATTAGAGGTCAAAGGTCAAATTCTGTCTGGGCCTCAGTGTCATGAGAGTTGGACCGGGAGATAGATTAAAGCTTTTAAGTTTTACAATGATATATGACGCCGCTCAGCGTCGGTTACCCTGTTTTACACTGGGTGCATGGAAAAACTGCAGCAATGGAGGGTTGAAAAAAGGAGTGATACTTGTGATAACAAGTGAACAGAAGTGATTATATTTGGACTGCAGAGTTGTGACTCCGTGGTAACTGCAGCAACCTGTCAATCACCTGGTAGCCCCGCCCCTAAAGCATCCCCTGCTTTATGGTCTGTTTGACTCTAAATGAGCATAATTTACTAAATGAACATCATGCTGTATTGAAGAAGACTTGAAACTAGAGATTGAGACATAAACTCATGTTTACAATGTTTACTGAGGGAATACATCAAGAGAGAAGTAGAGTCATTTATATAGACTTCTATACAACCAGAGGAGTCGCCCCCTGGTGGTCAGGAGAGAGAATGCAGCTTTAACACATGAAGCATAGACTTCTATACAACCAGAGGAGTCGCCCCCTGGTGGTCAGTAGAGAGAATGCAGCTTTAACACATGAAGCATATACTTCTATACAACCAGAGGAGTCGCCCCGTGGTGGTCAGGAGAGAGAATGCAGCTTTAACACATGAAGCATAGACTTCTATACAACCAGAGGAGTCGCCCCCTGGTGGTCAGGAGAGAGTATGCAGCTTTAACACATGAAGCATATACTTCTATACAACCAGAGGAGTCGCCCCCTGGTGGTCAGGAGAGAGCATGCAGCTTTAACACATGAAGCATAGACTTCTATACAACCAGAGGAGTCGCCCCATGGTGGTCAGGAGAGAGAATGCAGCTTTAACACATGAAGCATAGACTTCTATACAACCAGAGGAGTCACCCCCTGGTGGTCAGTAGAGAGAATGCAGCTTTAACACATGAAACATAGACTTCTATAAAACCAGAGGAGTCGCCCCCTGGTGGTCAGGAGAGAGCATGCAGCTTTAACACATGAAGCATAGACTTCTATACAACCAGAGGAGTCGCCCCATGGTGGTCAGGAGAGAGAATGCAGCTTTAACACATGAAGCATAGACTTCTATACAACCAGAGGAGTCACCCCCTGGTGGTCAGTAGAGAGAATGCAGCTTTAACACATGAAACATAGACTTCTATAAAACCAGAGGAGTCGCCCCCTGGTGGTCAGGAGAGAGCATGCAGCTTTAACACATGAAGCATAGACTTCTATACAACCAGAGGAGTTGCCAGACTTGCCATCCCAAAAGTCGAGGAGCTAACGTGGTAAAGCAGCGCTTTAGTTGCGGTGCACGTTCTCTCCTGAAGTTTCCATTGTGTTGTTGTTAAAACTGCTTTCTGTCTGAGACGTCCACCCGACACCGAACCGCGCTGAAAGACCTCGAGAGATCCAAAACGATGATCCGACCCATCTGCCGGTACGGGGATGAGGTAGTTGATGTGTTCTGCATATATGAGCCTTTGGCTCGGTCCCACATAAAAGACGAACACTTAACCAACGGGGAGAAGCTCCCACTTATGCGTTAGCTCTGCCTCACCAAAGACACTTTTACACCAGGAAATGACAGCAGAGTCGACTCTGCTGATACAAAGGACATTCGGTTTTCACAGATACGTAGTTTGAGGCTCTGCAGACGAGGCCGTGCATCTTCAGCGTCGGCTGTCTTCCTGCTGCACTATCTAAATCCTCCTCGGCCCGCAATCTGTCCGGGAACACAATGGATTTGCTGACGAGGCGAATCGGCTGATAATGAAAAAAGGATGAGGATGAATATTGGAAGTTCTCTTTGTTGTACATGTTACAGTGTGAGCTGCTGAACAAACAGAGTCTGCGTGATTTATGATGTCACTGCCGCCATCCACTCACTGGGGTTTGCTGGGTCATCATTTTCTTATTTTTGGGTGGGGGTGGGGGGGTGCTAGAGGGTTTTGGGAGAGCGTTGCAAAGTAAGGTGTCTGGATGCTATTTGAACTGTGACATAAAGGATAAAAAAACATTTTCATAGGAGATTTTCGATCATGTTAAATTGGGTGTTTTCAGAAGACGTTTCACAAAATACAAACTTCTTGCCATTAATTATTAAATTCAACATTTAAAATCAACCAGAATTATATATTTTCTTAATTGCAAATGTCACGCAGTATAATTTTAAACATTCGAGGACTATTTATTGTCATTATGCAACACAGGGATGGACGACGAAATTCAGGTGTAGCCCATTTTCAGCACAACAAACCAGTTGCTGACTGATGTCTGAGCTTCAGAGCATCACTGATGTAAACACAGAGTCCAGATCCTCTCCAACCACCAGAGTCCTGCTGGCCTTCAAGTGCAGCTTGATCCTGGACCCTGATGGATCAGGTCTCTGTGAAGACCACGGTCACCGACCTCCCGCCGCTTTCATCCGTCTGATTTTCCTGCGACTGAACATCAGACAGCCAGATGCATGCTGGGTAGTGGAGCAGCGTCGGGACCTCGCTGTGTTCGCTCAGCTCCTCTCCTCTTCCTCTCCTCTCTCCCCTTTTACCCTTCTGCTCCCTCTCATCTTCTCATTTTCTCCCCTCTCCTCCCTCTCCTCTCTTCTCCTTCACCTCCCTCTCCTCATGTCTCCCTCTCCTCTCTTCTCCCTCTCCTCTTTTCTCCCTCCTCTCCCTCTCCTCTCTTCTCCCTCTTTTCCCTCTCCTCTCCCCCTCTCCTCTCTTCTCCTTCTCCCTCTCCTCTCCATCTCCCTCTCCCTCTCCCTCTCCATCTCCCTCTCTTCTCCCTCTCCCTCTCCTCTCTTCTCTATCCCTAACCCTTCAGAGTAAATGATAAGTCATCTTCAGTTTAACTTTACTGATTGAGGTCTGGTTGGTCTCATTCAGCATTTAACTAGAACTAAACCTAAAATATTGTTTTTCAAAATAATGACTTGGTGTCTAAAAATAATGAGAAACTTTCTGGATATATTGATTGAATACCTCCAAATAATGTGTAAGTATCTCAAAATAAGGACTTAGTATCTTTAAAAAAAAAGATTACAAGTAAAAAAGAAGTCGCATGAACTCATTTTTTTTCGATATTTGAGCTGAATCCCTTTGAGTGAAGCTCAGATTGGGAAGCAGAGGTTTGCCAAACCGGGATCCGATCCCAGCTTGGTCAATTTAGCTCATCCTTGGAGGCCATTTATCACAAATTAAGTTGTTAAATGTTGGTAAGTCCCACAGAATGTCACCCAATATCCAAACCGAGGGAATACTGCAGCGGCTGCAGAGCACGAGACAATCTGCACTGTGTTTTATGTTTTAGCTTTAAGAAAAAAAGAAAAAGAAAAGAAAAGGGAGAGGTGTCTTTAAAATGATATGTGAAATGTTAACATGCCACAAAAATGCTTAGAATAATAATTTAAAATAATAAAAGAAAAGAAAAAGAAAATAAATAATTTAAAAAAGAGTGACACAATAATAATATAATAATAATAATAATAACAATGTAGAATAATTAAAAAAATAAAATAATGTTTAAATAAAATATGTTTTAAATAATAAAATAAAATAAATAATTAAAAATGTGACACAATAATAATAGAAAAATAATTTAGAATAAACATTTAAAATAATACATAATTTAAAAAAAGTGACACACCCTGAAACAAACATGACTTAATTTCCAATTTTAATTTTTGTGTCCGACACCACATTGAAATTCTTTCCGCAGAAGACTGCCACTGTTACAATATGCTGCTCCAAGCAGCTCTGATCTCTGACAGCATATTCTCTCTCTCTCTCTCTCTCTCTCTCTCTCTCTCTCTCTTGTTTTTTTGTGGAGTCCGCACTGCTGCTCTCTAATACAAGTGGCGTTGCACATGCTGATGCATGGTGTTGCTGTCGGGGTAGCGAACCCTCAGAAAGGTGAGGGCGCCGTGGACCCAGACGGGCGGCGTCACGTGACGCTCTTTTCCAATCGATGTTATGATTGAGGTTCAGATGCAGAGATTAAATGAGCAGTGAAGCAGACTGATGCACATCCCAGACCCGGCTTTATGTAAGACTTATATAACACTGTTATTACATTGGATTTCTATCAGAATCAAACTGATTTATTGACCCGGGATTAGTCTCGGTGTTTTATGAATTATTCAGAGATCAGACTCTTTTTTTTTTTTAAACAAGTTAACCACTTTAAACTCTGCTCTGCTCCAAGACTTCATTCATGCAGGTTGCAGCTCTCGCAGTGGAAAAAACGAGAGCAGGACTCCTCGGAGGAAGGTGATGGTGTCACTTCCTGCCGTTTCCACTGGAAACATTTTTGCATGTCGAGTGGAATTGTGTGTTTTTTTGGGGGGTTTTAAGCAAATTAGATCACTAAACATGTTATGATATGATCACATTGTATTCTGCTTTTTCGTGACTATAGCGGCTCAAAAAGCACTGGATGTCCTTTCTTGGATCAATGTATTAAAATGTGTCTTCTGCCTTTTAACCCTTTGCTGGCGTTGTTGTTTTCTGTACCGTTTCTTTTTCTTTTGTGTTTGTTTGTGTTTCCCATGAAGGTGAAACTATAATCAGCGCAGCAGAGGTAGACTGAAAAAAGTGTAGGTCATTACCGACCGTCACGTGCATTTCTACTTCCTGTCAAGTAGACCTGTAATTTGAAGCCAGCCGGCGACTAAAGAACAGGTGGTCACTGTTTAAAGGAACATGTTGTTATGTCTTCTGCTTTCAGCTTCTGGTCTGTGGCCTCAAACGCTTTAAAAAAGCAATTCAAACCATTTAAATCCAATTCCAAATTGTATTCTTTGATGCGTTTCATCTGTCTGGAGGGATAAAGTGGAGTCATATTTCTTGCGGTAAATAACGGATGTTTCCTATTTTGTACAGGCTATAATTTTGGCAGCGGAGGAAGAAGTATTCACATCTTTTTATTTGAATAAATATGGTAATATCGTATTGTGAAAAGCCTCAAAGTGTAGTTAAAGCATCACAAGGTAAATAAAAAGCCCAGCAGCAGGCTGGGGTGGAACAAATTGGAACTTTCCACGCTGGTGAGTTTCATCTGTAACAGTGCATCATATTTAGTTTTTTATAGGATATTATTATGATATAATAAAATACAGTGGAGTTAAAGTAACAGGGAAGTTAAATCAGTTTAATGTTATTAGACTATGGATGTACTATCAGGAACAGGGGGAAAACATCCAGCAGATTGTAATCTAATATATTAATACTTTTTTTTTCTCAACAAGGTGTCACAGAGGCTTATGGTCAGTTTGAGGATGTGCGTTATTAAATATAGGCTACACTTTATTGAGAAGTATTATAATATGTTGTCTGACATCTGTGTTTTTACATAGCTGTACTAGTTTAATTAAAGGACAACACATGAAAAAAAAGTTTTTATATTTCACATACAACAAAAAAATCAAATAAATATGTAACCCAATATAAAACTCTATATTCTGCCACATGTAGTCATGTAAACTATTCTAAAATTATGTTTATTTTTTATTTTGATCAAAGTACTGTAAATTACAGAGCAGGGTGGCATGTCGAGTCGCATCCACGTGGCCACACTTTGTTTACTTCTCTAAAAAAGGACTCATAACTTCTCCGCCACATTTCTACGGTTTACGTGAATTAGCACCGGGGTCTCTGCGAGGCTTTAAGCGGCCTGGCTGAAGGCAACCCCCCCTTTCTTTTTTTAAAAGGACGGGAGAGGCTGTAATTTGAGAGAAGCCGAGAGAGAGAGAGAGAGAGAGAGAGAGAGAGAGGTATTATTAGCCCCCAAAAAAAGACCCCGGAGCGCGGCTCCTGAGACGTCCAGATGTTGCGTTCGCGGCACCAGAGCGAAGTCGGGAGTCTGAGCTCCGGCTGTTTCCACGCTGGGGACGAAACCTTCATACATTAATTTCACCGGTAGCGATGGAGGCTGGCAGGCTCGGTTAACACGAGAAGAAGGAGAGAGGCAGTTTCTTTTTATTTGTTTGGACAAAAGAGGATATTAACGGCTCAACTTTAACTGCGCAGTTTGGACGTTTAACCCTGATTGACATGTTTCCGCTGCGGATTAAATAGACCGTTCAAGGACTTTTTCGCTGAGATAACGTTTTAAAAAATAAATTCAAAAAAGCTTATTTGTTATTCGTGAGTGTGTGTTTTTTTTTTGGGACACACACACAGTGTGCACAATGGCTGCCCTCCACTGGCTCCTGTGTGCCGGGATGTTATCGCTGCTGCCGGCGTGCGGGGCCTTCTTCCGGGGACCGCTGCAGCCGGAGATGTCCAACGGCACGTTTCATCACTACTTCGTGCCGGACGGGGACTACGAGGACAACGACGACCCGGAGAAGTGCCAGATGCTCTTCAAGATGACGGACGACCGCAAGTGCGGTCTGGACGAGGACCAGGACTCCGTGATACGGGACGACTTCACCATCATCAAGCGGCAGATCGAGGACTCGGCCCGGGTCCTGGAGGGGATCGGGAAGAGCATCTCCTACGACCTGGACGGGGAGGACGACTACGGGAGGTACCTGCGGAGGGAGACGGCGCAGATCGGCGAGGCGTTCACGAGCTCGGAGAAGGCGCTGCTGGAGCTGGAGGTGAAGTTCAAGCAGAGCCAGGAGAGCGAGCTGAAGGAGGAGCACCGGCTCAACGACGACTTCCTGAGCATGGTCGTGCACACGCGGGACGTCCTGAAGGACACGGGGGACATTTCCGTGGGACTGAAGGACAAGCACGAGCTCCTGTCGCTCATCATCCGCAGCCACGGCACGCGGCTGAGCCGGCTGAAGAACGAATACATGAAGTTCTGAGAGAAAGTAGTCCCCCCGCACTTTGCAGAAGCGCACTACTTTTTCATTATTATACTATTATTTTTTATTTTGATGGTTGAATGTGTGTGTGTGGGCACGAGGCAGAAAACAGGGGTGGGGAATAAATAAAAAGAGTGTAGTTATATATCAGAGATAAAAAAACAACTTAAAGGGCCAGTTCACTTAAATTACAAAGTAATCATATTTTCTAGAGCAGTGGTTCCCAAATAAATAGACTAAATATCTTACATTTTACTTTAATGGGAAAGGAAAAAAGAAGAAAAAATACTTTAATTTGAATTTAAATGTAATCCTCACATGTAATTTGACAGTTGTTGTTTCTGTAAAGTTTTTTTTGTGAGGAAAGATGCTCACTGCACTGTAGTGATGAGGGGTTGCAGCTACAATCCTTCACCTTAAATGGTCAGAAAAAGAAGAAAAAAAACGTTTGTGGAGGTATGTAAGCCATGCAGATATGGTTTTAGTTGAATATGTCCAGGTCATGTGACTTTTCTCCAAAGCTCCATTACCAAAAAGCCCCCTAGAGTATGTATGTCCATTGCATTAACGGCATGCATCTCTGTGGAGGGTTAATATTAAAAAAAAAACTAGTAAGTAAGAAAGAAACTGTGCTGTTGTTGTTTTGAATTGCTTTTTATGAACAGACAACAAGGAGTGGGCAGTATGGATAGCATCCTCACATTCGCTTTAATTACATTTTTATATGATAATATGGGGATTTCTAGGGGAGGAAAGCGAGGGGAGAAAATTCTTAAATGATAAAACAACTTTTTTTGGGATGACCATGCAAACTAAACTCCAAACAAATCCAAGAGCTTCATCATATTGATGCAACAAAATCATATAATCACTCCAAAAAAAAGTTTGCAATATTCCCAGAGTACCATCTGACTGTGTACACCGTGCTGAAGGTGAATGTACACACCATGCAAACACACAATGGTGATTGGTAAGTGCATATTCACCTGGTGTGTGTGTGTGTGTGTGTGTCTGTCTGTGTGTGTGTGTGTGAAACAACGGCTTCAAAGTTTGTTTTGGAGCTTTTGGACACGTTTACATATGGACACCGGCATTGTGTTTTTGATTTTATATCTGTAAAAAAAATTCTGCTTTGTGGGCTAGCAGCACAACTCTTTACTGTTCTGGTGCTGGAGGCCTTTATATGTGCTGCACAGGCAGGTGGAGAATGTACAGCGTGTTAGTAAAATACTGTGAGTGCTAATATCTTTATTATAAACCCCCTCCCAAAAAAACACCCATATTATGTTTTCATCGTTTATATAACATTTTGAAACAGAGCCCCATATATATATATATATATATATATATATATATATATACGTATATGTATGTATATTCTTTGTGTAACTTTTTCTAAAGATTGTAAAAACATTGACGGATAAGACTGCAGGCAGCACTCGAGGACTGTGTTGTGTCTTCTTAAATAAAAACTTTGTGTTTGAAGTGTTGTTGCATGTTTTAGTTTTTTATACACTATATGAAATGGTGAGTATTATGTGATGCACTGTAACCGGTGGGCGTGCACGCCACGTGCTCCGTGATCACAAAGTGCGCCTCCACGTCGGCTTCACGAGGCTCTGAGGTCTGCAGCAGATTATACAGACGGCCCCCTGTGGTCGCTTTGAAGGGCAGAAGCAAGTTGTTGGTGTTTACGAGGAGCGGAGACGTGAGGCGGTGGCTTTGAGCACCTTACAAACAAGGTTTTTATTTGTGATACTTTGACCTTGAAGTGAACGAGTTTCCACAACATCACAACGAAGTGTAAAAGTACAGTGAGGCGGGTTCACCTTTTATACTTTGAGCTCACTGATTGTGCGAATGATGAGGCAACAGGAAAAACACGGGAAAACCTTTCACCTACATTGTGTGTTTCCCTGGGAGGGGAACGCAGACAACGTGTCTAATTTAGATTAACACATTGGAATAATAATTATTATTATTAACAACACTTACGCAAGAGTCGATATAGTGTTTACGGTATATGTTTGACTACACTCAATTTGTAGCGGCTCAGAGAAAGCATGCATTTCCTCTGCACCCTCTGTGTGATTTTAATTTTCCATCGCAATTCCACAATTCATACTCATTCAATATGAATACAAACAGGATATGAAGCATGCATATGCATGGTCTGACCTTTAGATTAAGTCCATTAGTCTATGCAATTCAGTAATTTCAGCGATTATAAAAATGCTTGAAATGATTAGAATCATACATAAATTACATTTAGTAATTTGTCAGTAGAGAAATATGAATATTTATTTTACTTTATTTTTCATTGTTTTTTACTTTTTATGATGCCTCCCCCTTACCACACACCCCTGTAATTTTACAGATTTTCTATACAACTATTTTGGTCGATTTATTTTCATATTCATTATTAAGGGTTTACTGTCAGCTAAGTTGTTTCTTGTGTTTCAGTGCTATTTAGCAATTTTTCACAAACGCTAAAATGTAAAATGATAGTGATAATTCACACTAAAACACATATAATCTCCCTAGATGAGCACAAACTGCAGGGCGGCGCCATTGATAGTATTTCTTAATCGCTGCTGTGTATCAACGGATCCGCGTGGAGTGACGTAACCTGGAACGTGGAGCAACGGTCGGGCACACTCGCAGTGGTGACGTCATCCCGCGGGATCAACCTTTCACCTACTTCCGCTCTCTCACACGCGCGCGTTCGCAGCAGCTTCCGTGTTGTTGACGGAGGCGACGCTCTTGGGGAAGAAGAAGTCACCGGGACTACATATTTACATACAGGTAACTTCTAACGCTCCGGTTATGGCCGTTTTATTTAAAATAAAAAAAAAGGGTTAGGGTTAGGATGTGACGGAAGGTAAGCTTTGAAAGTGAAAGTGGGATGTGAAGCCAAAGCGTCTTCTGTTTGATGACTCTCACTCTCCGTTAGGTTTATTCTGGGGTGCACTTCACTTTTATTTTTGTTGGAAGGTGGTGATTAATTAGCATATGTACTTATTGATTGTTTGACATTATTATCTACCTTCTTTAATGTGTTTTTATGTATCTTTATGTGACAAGTTGAATATCTCTGGGGTTTTGGACTGTTGGTGAGACAAAACAAGATATTTGATGGCATCACTATGGGATTGACACTGATATAAAGAAAAAATGAAAAGATTGTAGCCCAAAGAATAAATCAAAAGATGTATTTATGTATTCATGCAGTCAGTTACAGCCTTGGTTTTAGTTTACATATTTATTTCTCATGGCTCAACAAAACCTCACACAGGTGCAGGATTAATTAATCACAGCACACTTTGAATGTAGGACCAAAACCTCTTAAAAGGGGTGTTATAACCGCTGCATTATTTGACCTTTTCCCCATTAGCTCATGTCTGGCGCTATTACATGTTATGCCATACTGACAATGTATTTGCTGTACAACTGTGACATAAGTAAATTTAGCTTTAGGTAACTCCTAATTATATTTATTACACACCCTTTTTTCATTTTATTGCTTCCCTTTCTCATTAACTACAGAGTTGGTGGCCCTTTCTGATCCGGACACACAGTTGGCTGAAATGTGGATGCGTACATTCTCACGTCTCGCCCGGCCCGCCCTGCAGAGGAGGACCTCTGCGATGGCCTGCCAGACTCTGATGGCTTGTCGTAGACCAGGACGGGCTGCAAGTCCACTTCCCTCTTGCCCGACTGCAATGCAGCTCCGCGGGCAGCAGACCCTGGGGTCCGCCTCCCTCCCTCTGGCTCGACACTCGGTGATGAACGCCCGCGCTCTGGACGAGGAGCGGATGGTGGAGGTGGAGTGGGAGGACGGAGGCCACAGTCTGTACCCGTTCACCTGGCTGAGAGACAACTGCCAGTGTCCGCTGTGCACCCTGGAGTCCGCTCAGGCCCGGAAGCTGGTGATGTCGGATCTCGACGTGCACATAGGAGTCGACGCTGTGGAGGTCACCAACGATAACAAGGTAAGGCCATTGACCAACAATAACAAGATAGGGCCATTGACCGGCAACAACAAAGTAGGGCCATTGATCAACGGCAACAAGGTTAGGCCATTGACCAACGACAACAAGATAGGGCCATTGACCAGCAACAACAAAGTAGAGCCATTGACCAGCAACAACAAAGTAGTGCCATTGATCAACGACAAGAAGGTAGGGCCATTGACTAACAGCAAGAAGGTAGGGCCATTGACCAATGACAAGAAGGTAGGGCCATTCACCAGCAACAACAAGGCAGGGCGATTGACCAACAACAAGAAGGTAGGGCCATTGACTAACGGCAAGAAGGTAGGGCCATTGACTAACGGCAAGAAGGTAGGGCCATTGACTAACGGCAAGAAGGTAGGGCCATTGACTAATGGCAAGAAGGTAGGGCCATTGACTAACGGCAAGAAGGTAGGGCCATTGACTAACGGCAAGAAGGTAGGGCCATTGACCAACGACAACAAGGTAGGGCCATTGACCAACGACAACAAGATAGGGCCATTGACCAACGACAACAAGGTAGGGCCATTGACCAACGACAACAAGGTAGGGCCATTGACCAACGACAACAAGGTAGGGCCATTGACCAACGACAACAAGGTAGGGCCCGGCCCTTATCAGGCTGGTTTGTCAGGGTTCACAGGCTCAGTATGACCTTGTATATTGAGGGGAAAAAGATAAATGTTGGAGTGAATTATTACCCAAAAAAACCCAGCTTATTTTGGAGCGACACCCGGTATGATTTGTCATCTCTTCTCACTGGGACTAAATAGACATGCTCATAAAGTACAGCCTATCCTCACTATGGAAAGTGTTAAAATGTGCCTGGTCTGTGCTGCAGCAAAGGGGCCCATTCAGGGTAAGCTGCGATGGTGAGAGGGAGGGCGGGCCTTTGTATATTTGTGTTACAGTCTTATTTTAAATTCTGGTGTTGAGAATTGACACTTCTCCACCCACTGCGCAAACAAACAGTTCTCCAAATATCGAGCATGGAAGTTTATGAAGTTCACCAAACAAATGTATGGAACACACGGTTTGACGTAGAACCGACATTCCCGTTCAAATCGACGTGTCAGATCCCGGATATCTTTGTGTGTACTGCTAACTTCCACGGGTTTGACTCTCTACTGTCAAGATGTAATGACATGAGAGTTGCAACGATTGGTTGATAAATCTATCTATCTATCATAAATAGTCTTTAGTAGTAGTTAGAAGTCTTTTTCCAGGAAAAAAATACTTTCTCTTGCATTAAAGCCATTTTATAAGTGTAATTTTAGACATTTGATAGCATCACCTTGAGCTGTAGAGAATTATTTTCTGGTGTTTCACAGACCAAACAATTAATAGAGAACATTTTCACCCAATTAATCATAACTGAAAACAAACAAATATTTCAGAACCATCGCCTCATTACTGAAATAAATGATACTTCGCTGATACTAAGCTTATTACTGAAACTTTATGTATTTCACACGGTGTGAAAGTTACATGAAACTTGTTCCAGTTAACTCATGGCTTTTACACTTTGGCTGTTTGAGGGCAGTTGCCTGGTGATACACTGTGAGGTTAGACAATCTAATTTCGGCAGAAGCTCACGTTCAGTCTGACCTTTTAAGACCTCCGAATCAACCAGCATCCTTTAGAGGTGAGACACAACTATCAACAGATTGCTTGGACAAGACAGTGCTACTGTGTGCTGTTTGCTTCTGTCGACAAGAAATGAATGCAATTATATTATATTATGATCTAGTATTAGAGTAAACATGTGTTTTAGTTACCACAGCAATGTGTTCATGCTGGCCTGTGGCTGTAGAAAAGATTAGATGGCTGCATGGGCCAAAAAACACACAAGTTTTGTAAAACCAGATGGTGGACATACCGATCCAATCTTTTTATTTGGAAAGATATATTTTTTTTAGATTTTTGTTTTTAATGCATTTGTTGTTTCACATTTCTCTTAATTTTTAGACCGGTTTTGTGGATTTAGAAATCCCTGATTAAGTTTTATTTTTATTTTTTGCACAGATAGAACTTTATTTTCATTGTTCCAAGTGATTGCAATTAAAACAAATTGGTCTGATGGAGCAATCTGGTTTACTTGAAAGTCATTGCAATTTTCTTTATTCTATTATTTATAAAAGCACAAATGGAGTCACAAAATGATGTTATTTACAGAAAAGGTTCGACAACCACTGCTTCAAGTGTTTGTGTGGGTGTGCAGTTAGTGACAGTGTGGGCTCCATGTTGGCTCTTAAAGGAGTAGCAGCGAGGGGGCGGGGCTTAGCAAAGGGTCAATCTGGATCAGTCACGTTTCCGTCTCTCGACAGGTGTCCATTGCGTGGCCCAACCAGCACGTCAGTGTGTTCGACGCAGAGTGGCTGAAGAAACGCTGCTTCTCTGCTGCCGCCAGACGGGCGTTGAAAGAAGAGCTTTTCCTCAACGGTGAGTCCAGCTTTAATAGTGTCAATTCAAATTTAAAGGGATAAGTCTGCATTTTAGAATATCATGTAGTGGAATGAATTGAAGAGGCTGCTTTGAGCTGAAAATCACAATTTGCTCATCTCCTCCCAAATGTATTTATAATGCGTTTGTAATTGGCGAGAGAGTGGTGCTATACTAAATAATTAAAAATGAATACACATAATGCGTTCAAACTGCTGACAGAAGGGGCTGCGCTGATTGGACTGCACTGGTCTGAAACTAATGAATACTTTCTAATTGATTACCCTGTTGATCAGAGATGGGCTTTTTTTATACGGGCGGCCATAAATCACAACGCAGCTGTCTTAGCATTAACAGGATGAACAAACACTGTCATGATTTACTGCGTTTCTTAAAGTGGTATCTGAGAACAGTCATTCATCCTCCTGGCAAGCAGCGAGTGTCACCTGCTTTTAAGGTAATGGCAAACAAGCAGGTTGAAGCTCAGAGTACACGTTCCATATGGTCATACCTTCATAGTTATGAACCTCATAGTTCACTCCGGATACACTGCTTTCGTCAAAAGTGAAGCCAATGTCCACCAGGGGGCGACTCCTCTGGTTGTATAGAAATCTATGCTTCATGTGTTAAAGCTGCATTCTCTCTCCTGACCACCAGGGGGCGACTCATCTGGTTGTATAGAAGTCTATGCTTCATGTGTTAAAGCTGCATTCTCTCTCCTGACCACCAGGGGGCGACTCCTCTGGTTGTATAGAAGTCTATGCTTCATGTGTTAAAGCTGCATTCTCTCACTTGACCACCAGGGGGGTGACTCCTCTGGTTGTATAGAAGTCTATATATGTTGAATCTCTATAGTTGTTTTATTTTTTTAAAGTATGTAAATTAATTTCAACCTAAAATGACAAAAACTGTACTTTGTGATTCATGATTTGTTTTGTAAGTGTAACAAATACTGTATTGAAATAGATAAAATAACAGTAAGCCTTATGGTGTGTTCACACCGAACGCGACGCGAAATTTCGCGCCGCGTTACTCGCGTGAGTTTACTCGCTCGACTTTATGTGGTTAATTCCCGTCAACGCAAATTCGCTTTAACGCGTCTGAAAGGGGGCGGGGCTTATCTCCGTGGCTTATCTCCGTAAACACAGTACCGTTTCCCCCATCCACCATTAAACTAACCACTAGTTCTGCTTTAACCTTCTTGTGGAAGTCCCTCTAATGTCGGACCATCAAACGCCCCCGTGTCCGGGTTCATAATATCATCCGGAGCCGCACAACAGCGTCTGAATGAGGCCGCTGCCAGCGCTACTTCAGGTGGATCAGCAACAGTTTGATTCAAACCGGCAGGACGGCGGTGATGACGCGCAGAGCTTCTCAACGCTGATTGGCTTTCGCCAAGCGATTTTTCGCCCGAGTTGGAAAATTTCAACTCACACGAATTTCGCGCCAAACGCGTCTAACGCGCCGCCCGGCGAAATTTCGCGTCTGTCGCAACCAAACGCGTCTGTGCATTGACTTTACATGTAATCTGGTCGCGCGAAAAATTCGCGTCGCGTTCGGTGTGAACGCACCATAACACGTACTGAACATCACAATTCTTTAATTTCGGTGTTTTTTATGCTTGATCGTCAAGAAGGGCCAATTAAAAAGGAAATGTATTTGTAATTGAAACAGTTTCTCTGCTAACCTTTTCTAGGAAAAAAACACATTTAACACATACAATGTTGTTAAGGAGGACGTTTCTTCTTCTTCTTCTTCTTGAAAGAGAACTCATTTTACTACATTTACATCGACCCAGTACGTTTTACAGACGGCAGAGGAGAAAGTTCAGCCGTGGAACAAGGTAGCAGCGTTTCAGTGGTGCGGGGGATGGACTGTAGTCGGGATTGTGTGTACACACACACACACACACACACACACGTGGTCCTGAAGGACCCACAGGGCTGAGAGGCTCCTGCTCTGGTCCAGACTGATTAGCGTAATGTGTGTGTGTGTGTGTTGCATAACTCCTCCATTCATGCTGAAGTGTAAACAGATCCCCCTCATAGGGATTTACAGGCAGATAGTCAGTATATGGAGGAGATTTTTTATTTTTTTTCACATTTCTTTTTCTCAGCTCGGAGCCTGGAGTGCTCCTTGAAGACGCCAAAGCACAATACAAGATGACACACACACACACACCTACACACACTCTCTGTCCGGGTTTAATGGTTTCCTCCTGCCTAAAACTCCTCGCACCGAATAAATCCCCGGGGTAAAAATGTCTACTTTCTCCAAAGATGGAGGATGAACGGCGTTCGCTTGGGAGGAGGTTGGCTCCGCTTCCCGCTCCTTTACTTCTCCGTGACGTCGACCCACCGGAGCGCGGGCCGCGGTTTGAATCCCTGTTTCCTTTTTCACGCAGTGCGCCTACATTTTAATGGCCCGAGTGTGCCTGTTAAAGCGCTCTCAACAGTGAAGAGTGAAGTGCAGAAGGTCAATATGAAAATGGGAGCTCCGGGGATATCATCCCGCCTGTGCCTATACCTCCCGCTTTTATGTCCGGACTAATGTTTTCTCCTCTGCTTTCACCGTTTCTATGGAGTTGTGTAACTCAAACCGCGGCATGTGGTTCAGCGGCAGCTATTATTGGAGCGGGACGTGGAAAGAGTACTGCTCACCGACACTTCACGATATTGAAGACGCTCAAATCCGTTTTTTTTTTACACAGTCCCAGATATAGAAACGTGTTTTCCATCGTTCTCGGACACCTTTTGAACGACTTTCCGTGCATCTTAACTGTTTTTTTTTTTTTTTTTAAATGTCTGCTGTAGCGTACCGGATGCACATGTGGTCCGTTAACATCTCCGGTTTATCGTCCTTGCACATGTGTCTGCATGTGGCACGAGCTTCAGACCCCCCTCCGCCGCTGCCATACGGGAAACTGATTTAAGAGTGAGGGTCAAGAGCAGGTCTGCATGTTCTTACCGAACACAAGCTCACCGTTGTCAGTGTTTCCTTCCTTGGGAGCAAACAAATCCCCGAGCCTGTAGGTGTGTGTAACCAGGAATTTAACCTCAAACTGCACAGATGTTCCCTTAAGTCTCCAATATCCCAACAGACAGTTGGCATATGTCGAATATTGGATTCCCCCTTTCACCCCTGTAATCATCAACACCGGTATTACGTCTCACCCGAGATCGGTTCACGACCTCTGGGACTCACACATGCTGGTTTCCTCGTCACCGGGTGCACTCTGAACCTTTCGCGGCGCTTGGTGAAGCGATGATGCCGGGTTTCTCTCAGGAACACCAGATGCTTATCGGCGCTACCTCTGTTTGTGGGTTTTACAAATACGTCAGCAATGAAAAGTATGAAAAAGAGCCTGTGGTTAAAACCTCGTTACTCCATCGGTTGTCTGCAAACCAAGACGGGAATTTTGCCCGGCTTCTTCTGAGGCAGCGTTCCCCACAGTTTCATAATGAACTGGGAGGATCTCCCCAGTGCTGGCTGGCCCTCGCTGGCCACATTTCCTCTATCGTAAAGGCGCCAAGATCAGCATCTCAAAAGAAAAGAAGTAGAGTCATTTTAATAGACTTCTACGCAACCAGAGGAGTCGCCCCCTGGTGGTCAGGAGAGAGAATGCAGCTTTAACACATGAAGCATATACTTCTATACAACCAGAGGAGTCGCCCCCTGGTGGTCAGGAGAGAGAATGCAACTTTAACACATGAAGCATATACTTCTATACAACCAGAGGAGTCGCCCCCTGGTGGTCAGTATAAAGAATGCAGCTTTAACACATGAAGCATATACTTCTATACAACCCTAACCATCTGGTGGTCAGTAGAGAGAATGCAGCTTTAACACATGAAGCATAGACTTCTATACAACCAGAGGAGTCATCTCCTGGTGGTCAGTAGAGAGAATGCAGCTTTAACACATGAAGCATAGACTTCTACACAACCAGAGGAGTCACCCCCTGGTGGTCAGCACGAAAGGTTGCCACTTGAGTGACATATTGCTAAAACAATGACGCATGTAACAATTATTACCAAGACAGTTTGTCATATTTCCTGAAAAATAATGGTTTTGGACTTGCAGGGTTTTCCACACGACCTTATCTGCCGCGACTCTCCTGTTCACCGATGAAGCTGCCAGTGGTTTACTCAAACGCTCGCCAGATGCTTTTCATACTTCAGCCATGGCATCTTGGGGCCTCCCATTTTGCGCTTGTCATGTTTATTTAGTCCGGGAGGGAATCATGACTAATTTCATGTGACTCGCATTGAAAAGAAAAGTTAAATGGATTTCTTTGACTTTGTAGAAACACGTAGCCCCCCTCGCTCACGTCGGTGGTTGACTGAACCGTTTGAGGCGCCGGCCCTCATAAAGGCATAATGCCGTCTCATTTCCGCAACAAGTTGAGTCATTTGCTGCGATCACTCGGAGTAATTGCATCAAGTTGTAGTAATGGTACTAAGTACCTCGGCCCGGCCCCCCTTTCAGATGTCTTTCTGCTCTGCAGGTCAAACTTAAAGGGATTCCCCCGTTTACTTTAGTCATTTGCAGATGTTTTTATTGTACCTTTCACCCCTCCAGTAGATTGATCATTTGCTCCATGAGAAGACGTTCAAACAACCGGTTTGTAGTTGAAGTCAAAATGAAAGTTGGAAGATGGTCTGGTTCTAGTTTTTGTTCTCGGTTTCCTTTCCTTGGTGCTGATCACCACTGCCGCTGTCATGTGAAGTCAAGACAGTAATAATAGATTTACTAATAATATTCTTGACCTTTGAGGCTGGAGTCTGACCGTCTGTGGCACCTCACCGTGTAGTTTGTAAAACCTTAAACTCCGAAGAGACAGAATCTATCAATTTAATTCTAGATTTTACACTGAAGGTGCGATGAGATTTTCTCTGGAACAGCTGTTCTCCGACCTGCCAAAAAGCTAAATGGCTCTTTTGACATGCAAAAGAAAGAAATGTGGAAAAGAAATGGAAGCTTTCAGCTGCAGGTTAGACTCGTACAACCCGTAATACTTGAATCTGTCATCCACGCGACCCAGAGCTCTGCTGCCCGAGGACCTGAAGCAGCTTTCAACTGCTGGACTCCTGTTGATGGTTCTTGTGCAGATTTCAATACAAATCCACGCAGAATAATACTTTTGAAGAAGCTTTAATTGCTTGTTTTTTTTTAGTCTGTTGATGAAACATGTTGTGCTGCAGCTTTTAGCTCTAATGTTCCAAACCATTAAGCTCAAATCATAATTTCGGCATCCGCTTAGCCATGAAGGTCAGCGATGTGTTATTTCTGACGGCCTCCATATTCACGAGGATCTCTGCTTTCTGTGGATGTGTTTGAGTTTTACCTTTTCAGAAAGCCTGCCCAAGGACGCTGGAAATGGTGCATGCTGGGATCTTTAAATGATGTTGTACCTTTTTTTTAGTGTTTTGTTGTTCTTTTGAAAGCTCGTGAACACTATCTCAGTAACACCTTCAAGGATGAACTGATGCACAGGGTTCATACGGGCATGGAAAACCTGGAAAAGTCCTGGAATTTTAAAATGGTTATTTCCAGGCCTGGAAAAATCCATGAAAAAAATATAATTAATATGCTTTTAAAAGAAAGACTCAAAATATAAGCAGGCATACGCTGAGTATATCTATAAATGTTTATTCTCTTAATCAAACTATTGTCTCTCATTCATTTGTGTCCTTTAAGGAATACTGTATGCTTTGGAATCCTCATTGTTAGTTTAAATACTACATTTTATCACTTTTTCATGTTTTTCATGTTTAAAGTCCTGGAAAAGTCATGGAAATTTAGTTTAATGTCCTGGAAAAGTCCTGGAAATTTAGTTTAATGTCCTGGAAAAGTCCTGGAAATTTAGTTTAATGTCCTGGAAAAGTCCTGGAAATTTAGTTTAAAGTCATGGAAAAGTCATGGAACTCCATTGGTCACAATGTGTATGAACCCTGGATATATAATTTGGTGACTCTAACAATTTCTCACAAATATTGAATATGATAATACAAAGTGACGACACTTTGGAACGACATGGATGTAAACGACAATGTGGCTGGTTTGCATTTTTCCTGCCATTTATATTCTTTTTTCCCCTTTTTAAACTTTATTTTTACTTCAGTCTCTTTACATATTGAGCTGTGCTTCATAATAATCTCCCCAATCATTTCCCTGCTTCCATAAAGGTGTCGGTCTCTGGCACATTGAGCATACCTGCAGATGGACGCGCTACAAAGGGATGAAGTTTGAGCGGCAGCTGGTCCGGCTGCTGCCATCTGGTCTGAATTTAACCGCATATCAGATGTCTCCATCCAGAGAAATTAGGCCTCCTTTCAACAAGTTTCACTATTTAAAACACACACAAGGAGCACGTTTTTCTTTTTTTTCTCAGTGTATTCCTGTAATTCCTCCCCGGATCAACTATATTTGGGTTAAATCCTCTCTTTGTAGTCTCTTTTGGAAATTTCAACACCTTTTTTAAGAGTGCACGGAAAGCTCTGTGATTATAGTGATTGGGTTTTTACCGTAGCCTCAACTACTGCAAGGCTCAGGAGAATTTTAGGAAAGCTGAAGTTGCTGATGGAGAAAGTGTGTGTGTGTGTGTGTGTGTGTGTGTGTGTGTGTGTGTGTGTGTGTGTGTGTGTGTGTGTGTGTGTGTGTGTGTGTGTGTGTGTGTGTGTGTGTGTGTGTGTGTGTGTGTGTGTGTGTGTGTGTGTGTGTGTGTGTGTGTGTGTGTGTGTGTGTGTGTGTGTGTGTGTGAGAGAGAGAGAAACACTGCTCACTCTGTCTCCTCCAAACTGGGAGTGCAGAGGTTAGCTGCTCTGTCATCCAGGTATGCTTCACAGATAAAGGTATGTTTATTGAACGGGCACAGCTGCATTGACACACACACACACACACACACACACACTATGAAAACATAATCTCATCATCTCATCTGGAGATGAGAAGAGATTCATGCAGAAGCTCTCTGCTTCGTGAAGCCGAGTTCATGAATGAGATCAGGACACAGCTGCTGGTGTGTGTGTGTGTGTGTGTGTGTCCATGTAGCCTCCTTGTCACGGGTGACCCCCTAAACCTGAGGAGCTCCTCAAAAAAAAAATGAAAACATCCGGGTCTAGTTTCACAGGAGCAAATGTAACATTCAGACTTGACCTTTGCCAGAGTTCCTGATTCCCCGCATTCGTTCCCCCCCTCGACAAGCCTCAACAGGGGAAGAGGTGGGGGTGAGGGGGTGGGGGGGGTTTCCCCTGACCTTTTGAACCCGTGCGGCCCAGAAGCCGATCGCTCGTGTGGGCGGCCTGGAGGCCTCGCTGCAGCTCGGTGGGTCGCCCGTCTGCCTTCGCGGCCTCCAGAGTCTCGCCCGAGGACGGTTAATTAAGCGTGAAGTTAAGAGAACGCGTCTCGGTGTTTGGACCCGAAAAGAGACGCCGGCATCGGGCTCCTCACCTTCCTCACCGAAAGCCTCGTCCTCCTCCTGCGATGCTCTTAGCAGCTGTTTCTGTGGAAGTCGCTGGAGACGGACTGTAGGAAAAAGAGGAGTCGAGCCAGCTGGGTGGAGAGCGGCGGGAGGGTTTCTCTTTTTTCCACTTCAGTCAGTCTGACGGAGACAAGCTGAATTTTTATTTTTTTCCAGCGAGCTATTCATCTTGAAGTGAGCGAGAGTGGATACGACAGACGGGGACAAACAATTAAGTCATAAATTAATTGTTTGCTTTTGTTTTGCGACTAACTCTGTTAGCTTTTAATGTCTTTCTTTTCTTTTTCAAATTATTTTTCTTTTCAAGCTTGAAAGAATTGCTATACATATTATATATATTGTGTGTGTGTGTGTGTGTGTGTGTGATTTATCTATCCCTCAGATAGATAAATCTGACACAGACACACTCAGACACACTCGGTGCGTGGCTTTGACTCGTTGTTGTGCGTTTGTGAGTCTCCACTATGAAACAATAATCCTCTCATTTCAGAGCGCTTCTACTGGGACTCCCAGCTGCGCATCCCCACGGCCGACTACCAGGAAGTCCTGCTCGACGACAAGGCCGCGCTGGACTGGCTCTCGGCCCTGCGCCGCGTGGGCGTCGTCCACCTGAAGGGGGCGCCGGTGGAGCGGGGCGTCGTGGCGCGGCTCGCCGAGAGGATCGGCTATCTGCGGATGACGTTCTACGGGTGAGAGACTCGGCAGATATGGTTTCCACAGATCGTATTTCAGCTGGAGCCGAGCCCGGAGAGTTATTAGTACAACAAATGAATGTTATTTACATCCCTCCTCCAGGGAAGCAGAGGAAAAAACAGTTAGATATTTTTTAATGGAGGTTTTCTTTCAGATTCTCTCTGAACAACGTTAACGTTTATAGATAAAGAAAAGAAAAGTCCCCACTGGTCAATTATCTGTGAGCTTTGATTCATTTTGTTTCCATGGTGAAGATTAGAGAGTGTCTGTTGGCCGTTTCCTCACACCAGAGTTCATCACTTTGACGCTGATTACTGGAGGACGGAGACCGGCGAAAACAACCTCAGAGCATTCCGGCTTTTTCCTTTTCTAAGCCAGAGGAATTACCTGGTGCGCTCAGTCAGAACAGAGGTTTGGAGCGTGAAGCCGCCCCGCTGCCAGCGGATGAGCTCACAGTAAAGACACCGCCGGCCGAAAGCTCACAGAAACCAGACCTCTTCCACGAGTCGGGCCTCCAAACAGCACCCGGAAGATAACTTCACCTCATTAGCGCTCGACTACTGCTGCATCCCAATGAGGTTTCTACCTGTGAAGAAGCCCGGTCCTCCCCCTCCCCCTCACGGGATCCCCGCAAAGTTCACCTCGTCTCGTCTTTTTTTCCCCTAATTGTCGCCGCCAAAGTCAAATAATGAACCAGGAGTTTGTTAATGAGCGTTGTCTTTGTCTTCAGGCCCACGTGGCAGGTCCAGGACAAAGCCATGGCAAACAATGTGGCCTACACTTCAGGAAAGCTCAGCCTCCACACAGACTACCCGGCACTGCACTTCGCACCTGGGGTGAGTAAAACGGACTCAAACGACACTGAACGTATGGCGTCACTTACGCATTCACGTGCTGCCTTTTTAGGTTTGTTTGAGCTGCCGATCGGCTTTTATGTCCTCAGAGGTGTGAAAAACAAGCATTTGTGTGTGTGTGTGTGTGTGTGTGTGTGTTGTAGGTGCAGTTGCTGCATTGCATCAGCGACGCCGAGGAAGGAGGGGAGAGCGAGATGGTGGACGGCTTCCACACGGCCGAGCTGCTGCAGAGAGAAGACCTGGAGGCCTTCAGGACGCTCAGCTCGGTCCTGGTGGACTTCACCGACATGGGGACGGACTACTGCGACTTCATGCTGCAGTCCAAGAAGAGAATCATCGAGTAAGACCATCAGCTGGTTTATACACACTTACTCTCTCCGTGTTCGAGCCCGGACCTCGTAAGAATCTAAATGTGTGTTTAAAAAAAAAGAAAGAATTGGATGCAGTGGAGTTTGTGCTTGTGATTTGAAATGGGACGCTGCCATCTGCTGGTCAGAGTTATTATGTCCAAATATTCTCCGTGTGGCCCACAAAACCATGTGGAGGAGAAGTGATAATATGTTTAGTGCTCACAACCACGTTTGGTTCTTATTTCCATTTGTAGTGTAACTTAAGCATTAAAAATAGAATGACGAGATCAGTTGATATTTAAAGTCAATAAAAGTGGCCTTCAAATCCTTTCTGGGAGAAAGAAATGGAACAAAATTATTTTCATAATTGATGAGTCCATTGATTGTCTTCTTGTTTAATTGATGACTCCTTGAGACTTTGGGAAACCTGACAAGCCTTTGTCAAACAATTGCTTGTTGTCCAACCGACAGTTAACCAGTCAAAACCAAATGGATGTTTTTTAATGTGTTCTTTTCTGGGCGACTCCAGAAAAGAACAAAGTCCAACCCTTCTCCAGGAGTTTGGTTCCAGAGCAGCGCTGTGCGTGGAGGTGAGCCCAACTATATCTAGCTGGTAACGCTCCACCTCCCTCACCAGCTCCGGCTCCTTCCCCGCTAGCGAGGTGACGTTCCACGTCCCTAGAGCTAGTCTATGTCGCCGGTGATCGGCCCGCCCAGGCCCCCTGCCCGGCCCCCCTGCCCGGTCTACATAGCACCCGACCCCGATGTCTGTCCCTGTGGGTGGTGGGTCCACAGGGTGGTCATAGGATGTCAAAAAAAAAATTTTATTTGTCAAAAAAAGTATAAAAAAGTCATAGGATGTTAAAAATAGTCAAATAATGTCATTTGTCAAAAAAGTATAAAAAAGTTATAGGATATCAAAAAAGTAAAAAAATATCATTTGTCAAAAAAAGTATAAAAAAGTCATAGGATGTCAAAAGTAAAAAAATATCATTTGTAAAAAAAAGTATAAAAAGTCATAGGATGTCAAATAATGTAATTTGTCAAAAAAGTATAAAAAAGTCATAGGATGTAAAAAAATAATTTGTCAAAAAAAGTATAAAAACATCAAAGGATGTCAAAATAATGTAATTTGTCAAAAAAAGTATTAAAAAAAGTCATAGGATGTCAAAAAAGTAAAAAAAATATCATTTGTCAAAAAACGTATAAAAAAGTCATAGGATGTCAAAAGAAATATTAAAAGTCATAGGATGTCAAAATAATGTCATTTGTCAAAAAAAGTATAAAAAAGTCACGTGACTAGCATAGAAGTCCAACAACGAAACGCTCGGGTTCAGATCGGGTCGCCGTTCCTCTGTCATTGCTCACGTGAGCGTTGAAGTCTCCCAGGAGAACTATGGAGTCAGCGGGCGGCGCCCTTTCCAGGACTCCTCCAGGAAAGGCCGGATGCTCGCCCAGGCCCCCTGCCCAGGCCCCCTGCCCAGGCCCCCGGTCTACACCCCTGCCCGGTCTACATAGCACCCGATGCTTATCCCTGCGGGTGATGAGTCCACAGGATGGCTGCCCGTGGTGTTTCTTCGGGTTTCCACCACCAAACGCTCACCGGCCAACTCCCCTCCTGGGTCTGGCTCCGGGAGGGTGCCCCGGTTCCCCTGGACCAGGCGAGGTCGCTACATTACCATCAGGGTTTTTTGAACCACTCTTAGTCTGGGCTCTCCTCCGAGACCTGTTTGTCTTGGGAGACCCTACCCAGACAACATAGTCCCAGGATCACTGAGCCACTTAAACTCCTCCACCGCGTTAAGGTGGCGAATCGCAAAGGATTAAGGATTAAGGCAGATTAATCGATAATTAAAACAAGAATCATCTGAGTTGTTGCCAATTATTTTTGCTGATCAACAAGTAGTTTCCCCTATTTAGACATTGTTCTCCTTCTTCCTCCTCAGCGTTGACGCCGAGGGCCGAGTCGTAAGGATAAACTACAACAACGCCACCCGGGATTCAGTGCTGGACCTCCCGCTGCACCAGGTCCAGCCCTTCTACAGAGCACTGAGGGCCTACGTGGACATCACGAACCGGCCAGAGAACACGGTCACCTACGGGATGACGCCAGGTAAACTCTCCCGATGCAACGTGACGAAAAACAAAGGAAACGGGAAGCGTACCGTAACTGATTACTTCCAAGGCCAAGAATCTTTTATTTTTTCTCGTTAACTAACTCATTAATTAAATTCCACACTGAACTACGGATCAAAATAAAATCCACCTCACAGGTTTTCGTGATCTCTGTGTTTCGCAGGCGACGTGCTGACCTTCGATAACTGGCGCCTGCTGCACAGCCGGAGGCCCTACCGGAGCCGGCCCGACGGCCCGCGGCACCTGGAGGGCGCCTACCTGGACTGGGATGAAGTCATGTCCCGCCTCCGGATACTCCGCAGCTCGGTCCACGGAAACATCTGAGCTGCCAAACGGGTTTTACCGGGTTTTACCGGCTTTGAGCGGCAAGTTCAGTCGAATGTTGCTCTCAAAACACTCCGAGGGTGAAGGTGGTTAAAAGAATCAGACGACGGGTCGAGAGCTAAATCTCTCTGATGAATTTCACAATGATTTAAGAGCAAGGATGCTTTTATTTTATTTTATTTTTTATAAATATGCCAAGTTTAAAATATGCCAGCAAATGTGCAACGATTCAATGCAAAGAAAATGCAAATACTTTTGGATTCTGTCAGTTTTATAAGCTTAAATTTAACTTTATAAATTGTTCTGATAAAGCCAGATTATTATTGTGATATTGTGCAATATATATGTTTTATTTCTTTTAAAGAAAATCATTCCCAGTTCCCTGGTGGGCCTTGAAATAACTCCTTATTATACACCTTACACACTTTAGTCACGTCTGACCTCTTTAGCTTTCATTCTTTGGGTCTATTACTGCATCCATGAAGTATGTGGCGTCCTTGAATTGAAAGTTGCCTTGAGCAATAAAGATGTGCATTTTCTAATTAACAAACTTTTTTTTCTTTTATGATATATGACATTTCCAGATTCTTAATGTTTTTAAGACAATGAATCCATTTGAAACACTTAACTTTATCTGAAAATCAACCCGTTTATCCTCGCTGATAATAAGTTGACCGGTACGACACGCTTTTTAAAACATAAAAAATGTGATAAACGGCAACTCTGGATAATCCACAGATCTCACTGGGATCTACTTTTTTTACCAAAGAAATGAAATAGTTCCTGTGAAAACTATCGGTTCTGAGGATTATCCAGAGAATATTTATCCCCGAAGGTTCCTCACAAAAGGTGCTGCAGTGAAGTCCATTACATTTGTTGAATGATTTATTGGTTCTGGTAGATGTTGTGGCCTCGGGTGGAATTGTTTGAAGGCGGGGCTTGTAAAGACAAATACATGATTAGTGTGGCTATCTATGCTAAAGTGATCGAGGGTATAAACTGTTTCTTTGTGCATTCAAATAAGATGTAATACGTTCACCTCTGTGTCCACTCATCAGGGCGTTCAGCCTTAAAGAGTTCCCGGGATGTACCATGTGGTAATTGGTGGAGGGGTGTTTGTAGTTGAATTCCCTTTTAGGGCTTAAAGCGATCTCTATGGTGACGTGTAACGTGAATAGAGATCATGCAGAGGGTTAACATTCTGGGGGTTTGAAGGTATTGGAAGGTACATCTTGTGGTGGAGGTAAATGTGATGTCAGGGAAGGGGCGGAGTTACCTGTACTGTAGTGGAGTTGAGACTGTATAAGGCTGCCCTTGGTCCACAATGGCCGCCATGTTTGTAATACTTGTTGGTGAAATAAACAACTGGTTGGTCTGCATGTAACACCTGAGTCGAGTCTCTTGCTTCCATCCTGACAGGTTCTGACGAGTCAAGATATAGAAAGTAATAAAATACTCCTGTAGTTCAGGTGAAGCTGATCCCTGATGAAATGTTTTTTTACTGTGAAAAAATGATCTTAAAACATAAAAATCCATGTTATATATTTCATATCGGCATTCTTTACACACATTGGTAAAGTACATATTTGATTGCATCAATGTATAGAGAGAAAGAGCACATTTCCTCTGCACCCTCTGTGTGCTTTCAGTTTGCCATCGTAATTCCAAAATTCATAGTCACTCAATAAAAATAAAAACAAGTTATATAGCATGTGCATATGCATGGTCTGACCTTTACTTGTAGATTAAGTCCATTTGTCTAACCTGGACAAAAATATGTCACTTTGTTGTAAAAGTCCTCCTTATCGTCCTTTAGTTTTAAAAGTGTAGAAGAAGAGCAACGAACACAGATTGTTGTCGAACGGCCTGAAAAAAAAAAGCTTAAAACAAACGTTGACATAGAGCTGGGCGGTATACCCTCCTGGCGGGTCTACCTGCTGGTGCCATCCGACCTTTGCAGCTCATCCAGAATGCAGCAGCTCGACTGGTCTTTAATCTAAATTCACCCACACTACTCCGCTCCTCCGCGACCTTCACTGGTTACCGGTGGCTGCCCGCATCCGCTTCAAAACATTGGTACTGGCGTACCGTGCTACGAACAGATCTGGTCCAGTCTACATCCAGGACATGGTAAAACCTTACACCCCAACTCGTGCGCTCCGCTCGGCTTCTGCCAATCGGCTTGTAGCTCCGTCACTGCGAGCTAAACACTCAACAAAGTCTGGACTGTTCTCTGTCCTGGCTCCTCGATGGTGGAATGAGATCCCCATTGACATCAGAACAGCAGAAAGTCTCTACATCTTCCGTCGCAAACTAAAAACACATCTTTTCAGACTATACCTTGAATAAAGGATGTAGCACTATAGTAGCACTGAGATGTCTCTTACTGATAGCACGTTGTAGTTGAACCTTTGACGAAATTGTACCTTCGTGATTCCTGTTGTTCTGATTCTTGTTTGTAACCGTAGAATGCACTTATTGTAAGTCGCTTTGGATAAAAGCGTCAGCTAAATGTAATGAAATGTAATGTATACCGTTTCGGTATACCTGTTTTCATATACCGTCAAACCGGTGACCAGCTCTGACGTGTCGATACCCAGCAGGCACCGCACCAGCGGTTGGCGCTGCTTGTGTTACGTGCATTGAGTTTGAGTCATGGTTTTAACTTTATTACAACGAATAACCCACAACTAACGCTCTTTAATAGGTTAAAACAGCACAACTCAACAGTTTTTGACACAAACCATTTTTAGCACTAATAATTGTACATTTATTAAATTACACCGCCGAACTGCATGCTGGGTACACCCCGCCCACTATCACTACAAGAAGAAACTTCGTCGCTACATTAAACAACGGAACGGAGCGATGCAGGAGGAACAAGAGAGACCCGAGATGCACCAACACAACGTGTTGCCCAGAGAGGAGCTGTGTCTGCTGGAGGGCGGGGCTTAACGGACCACACCCACGTGAGGACGTGAGTGACTTACAAGGCGTATGATTGGTCGGTGTGTTTTCTTGCCCGCTGAACGGAAGCCGTGAAGACCAGGAAAGCTGCGCCGGTTAAATAGAAATGAAGCGTGAACATTTAATAATTCTCAATTATCTATCAGTTTTCAGCGGTCCGTAAAAAAAAAAAATCTTAACATAAAAATGTAGTATGCGAGTATTAGTATAGTATGAAAAAATACGTTGACAAAAAAAGTCAGTTGGTCATACAAAGTAATACTATAGTAGTTTAATTTACACTTTTCTAAAGCAGTTTGTCACATAGTCATATTGTAGTTTGTCCGAAAAAATGTTAGTCATAAAAAAGTTGTGGTAAAATATATCACATAGTATGCCATGAAGTTAATACTCCAGGATGCATTAATAAAATAAATAACACAAAAAAGTCAGACTACTTGAATGTGCAGATGTTCCATCAGGACTCGTTCTTCTTTCTTCATAAAAAGACCATAAGCTTTATTTGCGATAACTTTATTATATTGCCAAAGCTGTACATATTCTATAAATACTTTTTCCCCCTCTTTCAAACACTGGAATACTCACGCCTGGCATCTCCATTCATGTATTCCTCTGGTGACCGCAGATGAGTTGTAATACTCCAGTTAAAAAAAAAACACCACATTTTTAGAACCGTGTCCCATTCAGAACCAGTTTTAAGAGACGCTTCAAATCGAGTTTGGTCTTCTACATATATTATTTATTCATAATATATTCATCAGTGGAACAGAATCTTCTGAATATTTTACAGGTTATTTTTCCTTTTGCACAGTTAAATCACTAAAAATACAAGCATGTCAGAATCAAAAAGAAACATCTTCCAGTGATATAGCTGTACCGATATATTGCTGATCTGGAGCACACACACACACACACACACACACACACACACACACACACACACACACACACACACACACACACACACACACACACACACACACACACACACACACACACACACACACACACACACACACACACACACACACACACACACACACACACACACACACACACACACACACACACACACACACACACACACACACACACACACACACACACACACACACACACACACACAGTCTTGTCTTCCTCCTTTGTGGGACCTGAACTTGTTTTACCCAAATGTGGGGCCCCCCCTTTCCAGTGGTTCTACACCTCTGTAAAAAATCAGGCAGCATAAGAAAAAAATCTATATCATATATATCACTTGAATTTACCAAAATTATAAACTTTTTTTTTTGTGCTAGTTTTTTTGTTACTTTGTGGGACTTTGTTTCTAGCATTCACAACTTGTGGGGTCCATTTTCACACACACATTTAGATATCAAGGTTTTCTATCTTAGCTGGCCACACATTTCTAGTTTATATATCTTAGCAAGGCACACTATCTGGAAGGAACAATGCTTACCATTGTTTTTTTAATAACACACATATACAAAAAGAAAGTTTTTCAGCCCTCACTCATCCTCAAAGAAAACATGAACATTTGTCTATTGACACATTTTAATAAACATGTTCTGGGCAAAAGACAGAACTTTGATAAACATGTTCTGGGCAAAAGACTATGGGGTCAGATCGGTCTCATAATTCACAAATGCACACAGAACAATTCACAAATATATTTTATTTACAAATGCACACAGAACAATTCACAAATATATTTGATTTACAAATGCACACAGAAGGATTTACAAATACATTTGACAAATAAATGTGACTCACAAATGCACACAGATCGAATTACAAATACATTCCAATGCACAAATGTGGATTTGTATGTATTTATTTGTGGCTCGCACTGCATTCGTGTGTAAATCGCTACACATTCGTGTGTGGGTTTTTTGAGACTCCTGACGTCGCCAGATCCACAAATGCGTTTTTTCAACATGGACCTATCTGTAGCCAATCAGATGTCGCCCTCATTGTCAACCAATCACATCACTGCTGTCCTGTCGTTGCGGAAGCAGCTCTGGAAGCGGCCGTCATTCAGACGCAGTTGTGGGACTTCGGATAATATTATGAACCCAGACACGGGGGAGTTTGATGGTCCGACGTTTGAGGGACTTCCACAACAAGTATAAAGCAGAACTAGTGGTTAGTTCAATATATATTTAAACTATATGTGGTTAAATCGCGGCATTCACTTAATTTGCACCGGAAAGGGGGCGTGGCTTATCTCGTCACTTATCTCTGTAAAATGAGTTACCATTTCCGCGATCCAGAAAGAAAGAATACATACATTATTCTTATATGAACACAGACACGGGGGCGTTTGATTATCCACTGTTTGAGGGACTTCCACAACAAGTACAAAGCAGAACTAGTGGTTAGTTCAATGGTGGAGGCTGAAGTGTGTTGAGCACTGAACCCCCAGTTGCTCCCCGGGGCGCCTCACGGCAGCACACTGCTCCTTAACTACATAGGATGGGTTAAATGCAGAGAATAATATCCCTAAAGGACTTAATAAAGGATAATTTATGTATTCTTTCTTTCTGGATGGCGGAAATGGTAACTGTTGTTATAGAGATAAGTCACAGCGATAAGCCACGTCCCCTTTGTGTGGGTGTGTGAGGTTAAAACGCCAGGGCCCCTTAAGGATAGACTAGAAACCAACATGTGTAAGGCTGTTATCTCTTAACAACATATTAGGGCCTTCAATGGAGCATGTTAAAGATAACTTTTTTTAAACATGCACCATCTTAGTAGGTATACAATTACACTTGTAATAACTTGAGATTAGATTCTAAAATGTGTTGTTAAAAGGATGTAAAGTCACTTACAGTTTAAATAAAACGACAGGGCCCCATAAGGATATAAAAACCAGAATGTGTGTGTGTGTGGTTAACTGGCTCTATGGCTACAATGCTAGATATATGCGTTTCAGATTAAGTCTGATCCCTCAATCTGAAGTCAATCAAATAACAACGAGTAACCTGACTGACACGCTGCATCAGAAGAGCATTGTGAACACATCCCTATGTTGATAATAGAACCACATAGTCTACAGGTCAACATAAATACTTGGTGTAAACAGTGTGTACACCACTCCTTTACCTGGGCTGTTGCTTCTTCTGTGTGATTCCTCATGGGAAGTCAGATCTGAAGGAAATGTCTCCATCTCTATTGCCACAGCAGCAGCCTGATAGTTTGTCACCTGGAATTCAGATTGAAAACAAGGACGCATTAAGAATTTATAGTAATGGTGTTTGGGAAGATATTTACAAGTTACAAAAGTTAGCTTATGTGAAAACAGTTTCTAAAACAGCATATAACTTAAAGCTGAGTGAGTGGGATGGTCTATTCTTGAGGTCTAACATGTCTCACAACAACATATAGGGGGCTGGACTGGTTCATAACCAAAATATCCTTTTTAAACACACAACAGGTAACAAAGTGTAACATTACATATATAATAAATGGAGATTAGACTCTAAAATGGGTTGTTAAAATTATGTAAATTCACTTATGCTTTGAATAAAACGTCAGGGCCCCATAAGGATAGACTAGAAACCAACACGTGTGAGGTTATCTCTCAACAACATATTAGGGCATGCAATGGGGAATGTTCAAACTACCTCTTTTATACATGCAACAGCTCAGTAAGTGTACAATTACACCTGCAATAACTTGAGGTTGGATCCTGAAATGTGTTGTTTGAATGATATAAAGTCACTTATAGTTTGAATAAAACGCCAGGGCCCCATAAGGATAGACTAGAAACCAACATGTGTAAGGCTGTTAACTCTTAACAACATATTAGGGCCTCCAATGGAGCATGTTAAAAATAACTTTTTTAAACATGCACCATCTTAGTAGGTATACAATTACACTTGTAATACCTTGAGATTACATTCTAAAATGTGTTGTTAAAATGATGTAAAGTCACTTATAGTTTAAATAAAACGACAGGGCCCCATAAGGATATAAAAACCAGAATGTGTGTGTGTGGTTAACTGGCTCTATGGCTACAATGCTAGATATATGTGTTTCAGATTAAGTCTGATCCCTCAATCTGAAGTCAATCAAATAACAACGAGTAACCTGACTGACACGCTGCATCAGAAGAGCATTGTGAACACATCCCTATGTTGATAATAGAACCACATAGTCTACAGGTCAACATAAATACTTGGTGTAAACAGTGTGTACACCACTCCTTTACCTGGGCTGTTGCTTCTTCTGTGTGATTCCTCATGGGAAGTCAGATCTGAAGGAAATGTCTCCATCTCTATTGCCACAGCAGCAGCCTGATAGTTTGTCACCTGGAATTCAGATTGAAAACAAGGACGCATTAAGAATTTATAGTAATGGTGTTTGGGAAGATATTTACAAGTTACAAAAGTTAGCTTATGTGAAAACAGTTTCTAAAACAGCATATAACTTAAAGCTGAGTGAGTGGGATGGTCTATTCTTGAGGTCTAACATGTCTCACAACAACATATAGGGGGCTGGACTGGTTCATAACCAAAATATCCTTTTTAAACACACAACAGGTAACAAAGTGTAACATTACATATATAATAAATGGAGATTAGACTCTAAAATGGGTTGTTAAAATTATGTAAATTCACTTATGCTTTGAATAAAACGTCAGGGCCCCATAAGGATAGACTAGAAACCAACATGTGTGAGGTTATCTCTCAACAACATATTAGGGCATGCAATGGGGAATGTTCAAACTACCTCTTTTATACATGCAACAGCTCAGTAAGTGTACAATTACACCTGCAATAACTTGAGGTTGGATCCTGAAATGTGTTGTTTGAATGATATAAAGTCACTTATAGTTTGAATAAAACGCCAGGGCCCCATAAGGATAGACTAGAAACCAACATGTGTAAGGCTGTTAACTCTTAACAACATATTAGGGCCTCCAATGGAGCATGTTAAAAATAACTTTTTTAAACATGCACCATCTTAGTAGGTATACAATTACACTTGTAATACCTTGAGATTACATTCTAAAATGTGTTGTTAAAATGATGTAAAGTCACTTATAGTTTAAATAAAACGACAGGGCCCCATAAGGATATAAAAACCAGAATGTGTGTGTGTGGTTAACTGACTCTATGGCTACAATGCTAGATATATGTGTTTCAGATTAAGTCTGATCCCTCAATCTGAAGTCAATCAAATAACAACGAGTAACCTGACTGACACGCTGCATCAGAAGAGCATTGTGAACACATCCCTATGTTGATAATAGAACCACATAGTCTACAGGTCAACATAAATACTTGGTGTAAACAGTGTGTACACCACTCCTTTACCTGGGCTGTTGCTTCTTCTGTGTGATTCCTCATGGGAAGTCAGATCTGAAGGAAATGTCTCCATCTCTATTGCCACAGCAGCAGCCTGATAGTTTGTCACCTGGAATTCAGATTGAAAACAAGGACGCATTAAGAATTTATAGTAATGGTGTTTGGGAAGATATTTACAAGTTACAAAAGTTAGCTTATGTGAAAACAGTTTCTAAAACAGCATATAACTTAAAGCTGAGTGAGTGGGATGGTCTATTCTTGAGGTCTAACATGTCTCACAACAACATATAGGGGGCTGGACTGGTTCATAACCAAAATATCCTTTTTAAACACACAACAGGTAACAAAGTGTAACATTACATATATAATAAATGGAGATTAGACTCTAAAATGGGTTGTTAAAATTATGTAAATTCACTTATGCTTTGAATAAAATGCCAGGGCCCCATAAGGATAGACTAGAAACCAACATGTGTGAGGTTATCTATCAAGAACATATTAGGGCCTGCAATGGGGAATGTTCAAACTACCTCTTTTATACATGCAACAGCTCAGTAAGTGTACAATTACACCTGCAATAACTTGAGGTTGGATCCTGAAATGTGTTGTTTGAATGATATAAAGTCACTTATAGTTTGAATAAAACGTCAGGGCCCCATAAGGATAGACTAGAAACCAACATGTGTACGGCTGTTAACTCTTAACAACATATTAGGGCCTCCAATGGAGCATGTTAAAAATAACTTTTTTAAACATGCACCATCTTAGTAGGTATACAATTACACTTGTAATACCTTGAGATTACATTCTAAAATGTGTTGTTAAAATGATGTAAAGTCACTTATAGTTTAAATAAAACGACAGGGCCCCATAAGGATATAAAAACCAGAATGTGTGTGTGTGGTTAACTGGCTCTATGGCTACAATGCTAGATATATGCGTTTCAGATTAAGTCTGATCCCTCAATCTGAAGTCAATCAAATAACAACGAGTAACCTGACTGACACACTGCATCAGAAGAGCATTGTGAACACATCCCTATGTTGATAATAGAACCACATAGTCTACAGGTCAACATAAATACTTGGTGTAAACAGTGTGTACACCACTCCTTTACCTGGGCTGTTGCTTCTTCTGTGTGATTCCTCATGGGAAGTCAGATCTGAAGGAAATGTCTCCATCTCTATTGCCACAGCAGCAGCCTGATAGTTTGTCACCTGGAATTCAGATTGAAAACAAGGATGCATTAAGAATTTATAGTAATGGTGTTTGGGAAGATATTTACAAGTTACAAAAGTTAGCTTATGTGAAAACAGTTTCTAAAACAGCATATAACTTAAAGCTGAGTGAGTGGGATGGTCTATTCTTGAGGTCTAACATGTCTCACAACAACATATAGGGGGCTGGACTGGTTCATAACCAAAATATCCTTTTTAAACACACAACAGGTAACAAAGTGTAACATTACATATATAATAAATGGAGATTAGACTCTAAAATGGGTTGTTAAAATTATGTAAATTCACTTATGCTTTGAATAAAACGTCAGGGCCCCATAAGGATAGACTAGAAACCAACATGTGTGAGGTTATCTCTCAAAAACATATTAGCGCCTGCAATGGAGAATGTTCTTTTACCTCAAGGGCCCCATAAGGATAGACTAGAAACCAACGTGTGTGTGAGGTTAAGTGGCTCCATGGCTGCAAGATTGGATATATGCGTTTCAGATTAAATCTGATCCCTCAATCTGATGTCCATCATATAACCCAATGAGTAACTTGACTGAAACGCTGCATCAAAACAATGTGAACACATCCCTATCTTGCCAATAGAACTACATTGTGTACAGGTCAACATAAATAGCTTGTGACAACAGTGTGTATATTACTCCTTACCTGGTCTTTAGCTTCTTTTGTTTCCAATTTGTCATGGGAAGCCAGATCTAAAGGCGTCTCTGTCTCCACTGCAGGAGCCTGATTGTTTGTCAGCTGGAATTAAGATTGGAAAAAAGTACTACATTTAGAAATTATAGTAATGATGCATGTTGAGATACTCACAAGTTGCAAAAATGAGCTTATGCGAAAAAGATTTTTGAAACAGCCTATAACTTAAAACCGAGTGCATGGTCTATTCTAGAGGTCTAACATGCCTCACAACAACATGTAGGGTGCTGCACTTGTTCATATTCAAAATACTCTGTAAATCAGGGGTGGGCAAACTTTTTGGCTCAGGGGCCACATTGACTTTTAAAATTTGACAGACGGGCCGGGCCAGTATCAGATGGATAGAGAGTGTTTGTGTGAACCAATATAAATTATAAGTAAAAGCCAATAACTAAAAAGTAAAGAGAACTTACATTACTTACTAACGAATATAACTTAAATGACTCAGCTTTTTTGTTTAACTTGCTGGCTAAGTCTTCGTCAATTAGTTCTACACGCTGTCATGCGTGATGAACTCAATTTTTCAAATTTGTTTTTGCTCTCTGGACACAAGAGACCTGCTGTCTCTACCATGCATTCTTTCAAAAACTCCCCTTAAGAGAAAGGCTTGCTGGCTTTTGCTAATTTAAATGCTAGCAAATAACTTGCCTTGGTGCTTGATACTTGACTAGCAGTTTGTCTAAAAAAAGCCCCCCTGTTGCAGAGGGGCTCAATGCAGGAAGCTGGCAGGAGGCTGGCAGCAGAACCCTATATGTCACATGAGTCCCGTGGGTCTGATGTGCGTTCGTTATGCCGTATAAAACGGACCATGTCTCCGTGGCGCGCTGGCCTGTGGGGGAGGGGTGGAGGTGAGCAGACAGCAGCAGCTGGACTCGCAGCCTGATGCGCTGCAGAAAGCACGGCACGTAAAGACCGCTGTAACGCTTCTCCGTTCCCGACTTGAGTTAAGAGTCACTGAACAACAGACGGCTCACCCAGACGGCTTCACCATCTTTGCTGGAGATTTCAACCAAGCAAATCTCAAGACTGTCCTTCCCAAACTACATCAGCATGTTGATTTCCCAACAAGAGGGGACAACATTTTGGATCAGGTCTACACAACACACAAAGGAACGTACAAGGCCTCCCCCCTCCCCCACATAGGACTCTCTGACCACATCACCGTCATGCTAATGCCAGCATACAGACCCAGAGTGAACGTCTCCAGACCGGTTCTGAAGCAGGTCCGGGTGTGGCCAAGACTGCTTCTGCTCAACAGACTGGGAAATGTTTAAGCAGGCAGCCACATACAACAACCACACAGACATTGGGGAGTACACAGACACTGTTACTTCTTACATTAGTAAGTGCATTGATGATGTGACCCACGTAAAGACCATCACCACTCGGGCTAACCAGAAGCCGTGGCTGACAGGGGAAGTCCACCGGCTCCTGAGGGCCAGGAACAAAGCCTTCAGAGCCGGGGACGAAATGGACCTGAGAACAGCGAGAGCCAACCTGTGCCACAGCATCAGGAAAGCAAAACAGGATTACACAAACAAGATAACCTGTCACTTCAAAGACAGCAGAGACACACAGAGCCTGTGGCAGGGCATTCAGACCATCACAGACTATAAACCCGCGCCACAGACCTGCAACAGCAACATCTCTCTGCTTAACGACCTCAACAGTTTCTTTGCACGGTTTGAAGCACAGAACAGCACTCGTCCACACAAGACTCCGCCCCCTCCCCATGACCAGGTCCTGTGCGTGTCTGCTGCCAGCGTGAAGAGGACTCTCTCCACTATCAACACCCGCAAGGCAACAGGTCCAGACAACATCCCTGGTCGTGTGTTGAGGGACTGCGCAGAGGAGCTTAAGGACGTCTTCACGGATGTCTTCAACACTTCTGAGACAAGCTGTTGTTCCATCGTGCTTCAAGGCCACCACCATCATACCTGTGCCAAAGAAATCCACTCCATCCTGCTTCAATGACTATCATCCAGTGGCACTTACCCCCATAATCATGAAGTGCTTTGAACGACTAGTCATGTCACACATCAAATCCATTCTCCCCCCCACCCTGGACCCTTCCAGTTTGCATATCGTCCCAAACGGTTCACGGAGGATGCAATCTGCTCTGCTCTCCACCCAGCCCTCACCCACCTGGACAAAAAAGACTCATATGTGAGAATGCTGTTCATAGACTTTAGTTCAGCATTCAACACCATCATCTCAAAACAACTCATCTGCAAACTTGACCAGCTGGGACTCAACGCCTCGCTGTGTAACTGGCTGCTGGACTTCCTCAGTGAGAGGCCACAAGCAGTACGTGTCGGCAACAACACCTCGAGCAGCATAACACTGAGTACAGGGGCCCCTCAGGGGCTCACGTGGTGCGGAGACAACAACCTCCTGCTCAACTACAGCAAGACCAAGGAGATTGTTGTTGACTTCCGGAAAGGGCACACTCACCCACCACTGACCATCAACGGTGCGGACATTGAGCGAGTCAACAACACCAAATTCCTGGGGGTGGACATCAGCGAGGACCTCTCCTGGACAGCCAACACGTCATCACTGGCAAAGAAGGCACAGAGGCGTCTCTACTTCATCCGCAAGCTGAGGAAAGCAGGAAGCCCCCCATCCATCATGTGCACCTTCTACCGTGGCACCATTGAGAGCATCCTGACCAGCAGCATCACTGTGTGGGGCGGAAGCTGCACAGACTACAACAGGAAAGCCCTGCAGTGCATAGTGAATGCAGCTGGACGGATCATTGGTGCCTCACTCCCCCCCCTCCCCTCCCTGCAGGACATATATGACACCCGCCTCACCCACAAAGTGACCATGATTGTGAGCGACTCCTGCCACCCCTCACACGGTCTCTTCAGCCTCCTGCCCTCCGGTAGGAGATACCGGAGCCTCCGGGCTCGCACCACCAGGCTGTCCAACAGCTTCATCCACCAGGCTGTCAGGAAGCTGAACTCTCTCCCCACCCTCCCACTCCGTCCTCTTTAGACACACACGTCTAAATGCTGCTGAACTCTGTCTGTTGCTGACATACACATAGTCTTTAAACCTTTTTGCACTTTATTATTATTATTATTCACTTATTGTTGGACAGAAGAGAAACGTACTTTCAATCTTTTGTATGTTTGCACATATGTAAAAATTGACAATAAAGCTGACTTTGACTGTGTACATTACTCCATTACCTGGTCTGTAGCTTCATTTGTGTTCAATTCGTCATGGGAAGTCAGAACTAAAGGCGTCTTACTCTCCACCTCCACAGCAGGAGCCTGGTCGTTTGTCACCTGGAATTCAAATAAAAAGCAAAAACTAATATAGATCTGAAAGATCACATGGACACCCATAGATACACTAGCTGTAATGTTTCACTAGGAAATGTTAATGTATTGCAGTTGTATTTATAGTGTTGTGTATGACAATATGTTAACCGTATTATTCCAGTTGTGTAAAACTTATGGGCAAATAATAAATATGAAAACATAATTCTAAAGCAGTCAGAAAGTTTACTTTCATAGCTTATAATCATCACAGCATTAAAAAAGTAACCGGAGCAAAGTAACACTGCATCCAGTCCTGTGACTGTAAGACACGACACGACACGACATGTCACACTGCTCAAGAAGGTGACACACATCAATGAATATATTTTCGTTTTGACCCCAAGTCTGTTTTACAGTGTGAGGGTTACAGCTGAACCAATAAGGCCAATATGATGTCATACACCTGCAATAGATTCATATAACAGAATACACTTGTAGTTAAATCAGATGTATCGTGCTCTAGATGAAGCAGTGATATTATAAATCTATTCACACACACAATTTATCGCCAACTTTGTTCCTTTTAGTCTGAATTATTAATTTTACGTCTTAGTATTTGTGCAATATTATTCAACAATTCATGCACAGAGCTCATTCAATTACTGAATAAGCAACTGCGTAAGAAGAGTGTCCAGCCCCTTAATGTATTCACGGTTCAGACATAGACTCTTATTACACTATCTGGTTAACATTGTCAGCTTCACGTGCCGTGTGTTTGTTTACCTCGCGCAGCTAAAACCGGAAGTAGCTTCTCCGGCCGTGAGCCAGCACCACGTTCACACCCACATAGTTATAAACACACACTGACAACCAGTCGAATTAAAACGGAAAACACATTAAACACATAACGCTTCATTACATGTAATACCGGAGGTTTTGGTTAGCGAGAGAGCTCCTGCTATGAGCTATACATGTTAACGGGCGGACGGCGAACTCGGCTTGAGAGACCAAACTACGCGACTACGTGACCGCTTGAGAGACCAAACTACGCGTTTACCGACATCGCCATCGCCCCAACATCCCGCCGAATTAAAACGGAAAACACATTAAGCATATAAAGCTTTCTTACGTGTATACCGGAGGTTTGGGGAGGCTGGCAATTCGTGCTATCGGCAGTGCATGTTACCGGGCGAACTCACGTTACGGCCTGAGACACCGGAGGCAACATCCGGCCGAATTAAACGTGTTTAGTGCCCTCGTCACTAAACGAACAACCCTCGGGTTCTTGCGAGTATTCACTCCGTTGAGAAAGTTGACAAAGTAATATTAAATAAAGTAAACCTACCTTAGAGAAGAAGTTCCTGGGTTAGATGTTTCAACATGGCACCTGGCTGGTAAAACAGAGATCCCGTGAGATCCCGATCTCGCGGGAACCGTTCAATGAGACTTTACCTTAAATCTCGCGAGATTGGAAATCGCGGGAAATATACACACACAACCGGAAGTGTGTGTATCCGCTGCACCAGCACCATCATACCACATGGGGCGGAAGAGAGCATGAATTCCACACACACATTACACACACTTTTCCATATTTTGGCACTTTGTGGGACTTGTTTAAAAAAAGCAACAGGCATATCAGGGGAGGCTCCTGAGCTTATTTAAATCAAAATCGGTGTGGGGCCCACCATTTTGGGCCCCACGAGGGAGGAGGGCCCCATACCGTTGGTGTGCTCCCGGTCTCCGGGCCCAACAAAGTAATATCCGTAAGACCACACACACACACACACACACACACACACACACACACACACACACACACACACACACACACACACACACACACACACACACACACACACACACACACACACACACACACACACACACACACACACACACACACACACACACACACACACACACACACACACACACACACACACACACACACACACACACACACACACGATTCAGCCGTTGTTTACGATCACGCAACAGAAACATTAAGACTGAACCGTCGGCCGCAGGATGAAAACCGCTGCTGAGACGTTTGAGTTCAGACTATAAAGTCTGTTATGTTCAAACGGGTAAGTTTGGAAAAATTATATTTTATTTGGACGCTTATGGAGTTTACGCCAAAGTCTGATCATGCCAGTGTTACCCAGACGGCTTGAGGGGAATTTATCTGAAGCACAAAGTTATTTATAATTTTTATTTTCATTCTTTCATTCTGTGTCCAAGATTGTAATAATTTCAGTAACTTCTCTACTTTGTTTTTATATTTTTTTGTATTGGTTTCAGCTTCTTATGTGTGACTTTTCTATGATTTGCTGTGTTGCTCAGACAAAATCAATCAATTAGACTTGGGGTATTTTTTTTAAATTTGTATTAATCAGTGCTATCGATGTCACTTTGTAAGAGTGGTTGCTTTTCATTTTTTCTTTTTATTTCCAGTTACATATTATTGACGGACTGTGTCATAAATGTTGCTTTTGGTTTTATAAACGAGCAACAATACATATTTCATCTTCCAGGTCCAGGACGGGCAACATTTCTAACAAAAGGCCAAACGTGACCCCGGACCTGGAAATAAATAAAGAGAGAAGACGAGCGTCGTGGAAAAGCTCCGGAGTCTGGAAGTTGCTCCACAAGCGGAAGACGGTTAGCTTCTTTTGTTGCGTTAAATATGTAAATGTGTTATGCTAACGAGCGAAACGTGGCGCTAACAGTTTGTAGCTACTTTTTAAACTCGGCTGACTTTGTGTTTAATGATTTCACTTCCTCTGAACATGAAATATGATCCTTTACACTGAAATAAAAAAAGGAAATTGCTAACCTGTTTTAAGGATGATTAACATATTGATAATATAATATGCAACAACAGCGCCCCCCCCTGGCCGGGTGCGTTCGGTTTCAGCAGCGGTTTTCTTTTCCACGCGACTTGTTGATGTACCTTTTTAAAAAGACAAACTTTTAAAAACAGTCAAACTCGTCGTCTTCACTTGGACCAATGTGTACTTTAGAAAAAGAAACAGACACAAACTTACATTCTTCACCCTGTGGAAGCCAGTCAACTCAAGGAAACTACTCAAGTATTGCACATCTAGCAAATCAACAAGTTGGAACGAAGTTTTTTTTTTTCCCCCAGAGAAAATGTACAGTCAATATATGTATATATTAAATAAATACTATATATAGAAATATATATATATAATATTTATTTGTCATCCTCATAGTAACATGCGATTGATAACAGCAGACCACAGACGAGAAGTTTTACAGCAGAACTAGAACAGTAAATTGGATCTATGGGGCGACACATCGGAGAACACGCACGGCATTGTGGGAGGTCAACATACGGCGCGGAGGAGGGCCCCGGGGTGCTTCACCAGTTTAAACTTGGACAGACTGGAACTTTACAGTAAACACATAATCACAGAATAGCTCACACAGTCAAATGGAGACGGGGGGAGGGGCGGGGGGAGGGGGTGTCGAGGCTGTGCACGGGACCAGCATGCACTCTGTGCCTCGGGCCGGCCCCCCAACGGTAAGCGCCCGGAAACAATAGAAGGAGTCACTTCTCCCGCCTTTGGGAGCAGGCAAACATTTAGCTAGCTGGTAGTGACGGCGGTGGAAGTATTTACACAACATCACGACAACAACGTCTACGGGGGGTGGGGTCTAAAAAGGGGGCGGAGGCCGGTATGTACACAGGAGGAGGGAGGTGTGCTTAGAATAGAGGCGGGGATTGTCAGAAGTCTCTGGGTTTCAGAGCCGAGATGCCGTTTTCAAGTAAGAGAGGCACGAGGACGGGCGGTGGTGGGGGAGGGGGTTTGGGGGTTTGGGGTTTTGGGGTTTGGGGGTGTAGACTAGCTAGGAAGGGGTCTCGGTGACAGAATCTTGGGTTTTCCTTCCGCCTCCTTCCCCTTCACTGCCGCCACGTAGGAGAAAAGGCAGAGGACGGAGTAACAGATCTGATGCGCCTGCAGAGGGAGAGAAATGGCCAATTTTTTTTTTGATTGATTGATTTATTTATGGATTGACATACATACATAACCCAAAAGGATAACATGTTAAAGTGTAAAACACTTATTTCCAACATGGTCCTTGGTGGTAACACATTTCACACACAAAAAAAACAAAGACCTAATATAAGTCAGAGACAAAAACATTTACACAAATCATCCGAATTTCAACAACATCCTAAAATCAGAAAATCATAAATCACATAAATTAATCAGTCTACACTAGTTAAAAAGATCAGCTACTCTACTCCATAAAAGGGCCTTAACCTGATATCTAAAAGTCCCTCTGTATTTACCATTTTGAGGGAAATTGGTAAATTATTCCACAACATAATACCTGTATAAAAGAAAGTAGTACTTCCAGCTGCATTGTTGACTCTGGGCACTTTACAAGAACAGACACTGGCCCTAGTATTATGGTAATGCTGTGTATGAACCATTTTTATATTGGAGTGTAAATATTTGGGAGCAGAACCATTTATGACATTATACATATGATTCAGCTTTAACTGCTCCACCCTAACCTGTACTGGCAACAGTCCTACTCTTTTAAAAGCATCTCTGCCAATATGAGTCCTAGGGGGTGCATTTAACAGGAAGCGGATAACATTATTTTGCATCACTTGCAGTCTGTTTTTAAGTTTAACTGATAATCCAATGAGGAGGATGACGAGCCAGGAGAGAGGTTACAAAGACGAGGAACACTGCAGGAATAATAAAACAATTTGAGAGGAAGAGGGAACCCTGTGGTACCCCGGTTCCAGGACGCCCACGACATTGTCGGGTCTAACGAAGACCACCTCGTCGGCTTCAGGCAGCGCGCTCGTGTGACCAAACAGAGTCCTGTGAGGAGCTACTGGCACCTGTGGGTGTGGTTTAGCTGTGGGTGTGGTTTATGTGTGGGCGTGGTTTAGCTGTGGGCGTGGTTTAGGCGTGCAAGAGGCGACCGTTCCTTCTAAAATCAACAATGGCGGCTCAGCGGAGATGCTGCTACAGCATCAGTAACGTCGGAGTATTTCTGAAGGGTTTTCTCGATGGAAAAGATGACGTCGCTCTTCCCCCGACTCGCTTCCCTGCAAAAGGTTTGATTGACTGATGGTTCATCCAATCACCTGCCACGTATCGTTTTCCACGTATCCAGGTGGATCAGGTTTTTCCTACATGTTGTCCCACATCTGGGGTTGGGCCCTCTTCTTCGAGGATTTAACGGCGTCTCACTGGAGAATAAGCGTCACCTGCTGCTCGTCTATGCGCATATTAGCATTTTCAATTTTTTTTTATCCCGTCTAATATAATTTTAAACCACAGCATCTGATAAGCCCTCCAACTTATTAATGTATTAATTAGAGCGTAAACTATTTTCTAATCAATAAGGCTGATTTATTTTAGTACACTGTATGCATGCAGCCGACTGTAAGCCACGTATATTTTTCATAAACCATAAACCAGAGCCCGGTCTCCCTAATCATACTTTATCTTCCTAAATCCGTTCGGCGAGCTAACTGTTGCTAACGTAAGTAGCCTGTTCACCGTCTGAACATCCCGGAAGACGAAGTGGAGTCATAACACCGGGCCAGACCCTCAGACGGTGCTTTAATCCTTTAATCACCAGAGGGAGTCGAACCGCCGCACCCCGGTGATGAAGTTCACACATTATAAAGCGCTGAGTGCCTCCGCTGAGATCACGGCGTTACAGTTTTCAGACTTAAATTCGTGTTAAGTGTTCCCAAAGCGGAGGCTGAAGGAGCGCTCACCTCCACAGCGGGAACGTTTACCGAGTCAAATGTGGGAGGCGCATTTCTGCGGTGCGCACCATGTGACCGTGTGATCATGTGACCGTGTGACCGGCGCTCCACATGCACACAAGTATGGACTGACAGGAGTGAGGACTCACCATGGGGGTCTTGTACTTGTGGATCACCACTTCTTTAGTTTCAGGAACTATGCCGGTGCAAGAGACAAAACAAAGAATTCAAAGGCAGCAGGAACCTTAATGAGTTCATGCTTGGGAGATTTGGGGGAGGGGAGGGGGGGGTAAAATGGGATGTGGGCCAAGAAGAGCCCACCACAACAGTCAGGGGAGGTTGAGACGTTCATGGCCCACAAAATGGTTAAAATGAAAACACAAAAGGTCGTATAACAGGAGACAGCAGAGATCGTGGAGAAGAGAAGATCAAGAGAAAGAAGGACCCCCCCCACCCCCTCCCGAATGAAGTGGAGGTTAAAAAGACATCACAGAAAAGCATCTCCGAGAGGACGGACCCCTTTGACCCGGGACCGCGTCACCACAGGCCTGATGGACTTTTCATTAGTAACTGTGAACCCGTAGCAGAGATGAGAAGGCTGGAGGAGGTCTGGGAAATGGGAAATGTGAAACCCCAACCCCCAAGCCCCCCCCCCCCCAAAAAAAACAAAAAAAAGGAGATTCAGAGGCAGGCTATCGGAGGATGAGGTCAGGTGATCTCCCGAATGAGCGGCGAGCGATGAGGGGAGCGGGAGGAAAGAGGGAACTCATAACACAGAAAGGAAAGTCAATGAGGAGGCCGGAGTGAGGGAGGCACTCAGCACAGAGTTAAGTTTGGGTAAGAAAGGTGACGACACTTTACCTGCTGGAGAATGAAGGTTTTCATAGTGGCAAAGATGAGGGCAACATTACAAAAGCAGCACAGAGACACGGCAGTAACCCAGCCCGGCGCTCCCGCTGCTGCTCCCAGCCTTTCAGGACTTTTCCTAACAGCTGTATACGTGGACGAGCCTTTAAAAACAAAAACTACTGGACAAATGTATTTTTTTGCTTTTTAAAAAAAAAATACAATATGGGCTCTAAATACGGTTTGCTTTAAATAACTGTATTTATTGAACTTTTATTTTCATTGTTAAATAGGCCCTTTGTTAATACATCAACGTATTAACACCTTAAAATTATATATTTCTTTACTGTAAATTTAGATTAATCCAGGGTTTTTCTGATGTGTTAAAAGTACTACGTATTCTATTAATTACTATTAATGAAATGTTTAGTGAATAAATCCAGTAGCTCCGCCTCCTTTTAGGTCTCTTAAAGACATTTTAAAGACGCCACCTAGGCCTTTCCTAAATATGGACAATAAATAAAATATTGATTATGGTGCTCTTAAAGGTTTCTTTTTAATTATCAAGTTAGTCCAAACACGTGTCACGTGTATTATTACATACTTTATAAAAATGCTGAAGATTATTATTATTATTGTGTAGTTATGAGCATTGTAGTTTTAGGAAACTATTACTCAAAACGGGGGTAAATAGTGGATTTATTGGGGACTATTTTCAGTCGTGGATTAATACAAATGTATTTTAACTCATCTCTTAAAGGTCGAAATGTGTGACTTAATGTAAAGTTAATTAAAAAAACCTTAAGAACTGAAATATAAACCCCTCAAACTTCCCTCACACTCTGGTTTTACTTCAGATTTCCGGCACCAACTCCGTCCTTATTCATCAAGCGAGCTAAAAGCCCGTCGCCTGCAGGACTCGTCCCTCATGTGGTCACCTGCGTGGAGGTGAGCGAGTACCCAATTCAGAGCAAACCCTCATCAGCCCTAATCAATACATCCGCCGTGCCGCTGAGTTACTGCCGTGCCGAGTACAGGCCTAGAATCAATAGATGGTGTAATTACCAAATTCCTCCAGGACAAAGACTCCCTTCACTGTATTGCACTTTTTAATGTGACTCAGCTCTATGAAAACCTATAAAAACAAAACAAAAACACACAAACAAAACAAGACAGAACATTATTAACTCGACAACACTGGATGAAAAGTTAACACTTCATATTTCAAATTAAAATTAAACATGTTAAACTCGTTTTATTCAGTGTGAAAGGTCAAATCAAAACAAAGTACACATGGAAGTGCAAGCTTTTAACAGCTAACGAAGGAAAAGGAAAAGCACACTATGAGAAGTTTCCATGATCGGACGCATACGTGGGCGACGGATAAATGAGGCGAGTCCAATTCAACAGGTTTCAGAACATTTAGATTTATATATTTGGGTGTAAACAGCAAAAAAGGTAGTTAAATAAATAAATAAAAACATGTCTTTTTATGCTCAGGGATGCAATATGGCCCATATGATGCATACATGGAAGTTCCATATAAAACAAAATGGAGACAAGGACACAGAATTATTTGCCACACAGCTACAACAATAAAAACCAAAGAAGAAGAAAAACAAACACAAACAAAAAAAAAAAGGAACCCAATAAGATGTTAACTGCTAAAAAGCAAACACAGCAGAGGTTGTGTACCTTCCGCTCCTTGCAGGGGGAGAGAGCATGGGAGAGAAATGGTTTGGATTATTATCGGACAGAAGAGCACAAACACTCGACGGCACTCCGAGAGGGCGCTATCCACGGTTAGACACGTTAGCCGGGAAGTTAGCGGAGCCAATGTGGAAAGAAAAACAACAACAACGGGGAAAAAATAAATAAAATAAAAAAAAAAAAAGGTCACAAGAGGATTCAGCCTCGAAAGAAATAGGGGAAAGGGTGGTTAAATAAATGAAATAAATAAAAAAAAAAAAGAGGACTAGAGGTTTGACTAGGGTATCGAGAGCTGGATTCACCTTTGTTTTCCTGGACTTAAACATCTCAGTCCCCCAGAGCCCTCCATGCCTCCTCCTCCAGCAACAAGGGCCGGCACCAACACCACTCACACAGCAGCACATGGGGGCCGAGCCCGGGCCCCACCCAGTCACGTGTGTGTGTGTGTGTATGCACAACTCATTGCCTCTATGTTCTCTACATTGAGCGTCTTTTGAGAAACTCACGTCTTAAAGCTTGTATGATGAAAACGCTTTGAAATATTCAACTGGAGCCCAAAGGCAGAAGCAGGCAGTGATCGAAACCGTGACTAAAAGGGTCAGTTCCCCCAAATTATGCTAAAAATTATAGAATACCGTTTTTACAATGGAGATTATTGGAGATTTATTTGTACAGAACGTTATATTTAACCCTGCAGAATCAAGCTACAAAACACAACACACAGTGACCGGCACTCGTTTTGCACCTAGCAGACGTTACCGCTCATCGGGAATCTTGTCCAGTATTCCCGAAGCTTTTAAGCTCCGGTTTTGGTCTCCACCAACCGAGGGAAATATCTGACTCTGTTGCTGCCAAACGCTCCACAAGAGGAAAGTGGGTTTCAGAGCTTCTGCTCGGATAATGAAGGTAAAGCCCAAAAAAAAGAACTATGAAAGCCACTGGAACAAGAAATTATTTACATATTTCTCTCTTTTCATTACATATTTCTCTCAAAAAGAGGTAAACGTGCTTATTTTTCACGCATATACAAGAGCAGACGACTGTGGCTGCCGATTACTTAGAAATGAAATATTGTATTTGATTGATGAGATTTTATTTACCTTCATTGTATTGGGTTGAGAGGCAGATTCAACCAAAACCACCAGAGGTGAAGACGACGTCTTTTATTCTTGTAATTTGGGGGAACTGACCCTTAAAATTCCTCTTAATGTTGAGGGATCCGTCTAAAGGTGTCGGATCACCTCCCTCTTTGGTTTCACTGTTTTTGGAGATGCTCAATACGTATGAAGTGTCTGTTAGTGGCTCCCTGATCTCTGATCCTCACACTACCTTACTACAGGACATTGTTCTCACACACACACGAGGAGGTATACGAACCCCCCGACTACGACGTGAAGACAACACACGGCGATGTTCAAGGGTCCAAACATAAAATGTGAAAAGTTGCTATTTAAATAGCCAATTATTAATGAAAAGTCTTTGCTCAAGGTCCCCCGTCTTACCGCTGATGCACAACACACGCACAAATTAACACTGTGTCTCCTCCCACACAGTAAATGAACAATGAGGTTTGAGCACCACGGATGTCAAAAAAGAAACTTGTGTGGAGGGATGTGTTAATAACGGTTTTGGGACACACACACACACACACACACACACACACACACACACACACACACACACACACACACACACACACACACACACACACACACACACACACACACACACACACACACACACACACACACACACACACACACACACACACACACACACACACACACACACACACACACACACACACACACACACACATACTTGTAATCGTGCCCCGTGAGACATGCCTGCACAGATGTGCCCCGTGGGGACACCACTTTCTAAATGGAATAACAGCATACTTTTGATCACATCAATTTTTTGGGGGTCCTGGGAACCAAAATATGAACTCAAATAACAAAATGTCTCAAATTTATAAAACTTAATTTTTGTCTGGTTTTTCTATTCCGGTGGGGACGCTCCTATTGTGTCATAACACAAACCACCACTAGGTGACACTGTTAAATATTCGTCTATTCGTTCCACTTACAATCCTATATAAAAGGTATGCAATGGAGGATATGGTTTTAGAAACACTGAGCAGCTTAATACATTGTTTTTGTTTTCTGTATTATATTTTGTTAATTCAATTCATATTGCATTTGTATATTCACCATTAAATGTTTTACTTGTATAATGACTCATTATCTGTGTATATTAAACTCCACTCAATATAAATGTTCAAACTTCACAGCTGTATTTAAAGGTTCTGTGGATCTTTCAGAAATATAACACCAATATTGTTCCGTACAGCAGTGAATATTACGGTTGAAAGCATTACAGTTGTGATACTGCAATATTAAGTGCTTTGTATTTAAGTTGAACTAAGTTGACTCACAGGCAACAAACGGATAAACAAAAGTGGTTTATTAACCATAAAGGAAACAAAAACTACTTCCTCAAAGTGAGGAAGTGATATGATACAACCAGATCAATATAGCCTTAGAAATAGTACAAAAAGACAAACATTACAGCATTAACACAATAGCCATAATACAATAAGGTGAACGCTTCCACAATAACACAACAGCAACCACTCTGGTATGGGGTATTGCAGCTGCTTTTAAGTCAAGTGATGAATGTAAAAAACTTACCTAATAGACTTTCGCTTTAACGCATCATTGCGATGTTTAACATAATATTTGACACCCACCCAACTCCTACCCTTAAGTGCAAATCCTGACGCCTCAATGCAGTCCAGACACTGAGTTTTTCCAGGCACTTTCCCAGAGTTGATGTGGTCCATAAGTGTTTTCTCGACAGCCTGGATTTCTTCGTTTGTCCATTTTAGTTTTTTTGGACCCTGAATCAAACGAGACAGAAATTACATGTTATTCAAAAACCAGCAAGTAATGAGGCTGTGATGACAACAGGTATTGACTGTAGCAGTACTCATAATACCAGAATTACTAGGAGATCAAGCTGTAGTTGCAGTAATGTATGTATTTACATTACATTTCATTTAGCTGACACTATTATCCAAAGCGACTTACATGCTATACAGTAGACCGTAGACACAACAACGGTGAGCAATGAGGGTTAAGTGTCTTGCTCAAGGACACATGGACATGGACACGATTACCAGAGCCTGGGATCGAACCGCCGACCCTCTGATTGAAAGACAGACTTGCTAACCACTATTTCAGGTGTTTCAGTAACACCTGAAATAGAACTAGCAATAGAAATATAGACGGTAGTTGCATAAGTATGATGTTTACCAACACTAACATCATGTAAAACAACTGGACATTGTCCGTTTAGTGGAGAAGACATTTTCATCAATCAGTTTTAAGCTGACGAAGCCTCCTGAATGTGACAAAATATAAGACTAAGAGATATCTGAAGAAATGAGTCCTTTACAGAGATGATTCTCAATTGAATATACTGGATGATTCTTAGCATGTGGAATTATTTTTCATTCATAATGATGGCAGTTACTTTAATATGCTAAAACCATGTGCTTGCCTGTGATACAAACACAGAGATAGCATAAATATATGCCTCTATGTATCGAACGGTAAAGAATACTCTCTATGCAGAAAAATAATATATTTACGGTAGGCCGAAATCATTGGATAATATTATTGATGCATTGATGTGTTGATAACTTTAATGTTGCAGCTGGTAATGGTGGAGCTAATTTTAACTACTTAATACACTTATTAATACACACTACTTAATGATATATCATAGTTTATTAGTTGTATCTATATTTTGGAGAGAATCTGAATCTACAAAGTAGTTCAACTAGTAACTAAAATTGAAAAATATAAAAAAAGTGAATTCCCTCTGAAATAACTAGAGGTATTGAGTTAAATGAAAATACTCAATTTAAGTGCAAGTACCTAAAGGTTTTTCTCAAATATAGTATCTTGTTAGATTCAAAACCTGCTAGAACAAGAGCACACAGTTCTTATTAAAGTTTCTCTATTCTGTGGATGACACTACAGTATGAGCAGTTATTACATTATGAGTTGCTACACATGTTTTGTCTCCTATATATATGAAGTTATGTAATGAAATTACTTAATTTTGATTATTAAACAGGATGACAGGGGAGTATGAAAAGACAGTTGAGAGGAGAGTCAAAATTCTTGATTAATTTGATTAAACTTAACTCAACATCTACAACAGAACAACTGTCAGAAACCCATCTCATGTCAGTGGACTCGCTAAATAACTTTAAAAATACCCCACGCACTGAACCCCAGGGGAGAAACTGAATACACTTTGAACAGATTACCTTTTGTTGTGTGTGATTTGCCAGAGACCTCCCCAACCAGCGGCATCTTTTCATCCGACGAACCTATTAAGGCGCAAGCAAAGTGAGAATAAAAGCCTTTTAATATATTTAATACAAGCACTTAATGTTCATAAAGGTCCAGACAAAACAATAACAACTAGACTAAAACTAGAAAAGGCCATTTTTTAAACTTGACTACAGAACAACATTCACAGTGTGCATACTTCAAAATCTTGAGAGAGAGAGATATCTTTATGAAGGCAAATCCCTGTCATAATTGGAGAGCGCAAATGAGCTCTACGCGCGCGCACAAATCAAACAGCCACGCGCGTAATTTACGTTGACGAGTGCTTTTACATCACTCCGCGAGTAAAAGTTCCTCTCGCGCATTATTAACCTGCTCGCTCGCGAAGCTTCAATCTGCGCTCGTGTCTGTAACCTGCTCGCTCTTGAGTAGATTTAGATGGGCGGAGCCAGTCACCATCGTATTGGTTACAATCCTCGTCTTTGGATTGGCTGGATATCACATACATACACATCCAGGAAGAGACAGATGAACCCAGTCTACAGCACCCAGTAGAGACTGAGCCATGTCTTTGTATGTGGGTCTACAGACATGTGGGTGTTAATGTGGGTGTGACCCAGTATACAGCACGTTATCTCCGTGTTCCAGGGCTCGTTACCACGATGTGGGCTATGAGGAAGCTAATGTGTGTGTCTGTTACGTTGCCAGTACGTTATCTCCGTGTTCCGGGGCTTGTTACCACGAGGTGGGCTATGAGGAAGCTAATGTGTGTGTGTGTCTGTTACGTTGCCAGTACGTAATCTCTGTGCCACAAGTCTACTGGAGCTTTCTGCCTGTTTAAACAGCCGGTTGGAGCCAATACAAGATCAAGTGTGACTGAATTAATAACACAACGCAAGAGGGAGGGAGTACACAACCGCTACAGTGGATACATATACACAGTGGGTACATATACACAGTTGATCAGGGGCGGACTGGGGGAAAAAGTGACCCGGGAGTTACTGTCAGACTGGCCCACTCATTACACTGTGCGTTATATATGTGTCCTCTGTGTATAAGACTGGGTTCATCCGTCTCTTCCTGGATGTGATATCCAGCCAATCCAAAGACAAGGATTGTAACCAATTAGATGTTGAGATACGATGGTGACTGGCTGCGCCCACTTACTGTCAGATTGAAGCTTCGCGAGCGAGCAGGTTAAACATTCGCGAGAGAGAGACATTTGCTCGCGGAGTGACGTAAAAGCGCTCGTCAAAGTAAATTACGCGCGCAGTTTGGGATTTGCACGCGCGCGTGGAGCTCATTTGCGCTCTCCAATTATGACAGGGATTGGCCTTCATAGATCTTATATAACGTTTTAGCCAGGTATTGGCCTGATATATAATAGAAGTACCATGACATCTGTTAAAGAGAGTCACGACGGTCATCTATTGATGTGAGATTCACAGCATTACTTTCTTACACTGAATATGTGTTATTCTTATTGCCAAAGTCAATGCAAAGACGCAAATGGACGCAAGTAGACACAGGGGCAGCAAACTGCTGTGAAGGCATTTTGCAACACCAGTTTGACTTTTCTATAAAAAATGTGGCTGTTACTTTGTATTCACTGTGTCTTCGATGCACGAAAATACCCTGATTGCAGTAAATCTGGCCCTTCTCATGTTAGAATGTAAAGTTTTGCAAATAAACTTACAATTACACTGTCGGTTCTCCTGAGCTCTGGAACACTGATGTCCTCATCAACATCATCTGGAGTGGGGTCAAGAATAATGGTACTGTCACTGGACCACTGGTTTTCTTCCTTAAAAAGAAACATCAGAAAATGTTTAGACAGGCTACCTACCTACAAAATTAAAAATAAGCTGTTGCATGGAGGCCTCAATCAGATTTTATTTAACAGACTTTACTCAGGCAGGCTGCTCAGGTTTATTAACAGCCACTAGGCCACAAATAATCAAATTATGTGGAAAACATTGCTTATTCTTGTGTATGTATGCTGTTTTACATAAATAATCAAAGAATAAACCCTACAACTTATATTACATCCAACATTAGGAATAAGTGGCTCCAATGCAAACAATTGAATTAATTAAAAGGCACCGCCTCATTCTAAGATCTCTTAGCTATCATTATGGCTGCACATTGACATAATCTAAAAATCTTGCTCCCTTTAATATTCAATACTTTTGGTACACAGGAACATTTTACTTTGAACTTAAACTGATGGCAGTTTAACAGACTGAGGAACTGAGTTCTGCAGTCAAACATCAAACTAAATCTTCTGTGTGATGGTAAAAGCTGATATTATTCAAATAAGATTTCAGAGGGGTGGACCATATATTACCAGCCAGACACAACATTCTCTTACTTTATGCAGCTGGAGAACCTGACTCAATCACTTGACCTACACACTTGAAACAGATACGTACCAGGTATATAGGCCACCACCCAAGTATATTTCAGCATTTTATCTGTTTAATTATTCGTCCATCCAAGACAACGACTACATCCGTTTTCATTTAAGTAGTGGTCTGCTATTAGACAAGAGTCTAGTGAATATTTAGAATAGAATTCAGTGGAAAACATTGTAGTAACACGTTGAATATGTGTGATTAACTAGCTGTAGTCTGTAAGAAATTAAATACTGTATCATTGTTTTGATGTCTATTATAGTTACACAGTCGAGCAGGTTAACTGTCAAACAAGAACCCAAAGACATCCTACCTCTTCCTTCTGGTCAGGGTCAAAGTCATCAGCGCCTGCAAATATATTACAGAGGATTAAAATATTAATATGGTGTACGATGAACTAATAACGGCAACATGAGGCTGTTCAAACCTTGATGGAAAAAATGTGTTTCATTTGCATTCCTATTTAAATAGTTGTATGACCTAAACCCAGAGAGTATGATCAGTTAGGGATAGCAAACGTATAGACTCCTTTATGTATTTAGTATAATATTCTACACTTTTACAAACAACTTCCTACAAACCTCAATATACAACCCCCTCCCCTCCTCACCTGTGCATTCAGAGCTGCCACCAGCGGATGAAAAACATGCTCCATCCTCCTGTAAGCAAAAAAGGACACATTCAGTCCAAATTAAACATGTCACAATACTCAGTATTTCAAGCTGTCGTGGTAGAATTTGTAATTAAAATTATGACATGAATCATTTAGATATCACCTGAGCTGCTATTATCCCAATTTGACCGAGACTAAAGTCTGGTCTTATAAGACTTTATTCTCGGTCAAATTATAGTAACGAGATCTATTTCTGTTATGAGGCTAAATATTCTAACTCAAAACCCATGGCCATTTGAATTACTATATCCGCATACATGTGAAAAAAATACTACATTTTAAAAGTTGACTGTGACTAATTTGATCTCATTGTAATACAGCTGTAACAATATAATGTTTTAACCTGAGTGCAACTTTGTTATTTCAAGATAATCTGTGGTAATAGCAAAGGTCTGGTGTGAAACTTGAACAATTTTTGTAATTGAATAATCAAAATTGAGGCCTCGGAGGTATTTGCCGTTTAAAGGTAGATCTGACATGACATTTATGTGAATTTAGGGAAGATTATAACATTTTTCCAATGTTAATATATATTTGGTAAGTCAATTATACTTTCGAACAACGGAAGGACTGACTATGTGCATGAGGCTACACTAGTTCTATCATAGTTCTATCTCTCTCTCTGTGTTCATCATGCTCTCTATATTCTTTATATTATGTATATTCGCAGCTTGGGAGATGAGAAAATCCCCCTTGTTCCAAAAACTACATAAATACATCACTTTGTTGAGCATAATACTAACATTCAGTGTGAAAAGATAATAATGATAAAACATCAGTTCTAATAAATATCTAAATCCCATTATATTGCAACTGTAAAACTCCCACGATGTGTAAATTATATATTTATAGTTAACCGTAATTAGATAATTGAAGGCTGGTCTCAGGTCAGTTTCACTTGACTTTGGCGCATGTGCCGTTAGCTGCTCGCTTAGTGTTAGCTAACATTAGCTAGTCCTATCACATTACAACATAGCTCTGTGTATATATGCAGTACATATACAAGCAGTACGAACAGTAACAGTGTAATGTGACATTAGGAAGGAGTATAAGCATTAAAAACTCACCATTTCCATCAAGATTTGTGCCGTCAGGTCACGTGTAGAGCTGCCTGCAATCTGATGCAGGCCCAAGCGCATGTGCTGAGGAGGGGCGGGACTAAGCCAGAAGTGAAACTTGAAATGTCACACAGAACCGGACTTTTACCATCCTCACGGGCCGTGGTCACAATGGGGACAGTACAAGTCATGATGTGTGTGATGGCTCAGAACAGAAACGTTTGATCATTTACACAGAACATGACTTTTACCATCCTCACGGGCCGTGGTCACAATGGGGACAGTACAAGTCATGATGTGTGTGATGGCTCAGAACAGAAACGTTTGATCATTTACACAGAACATGACTTTCACCGTCCTCATGGGCCGTGGTCACAGTGGGGACAGTACAAGTCAGGATGTGTGTGTGATGTATCAGAACAGAAACGTATGATACTTTACACAGAACATGACTTTCACCGTCCCCACGTGTCCACGCCCATCCCCCAACCCTTTGGTCACTGAGCAAGAGGAAGCTCAGGATCCATGTTAATAACTTAGACAGGTAATAGTAATTGCTAAAATATACGGTTTATATCAATTACCTGCTTATGTGAGGCGGTATTACTAGAATTTAGTATAAAATATGTACAAATTTAAATAAAATCTAAAAAAGGAGATTGAATTGACACAAGCATTTCTAATGAAGTTAATCAATAGAAGCATTATTAAAAAATTATACAAACATTGATATTCATAAAAACAAACTACAACCATTTATAAGCCCTTGTATTCAACAGAACAAGTATTTATGAATGTATTTTATAAATAAGTGTAGGGAACTTGAAAATATAATGTATTATACATATGATCTTGCTTATAATTTCATGTAATTTCCTGAAGACGGATCTACAGATAGTAGATATAGTTGTTGTGGTACACAAAACATAGAAACCGTAGTTAACTGGATGTAATTCCAATTCTTTGAGTAATCTGGTGACTCAGGATTTGTTGCACTCTGCCAGAAGATGAGCTGCACTGGCACCATCCTTATAGACATAGTCAAAATGATTGTGCCAACGACATGATTGGTCAGTGGGTGCACTACAAGTCTCCAAATCTCGATATGAAGCCCAAGTGGATAAGCAAAGAGCAAAGCCTGCTCCTTCTTTCATATGTTCCTGTATCCACCATACAGTCAATTGTTACAACAATATAGGCTTGTAGCTCCGTCACTGCGAGCTAAACACTCAACAAAGTCTCGACTGTTCTCTGTCCTGGCTCCTCGATGGTGGAATGAGCTCCCCATTGACATCAGAACAGCAGAAAGTCTCTACATCTTCCGTCGCAAACTAAAAACTCATCTTTTTCGACTATACCTGGAATAAAGAAAGTAGCACTTTAGTAGCACTGGAATGGCTCTTACTGATAGCACTTTGTAGTTGAACTTTTTGATGAAATTGTACCTTCTTGATTCTTGTTGTTCTGATTCTTGTTTGTAACCGTGGAATGCACTTATTGTAAGTCGCTTTGGATAAAAGCGTCAGCTGGATGAAATGTAATGTAATAATCTACCAAACAATGAGCGTTGCTAGCTACAAGGGATGCAACCATAGATATAGAATAGGACATTCAGCGGTTTTCCATTGTCATAATGATAACACATGTCTGTGGGGCTGTTAAGTGTTGTTGCAGCTCACTGGGAAGAGAGCCGACTTAGCTCAGCCAGATGGCTAGCTACTGAGCAAGCTAGCTTATCTTTCTCCTGAGTAGGCCTCAGTAGTTAGACAGAGCGACCGTTACACCGAGCACTGCTGTTGGCCACCAGCTGATCATCGTCTGTAACTAGTAAAGCATTTAAGCAGAGTAGAATTAGCAAGCTAGCTAACTAGTGGGTTGTCTGCTAGTTTGCTAGCTAGCTTGCTAATTTCCCTTGCTTAAATGCTTCGCAGGTTTTACATGATGTATCTTTAAATTTCAATTAGGTCAAAGTGCAAGAAACTTTTCTTGATATTAGAATGTACAGTGCATCCGGAAAGTATTCACAGCGCTTCACTTTTTCCACATTGTTATGTTACAGCCTTATTCCAAAATGGATTAAATTAATATGTTTCCTCACAATTCTACACACAACACCCCATAATGACAAAGTGAAAAAGGTTCTTGAGACATTTTTGAAAATCTATTAAAAAATAAAGAACAAAAATATAACATGTACATGTATTCACATGTAAGTATTCACAGCCTTTGCCATGACACTCAAAATTGACCTCAGGTTCATCCTGTTTCCACTGATCATCCTTGAGATGTTTCTACACCTTGACCGGAGTCCACCCTGCTATGTTCAGGTGATCAGACATGATTTAGAAAGGCACACATCTGTCTATATCAGGTCCCACAGTTGACAGTGCATGTCAGAGCACAAACCAAGCCATGAAGTCCAAGGAATTGTCTGTAGACCTCCGAGACAGAATTGTATGGAGGCACAGATCTGGAGAAGGGTCCAGAAACATGTCTGCAGCATTGAAGGTCCCAATGAGCACAGTGGCCTCCATCATCCGGAAATGGAAGCCACCAGGACTCTTCCTAGAGTTGGCCGCCCAGCCAAACTGAGCGATCGGGGTGAAGGGTCTTAGGCAGGGGGATGACCAAGAACCCGATGGTCACTCTGACAGAGCTCCAGCGTTGCTCTATAAAGGAGTTTGCCAAAAGGCACCTGAAGGACTCTCAGACCATGAGAAACAACATTCTCTGATGAAACAAAGATTGAACTCTTTGGCCTGAATGCCAAGCGTCCTGTTTGGAGGAAACCAGGCCCTGCTCATCACCTGGCCAACAGCATCCCTACAGTGAAGCATGGTGGTGGCAGCATCATGCTCTGGGGATGTTTTCTAGCGGGAGGAACTAGAAGACAAGTCAGGATTGAGGGAAAGATGAATGCAGCATGTACAGAGACCTCCTGGATGAAACCTGCTCCAGAGCTCTGGACCTCAGACTGGGGCGACGGTTCCTCTTCCAAGAGGACAGCGACCCAAAGCACACAGCCCAGACCACAAAGGAGTGGCTTCAAGACAACTATGTGAATGTCCTTGAGGGGCCCAGAGCCCTGACTTGAACCCGACTGAACATCTCTGGAGAGATCTGAAAATCGCTGTGCACCGACGCTCTCCATCTAACTGATGGAACTTGAGAGGTTCTGCAAAAAAATAATGGGAGAACCTGCCCAGAAATAGGTGTGCCGAGCTTGTAGCATCGTACTCAAGAAGACTTGAGGCTGTAATTGCTGCCAAAGGTGCTTCAACAACGTATTGAGCAAAGGCTGTGAATACTTATGTACGTGTTATATTTTCGTTCTTTATTTTTAATACATTTGAAAAAAGCTTTTTTCACTTTGTCATTATCGGGTATTGTGTGTAGAATTTTGAGGGAAAAAATTAATTTAATCCATTTAGAATAAGGCTGTAACATAACAAAATGTTGAAAGAGTAAAGCGCTGTGAATACTTTATGGATGCACTGTATTATACAGATGCTCTTGCATATAAATGCATGTAATGTCCTGGAGATGGAAAAGGCATAGAAAGGTTTGACAAAAAAATTATCTTAAAGACGATGAACGGAATACATGGATACATAAATAAATCATAGTGCTGTTTTTCTTCATTCTGGAATGCCAGAACCATTGGTCCAGTTAACCGTGAGCCGCTGAGTCCTTCTCTGGTGGCATTTGTGTAAATACATACACATTATACTGTGTGCGTATATATCTTCATCAGTAGTCGGAGAGAGGATATTAAGTCTTTTCCCTATATATATATATATATGTATATATATATATACACACACATACAACTGTGTAATGATTGTAAGGAGCTCGTTGTCACTAATGCCTAGCATCACTGCAAGTCCATCAGGCCTCAGACAGGATGCTCTAGACTGGGCCTTATTGTCTATAGTTTCTTGTTGTGCCAAATTACCTTGAGGAAGCCCAGACTATACTCATTATGATGCTGTTAGTATTTCGGCTTTTTCTTTTGGCTGTTCTAGCTGCACTTCTAACAGGACTACCAGTGCTAACACTTCTATTTAGTGATGATTAGTTTTCCACTATGACCTCTTTTTTGGTGTGATATTGTTAGCTGAAGAGCTAATGCTAGTACATATTTTATGTTGTCATACACATGTGTGTGGGGCTGTTAAGTGTTGTTGCAGCTTACTGGGAAGAGAGCAGACTTAGCTCAGCCAGAAGACTAGCTACTGAGCTAGCTAGCTTATCTTTCTCCTGAGCAGACAGGGAGTTAGGCCGAGGGACCGTTACATCGAGCGCTGCTGCTGGCCACAAGCTTGCCGTTGCGACCATCTTTCGTAACATTTAAGCAGAGTAGAATTAGTAAACTAGCGATTATCTGCTAGTATACTATATAGTTTGCTAATTTTACTCTGCTTAAATGCTTTACTAGTTACAGAAAATTAGCTATACAAAGTTGTTACTTATCAGGCTAGTGCTCAAAGTAGGCCCTTCTACATTTCACTCTTTCGTGTACCGTAATTTCTTTTCTGCGCCAGCAGTTCTCACAAGCTGCAGGTACCCTTTTCTGCCCCCTCTGTATCAGTTTCTCGTGATGGCAATTCATAACTGTGCTGCTCCAGTGTTTTTGCACCTTGCTTAAACAACAGTAAAATGCTTCACTAATTACAGAAACTTAGCCAAACAAAGTTGTTACTCATCAGGCTAGTGCTCAAAGTAGGCCCTTCTACATTTCACTTTTTCGTGTACCGTAATTTCTTTTCTGCGCCAGCAGATCACACAAGCTGCAGGTACCCTTTTCTGCCCCCTCTGTATCAGTTTCTCGTGATGGCAATTCATAACTGTGCTGCTCCAGTGTTTTTGCACCTTGCTTAAACAGCAGTAAAATGCTTCACTAATTACAGAAACTTAGCCAAACAAAGTTGTTACTCATCAGGCTAGTGCTCAAAGTAGGCCCTTCTACATTTCACTTTTTCGTGTACCGTAATTTCTTTTCTGCGCCAGCAGATCACATAAGCTGCAGGTACCCTTTTCTGCCCCCTCTGTATCAGTTTCTCGTGATGGCAATTCATAACTGTGCTGCTCCAGTGTTTTTGCACCTTGCTTAAACAGCAGTAAAATGCTTCACTAATTACAGAAACGTATCCAAACAAAGTTGTTACTCATCAGGCTAGTGCTCAAAGTAGGCCCTTCTACATTTCACTCTTTCGTGTACCGTAATTTCTTTTCTGCGCCAGCAGTTCTCACAAGCTGCAGGTACCCTTTTCTGCCCCCTCTGTATCAGTTTCTCGTGATGGCAATTCATAACTGTGCTGCTCCAGTGTTTTTGCACCTTGCTTAAACAGCAGTAAAATGCTTCACTAATTACAGAAACTTATCCAAACAAAGTTGTTACTCATCAGGCTAGTGCTCAAAGTGGGCCCTTCTACATTTCACTTTTTCGTGTACCGTAATTTCTTTTCTGCGCCAGCAGATCACATAAGCTGCAGGTACCCTTTTCTGCCCCCTCTGTATCAGTTTCTCGTGATGGCAATTCATAACTGTGCTGCTCCAGTGTTTTTGCACCTTGCTTAAACAGCAGTAAAATGCTTCACTAATTACATAAACTTAGCCAAACAAAGTTGTTACTCATCAGGCTAGTGCTCAAAGTGGGCCCTTCTACATTTCACTCTTTCATGTACCGTAATTTCTTTTCCGTGCCAGCAGTTCTCACAAGCTGCAGCTACCCTTTTCTACCTCCTCTATATTAGTTTTTTGTGAAGGCAATTTATAATAGTGCAGTTACAGTGGTTTTGCACCATGTTTAATCAGCAGTACAATTGTACAGGGCTATCATTTCCAGAAAAATATGTAAAACCCAAAATGTCCTAGTATCTTTTATTTAATGAAGAAATTCAGAGTTACTCTTTATCCTGCCTGATATTTATTTAGATTTTAGGAGCAGGCTGCAGCATTCTGGATCAACTGTAGAGACCTGAGAGACCCAGCAGAGCAGCCCGATAATACAGAGTTACAGTGCAACAAAACAAGACCTTATTAATATCCGTATTAATTCATGTTACACCACTGACATGGCATAAGAAATCAAATATAGTTTTAGATCTATTATTATTATTGCTGTTATTAATATCAATGATGAGATCATTAATAATAATTAAATATTATACAAAAGTTAAATATTAATAGCAACTATAGTAATATCAATATTCATATATATTTAGTATTTATTTATATATGTATTTGTGTATTTATATTTACAAATCAAGATAAAGTTTTAAATGAATTGCCAAACTTAAATACTACTTTTGACCAATAGGGGGCGAAAGAGAGTGAACAAACAGCGATGCACACTTCAAGAACAACCGACCTCGTGGGGACTGCAGTACCCTGTGTATACTCTAGGGGCGCCTTCATACACAGTCACACAGATTTTTGTCTTGAAAAGGGTTTCATGGGGACTTCCTAGAAAAAAGCATGGGGCGTATCTAGACACTGTTCTGAAGCCAATGGGAGGGGTTTGCCCGTGGGGACCTCGTTTTAGGTCCCCACGGTGACACGAGTCCCCATGGGTCTGTGTGCACTCAGGTCAAGGTCCCCACCGGAATAGAGGAACAAGAACACACACACACACACACACACACACACACACACACACACACACACACACACACACACACACACACACACACACACACACACACACACACACACACACACACACACACACACACACACACACACACACACACACACACACACACACACACACACACACACACACACACACACACACACACACACACACTAAGAAGCAAATCCAAAAAAGCAAAAGCACAGACAGGAATTCTTCCTCTGAGGGAAAAGAGGTCGGCGTAAATGCCAATCAAACGCAGACTTTTTGCGTGTTTCCTTCTCGACAGAGGAAGACGTCTGGGATGAAGGAATGAGGCAAACAGAAGGACGGGATGAGCTGGTGATGGTTGTGTTATCTCCATGCCGAGTGTGAGACGGGAAGCAGGTCTCTGCTGCGGCAGGAGCCTCCTACCTGGCTGTGCATGAACTTCAGGTTGATTCCTTCCAGCGTGACTTGCAGGAGTCCACCTTCCCCGGTTTTCATGTCCTGGACGGGGAATTCTCCTCCCAGCTCAGGACCTGAGCGAGGAAAGGAAAACCGGGTTCAGAGCGAGTGAAGATAAGTAATCCTGGATCTCAGCAGGCTGAAAACATTCCATGCTGCTGGGATGTGATGTGATGGGCCAGGAAGGTTTCAGCTTCCATACACATTGTGACCAATGGAGTTCCAAGACTTTTCCAGGACTTTAAACCAAATTTCCATGAACAAACATTTAGTGAAATCTGGGTTTAACATTAACGTATGAATATAACACATTCCATGACTTTTCCAAAACCTTTGAGATTTTGGGACTTTTCCAGGCGTGGAAATAACCATTTTAAAATTCCAAGACTTTTCCAGGTTTTCCGTGACCATATGAACCCTGTAGTTTATCCTCCATGAGACTTTTTATTGTCGCGCCTTAAACAGACTCCAAAGATGACATCTTTATGGGATCAGGGTCGTTGTAAGTAAAAAAAAAAAAAAAGATAAATCAAATGTACGGCAATATTCAGATTTCAATCGTAAATTTACGAGAGAAAAATCTTGGATATCCACAAAATCTGTATTTTACGGCATTATGAAGTCATAAATCTGCAACAACTGCTTGCCAAGTGAAGCAACATGGTTCAAAACAATAAAAAAACCATCATCACAGAGAATATACAACCATTACCTCTCCGACCCCAACAACAAAGACAGCGCCTCACCGGGTTTGATGCTCTGCTGCCTCGCTGCAGCTCTCTCCATGCTGTCCTTCACGCAGTAGTAGAGTTCCCGACACTGGAAGGCAAAGAGGGGAACGTCGTGTTAACGGCAGCAGACGCCCGTCTGGAGTAAAGGAATAAAGGCGCAGGACGGACCTTCTTGGTGTAGAACTTGTTGAGCTGCGTCTCCTGGCCGTTGCGCCTCCACAGGCACAGCACCTTGGTCTTGGGGCAGTAGGTCATGTTGATGAGCTTCTCGTACCACCAGCGCTCGTACACGGTGCCGATGTTGCTGCGCAGGACGATGCAGTCGTCGCACACCTGAAGCAACGGGCGGGAGAACGGATCAGTGGGGACGGCTTTAGAGGACGGACACGACTTCGTCCACCAGGCTGTCGGGAAGCTGAGCTCCCTCCTCTGAGACGCTTATGTCTGAGTGCTGCTATAATACAGACTGATAGTGGTTCTTAATATACATACGTCTCAACTTTATTATTATTATTATTATTATCTAGATTCACTTTATACAGGGTTCATACACATTTTGACCAATGGATTTCCATGACTTTTCCACGAATTTTCAACAACTTTTCCATGACTTTTCTACAACTTTTCCATGAATCTTCTACTACTTTTCCATGACTTTTCCACAGATTTTCTACAACTTTTCCACAAATTTTCCATGACCATACATCTGGGTGTGTCCATGAAAAAGTGATAAAATGTAGTATTTAAACTAACAATGAGGATTCCAAATCCTCCGTATGTTTGCACATGTTGAAGAATTGACAATAAAGCCGACTCTGACTACTTCCATGAGCTCGCGTTGGAGCGCTAGGAACTGCAGACTCGTCGTACCTCCATGAAGAAGATGTCTCCCGTGGTGTCGGTGCCGGCATGAACGACGAAGGTTTGCTTCTTGATGTGCCGGCTGCCGCTGGGCCTGATGGACAGCTCGCGGCCGTTCTAAAAAACAAAAAACGTACAGTTCAGTGGCGGCCGGGCGGACGGGCGAGGCGCTCGCTGTCGCCGGACGCTCACCATGTTGGCCAGCTTGTCCAGTATCTCGTTGATCTCCTGGCTGTACGCAAGGCCAATGTGGGACTTCCCCATCAAGCGCCTCACTTTCTTCTTGATGTCGTTTTTGTCCAACTAATAAAAACAAAAAGACGTCAAACAACTTGAGATGTGCGGAGGCAAAATTGGAATAAGACGTAAAGCTATGGTTGAACGGACAAACAGGCCACCGTACTTTCAGCATCAGCATGAAGGCGATCATATTGTGCAGCAGCGTCGCCAGGAGTCGGTCCTCATCGTCTTCCAGGCGCTTGCGGTCGTGATCGCCGAGAGACAAGTATCTGTGTCGGCAAAGAAACAAAGGTTAGTCCGGGTTTCAAATATTATCGTGGATTTCCATAATTTTGACTTTTCCAGGACTTTAAACCAAATTCCCATGACCAAACATTGTGAAATCTGGGTGTGTCCATGAAAAAGTGATAAAATGTAGTATTTAAACTAACAATGAGGATTCCAAAGCATACAGTATTCCTTAAAGGACACAAATGAATGAGAGACAATAGTTTGATTAAAAGAATAAACATTTATAGATATACTCAGCGTATGCCTGCTTATATTTTGAGTCTCTCTTTTAAAAGCATATTCATTATTTCAAACTAAATGAACCACATGAACACATGAATATAACACATTTACATGACTTTTACTAAACTTTGGGGATGTTATTTTTTTCAAGGACTTTTCCGGGCCTGGAAATAACCATTTTAAAATTCCAGGACTTTTCCAGGTTTTCCATGACCGTATGAACCCTGTGGACATTCCCAATGAAAAGGCCATGTTGAACCTTTCAATCATCTCCTGAGGTCCCTGGTCCATGCCCATGCCCTCGCGCTCCAACATCACGGCATCCAGGTAGGCGTCCTCCCAGAACTGCAGCTGGTCCCACAGGGTGGAGCGCTCCTTACCTTTGAACACATGACACAACACATGTCGCTCCACATTTTCCACAAATCACCAGCTGGTTGGTGGTCGTCCGCTCAACTCATAGCTGAATTTCCAACAGCACTTGAAGGCAACATGCACGTAGTGAACAAGCATGAAATGTTAAAGCTTTTAAGTTAACGTGGAAGTCAGAAAACATGCGTGAAGTGAGCAGAAATTGAAATAAATGTTAAAAGTTAACATAAAAGCAAATGGGAATCTTTCTTTAATTCCCCTCTGTGGGAATATTGCTGGACTGCTTATATTTTACTTTTTTTATTTCAAAACCGATGTGCCGCTCACCAACGGACAGGTGACACCCACATGACACCACAGCAAAGATTAAACACCGAACACACACACACACACACACACACACACACACACACACACACACACACACACACACACACACACACACACACACACACACACACACACACACACACACACACACACACACACACACACACACACACACACACACACACACACACACACACACACACACACACACACACACACACACACACACACACACACACACACACACGGTAAGAGACCAGCCCTACTTAGCGAAAAGGTTTCCATGGCAGCGTCCTCTAGTTGATCCCAGACGGAGCTCTTATCGCGGCCTGGAAGAGTTTCCCAGGAGGAGCAGCAGGAGGGAAGAGGAGCAGCGAGAGCAGGAGGGGGTTAGGCGAGAGGCGAGAGGGGTTAATGGCACAAACAAGAGCAGGGCGAGCAGGGCGAGCAGGGCGAGCCGAGGACGAACGCAGGCGCTCGGCGACTCGACTTCCTCGAGGTTCGTGGCGGCGTGTGAGGTTCGAGAGGCGGAACGTTTACGATGTGTTCAACCAGAGAAACAACTCCACGACCATGTGGTTACAGAGCGGCGTTCAGATTAATAACCAGGGGTCACACACGTTGACCAATGGGGTTCCAGGACTTTAAACCAAATTTACATGACCAAACATTTAGTTAAATCTGGGTGTGTCCATGAAAAAGTGATAAAATGGTTATTTCCAGGCCTGGGACTTTTCCAGGCCTGGAAATGCCCATTTTAAAATGCCAGGACTTTTCCAGGTTTGTAGTTTATCCTCCATGAGACTGCAGGTCAGGTACACAAACTACGTGACTACATGACTTTAAGAGGGAAGTAGGGAGACGCTTTCCTGCACTAGTAAGCTAACGGTAGTGTTACTAATATTACCAACATAAGTATTTGCACTTTAAATTGTGCTATAAATCATTTGGCTTCATGTCGTTTATAAACAGCATGCATTTAGTGTAACTTGTATATTAATTGGTGTGACCTTTGACCTTCACAGATGCTTATTTTTTGCACTTCTAGGTCATCACGTCTCACTTCTGTTTTTAGTTTTCTTTTCCTCTTAAAGATAACACCGGCCAGTGAAGGTTCAGAGCCAATGAAGCGCCTGCAGGAGCTGCAGCAACAGAAAGGAAA
>CM042224.1:3539090-3746590 GCA_023566465.1 Cottus gobio | reverse complement strand
CTTCATGTATACAGATGCAGGGGTTTAAAGATTTATTAGAGCGTTACCACACCTTTCTGTATACAGATGCAGGGGTTTAAAAGATCTATTAGAGCGTTACCACACCTTTATGTATACAGATGCAGGGGTTTAAAGATCTATTAGAGCGTTACCACACCTTTCTGTATACAGATGCAGGGGTTTAAAAGATCTATTACAGCGTTACCACACCTTCATGTATACAGATGCAGGGGTTTAAAGATTTATTAGAGCGTTACCACACCTTTCTGTATACAGATGCAGGGGTTTAAAAGATCTATTAGAGCGTTACCACACCTTTATGTATACAGATGCAGGGGTTTAAAGATATATTAGAGCGTTACCACACCTTTCTGTATACAGATGCAGGGGTTTAAAGATCTATTAGAGCGTTACCACACCTTTCTGTATACAGATGCAGGGGTTTAAAAGATCTAGAGCGTTACCACACCTTTCTGTATACAGATGCAGGGGTTTAAAAGATCTATTAGAGCGTTACCACACCTTTCTGTATACAGATGCAGGGGTTTAAAAGATCTATTAGAGCGTTACCACACCTTTCTGTATACAGATGCAGGGGTTTAAAGATGTATTAGAGCGTTACCACACTTTTCTGTATAAAGATGCAGGGGTTTAAAAGTCAGACGGGGGAGTTACAAGCAGAAAGCGGCATCAAACTAGGAGGAAAGAAATTACCAATGAAAACAAAACTGCAGGAGCGCAACATTAATCCTCAAGTCTCAAAAGCAAATGTGGCCCAAGTTACAACAACACAACCATCAGACACAAGCAGTTAGGCATGCAGACGGACCGGTGGACGGAAAAGGAGGCTCGGAGCGTTGGAGCGCTGGGGTTCGTCACCTCGGAGGAGTGCCAACGAGGAGGTTTTTACTTTAGCAAACCATTTATTAAATTAAATAAGTGGGCTGACAACTGTGAAATATTGGCTGTGAATACACAACTTACAGCGAGACACTTGAAACTGGGGGAGAGAAAGTGCAGATCATTTGAAGCAAGGGGTAAAAAAAAAACAAAGAAAAACACTGGAAAATAAACAGAAAACATTCGAAATGCTTTAGATTTTTTGCAATTATTTCCACTGATATTTAATTGCAGTACGATTTGCAATATTAGAGGGAAATATCATTATCAGATCATATTTTCTAAAATCATATTCAAATTGTTATGCTGTTTTTGTGGGGATCTGTAGTCTGTTGAATATAATATAGTCATGACATCACTGCAACAATATTTAAATTAATTGTTGAGCCCTAAGACCCACAGACAGATATATCTATATAATTTAAAATTGTATTTTAAATGAAATAGAATAAAATAATGCATCAAACTAAAAATCTAATTATTAATAAATTAATAAATAAGTACTTATTATAGTATATAGTAACTCCCACATGCGTTGGTTTCTTTAGTGTGTTCTGAATCCAACCTTGTGAGATGCTTCTATTATAACGAAGCTGAGATCATTAAATAAATAATGTATTATAGTAAAACAAAATGTTTTTGCTTTTTTTTAAACATGGCTCAGTTCAAAATTGTGTTTAAAAAAATTTCAAATAAATACAAAAATGTAAAAAAGAATATATATATATATATATATATATATATAAATATTATAATATTTATATATAATATATATATAATACCATTAGAGGATACCAACCGTACTGCAGTGTCCCGAGCAGTACAACGCTAGCTGAACTGAACCCGCCCCACGTTATTTGTGGGACATAAAGAATCCGATCCATGTCTACGTTTTACCCGGTACCCGGTCATACATTCTCATTAGGAGTCGTTTTATTTATTCATGGTTAAAGACACTGGTGAGTTTGGAAAGGTGGGAGAGAACGGAGTGGAAAAAGGTCAACAGCTTAACACCCAATCTCTTTGTTGTTGTTTTTTTCGTGTGTGAAAAGTCTCTTACTCTGTGGTTTTTCCATAGCTTTTTGCTTATCCTGGTGCTTGCTCCACAATTCTACCCAAGATGCATTGCAAGCAAGGAGAGAGAAAGACAGAGAGAGAGTCAGAGAGCAGGTTTGAAAAGGCATGTATGGGGGATGAGCATTGAAATCAAAACTAAAACAGAAAGTAAGCACTGAGGATCCGTCATCTTTGTTGGATGGAGGCGGTTTGTAATGTTCGCGTGCAGCTGCGCTTCAATCTGGACGAAATGAAAAGTGGAGTTGGCCGCGTGCAGCAGCTGCCACGGTAACATTACAACGCGCCCGGGGCTCCCGGCCGTCAGGCCTGGAGAGCCACACAGTGACGCCGGGGGCCGGTCGCGGGCCGCCGGCCGCATTTGTCTGGCTCTCCAGAGCGAAAAAGGGCGGGAGGTGTTTGAGTCGGAAAAGAGCGTGGGATGAGGGAGGGGGTGGGGGGAGGGGTTGGTTTCGAGAAGGCCGACGAGCCAGCGGGTGAAATGGAGCAGTTGCAGAAGCCGGGATGCAAGTCTCACAGCAAACTGTAGAATTGAAGGTGCAACTTTTCTAACGGGAAGAGAAGGGGTGCAGGTGGGAGGGGCTTCAGGGTGGTCGACTCAAAGTGTCCCCCGTACACAGACCCAGAATCAGTTTCAGGAAATTAGCTGGAGAAGAGATTATTACGGACTTTCTCAGTCGGTTGGTTCGACTAAATAGAAAACAATTGGGGGGGGAAACTGGGACTGTTTACTGGGGAGCGTTGCTTCCACCCACCATGCTGAGAGCGAAGGGAGCGGCCATTTTTTATTTGTTTTACTCGCAGAAACCTGCAGTACAGACGGGCACCGATTTTATCGATGCACATACCTCCGGTTTTCCCATTTCGTCCACTACTGCAGATTTGTAGGTGATGGAAGACCAAAACAAAAAGACATGCATTCACGGTGCTAAGAGGCTCACGACACGGGTCCAGAGGGGGGGAGGGGGGGAGGCAAACGGATGCTGGGGGGAAGGGGGGAGACAAACACACGCAGTCCAGGCAAATATTACACACACTTTAAGACTTCAACCGGGGCCAAATTCTGAATTCTGCTTCCAATTTCTTTTTTATGGTTACCAGGCAGGGTAACATTTTTGTATTAACTTTTTTTTTTTTTTTTTTTTAATAAAGCCGACTTGAGTGATTATTTCCAGCATTTCAGGTCAAAGTGTGTGGAATACCCTGTAAGAATCTGTCGGGGAACAAGTGAAGGGATCTTTCTTTGAAAGGGTTGGAGGAAAGAGAGGGGGGCGGGGCTAGTATTAAGGTTGATGAGCTTGTACGGGGGGGGGAGGGGGCAGGGGGGGGTCACACAGTGCACATGCAACCGGGGCCGGAGTGGCGTACACACCGATCGAGGCAATAAAGTTCTCCTCGTTCAGACTCCGCGTATCGAAGTGGCGGGCGCCTCGGCCCATGGCGTGATGCGGCAGCTGCAGGTGGGGGACGTTCAGGAGCCCCGGAGGCCTGGGGGGCTCCGTGGACCCAGAAGGACTCTCTTTGCTCCCCGGGCTGCCGCCGCTGTCTGTGGGGCTGCGCTTGCGTTTCTCCGGGTCTACCGATTTACCAACGTGAGAGGGGGAGGGGCCAAGGGACAAGATTGCATCGCCGTTGAAGAATAAAAAGAAAATATGAGGAGGTTTAAACTGGGAGAGGGTTAACAGCTTCAGACAGAAGTGGGAAAATTAATAAGCAGACAGACTTTTAGTTCTAACAATGGAGCAAGAAAAGTGTGAACCCGTGTGTGTGTGTGTGTGTGTGTGTACCTTTGGTTTGATAGTGTGTGCGTGCGATCTCCAGTAAGCTGAAGACACTGGCCATGCCCCCGATGCCGGCGTTGGTGTACGAGTGCTCCAGGCTGGAAACGGTGCACTTCAAGATGTCCAGCATGCCTTTATACACCTTCCTGCTCACCTCCTGCAGACAAAAACACCTCCAGGTCACGTGACTGACACCGACAGGGAGACGTTAATATTAATGTTCGAGAGACTTACGGCTGCAAAACATCACTTACGTACAGGCAAACGCTTTGAGAAGCGAGCAATTGTTTTAATCTCGTTTAAATGTTTGAGTCCAACATGTGAAATAGGATTTGAGGCTGTTTTTCGTCACATGTGATATTAAACTGAATATCTTTGTCCATTACTAAATAAAACAAGCAACCTGAATGCATCAGCTCGAGCTGTGGGATATGATATTTAATATTGAAATCGACAAAAAAGTGGGATTAATCAACAATGGAAAAAAATAAAATATTATTTAAATAAATAATAATATAATAATGTTTTTATAATAAAAAATACATATTTTAAAAATAGTATAAAAATAAAATTTAAAATATTTTAATTTAAACAAAAATATTTTAATTTAAACCAAATAAAAACTACATCTAACCTATAAAAGCAATATCTGCAAAATAAGCGTGCAACTTCTAATAATTCGTTTTATTCTTCTGGCTTTGGGGGTGAATATCGTGCATCTTCCGGCTCATCCGTTTGCACGGGGCTCGAACACGCGTCTCACCATGTCGCGTATGACCTCCTGCCGGGCGTCCTCCTCCGACTGGATGGCTCGGTTCAGTTTGCTCAGCACGAAGACGCGAAGCTGCTCGTTCTCCAGCAGGCGGCGCACTTTCTTCATGTTGAGCCAGCCGACTCCCTGGCCGTCCAGAACGCTCTGCACCACCTCCTTCAGGAACTGCTGGTTCTCGCTGGATCGACAAGAAAAAGTCACGTGATCAACTGATGAGCCGGGGTGGAAAACCGGATCGTTCGAATCTCGGAGGTTGGAGCTGCTACCTGGTGTTGTTGACCCGGCCCTGGGGGGAGGGCGACTCCCTCTTCACGGTGGGGCTGTGCTTGATCACCGAGGACTTCTGGTCCACGAGGGCCCGAGGGGCCCGAGCGCCTGGAACGAGAACCAACAACCATGAGGGCCCTGAACGCCACACAGCAAGATAAACAACACAACACACAAGAAAAGGGAACTAGACTGAAGATCACACAGTAGAAGAGAACTGGAAACACACACACAACCAGGAAAAGAATCAACTTTGAAACTAGTCTTTTTAAACATTAACATCACTGTGAGGAGGACACACACACCTGGACTCTATTGAAGGTTATCTACTGCAACACACACATTACGGCGCTGCTAGAGTCTATTATTACAACAATGGAGGAGAACGACAAATCAAACGGACACACACACACACACACACACACACACACACACACACACACACACACACACACACACACACACACACACACACACACACACACACACACACACACACACACACACACACACACACACACACACACACACACACACACACACACACACACACACACACACACACACACACACACACACACACACACACACACACACACACACACACACACACACACACACACACACACACACACACACACACACACACACACGAGATGTGAGGTCAGACGGAGGAGAGTGTGTGCAGCAACTACATCGGTGATGTCATGCATGAAGGGAATAAAGAGGCGAGGAAAACGAGCTGCACGCCAACGTCACGACTCGCCGTGAAAACGCTGCCCGCCACGGTTTGTAAAGGCAAGGCGGCCGGACCGGAAATCCAACCAATCCTCCGACAGTCGATCGTTAAAGCGGTCAAGGAGCCCGTCAGATCGGACGTCAGACGACCTTATTAGGAGTGCTTCCTGCCCGAGTGCCGATGAGGAAAGAAAACTCAACCTTATAACTCAGTGAAAGTCACATGGTCAGGCCGATGTGGGTGAAAGTCAAAGTTCCTGTAAAACTACACATTAAGTACGTGTGCCATCACATCACAATATGACTTTTGTCAATCGGATGTTGCACGATCTCAAGCTTCAGCCGTCCGATGGATCCTAGGAAGCACCGGGAATGAAATACGAGTCCTGAACTCAGTCTGCAAACGGTCCACAGCTCCACAGCCGCAAAGTCATACGTTCATTTGGAGAGTTTGCCCTGAGCTACGCAAACTAAACAAATTCAGGGGCGACTGTGGCTCAGTGGTTAGCAAGTCAGTCTTTCAATCAGAGGGTCGGTGGTTCGATCCCAGGCTCCGGTTGTCCATGTCGTTGTGTCCTTGAGCAAGACACTTAACCCTAATTGCTCACCGTTGCTGTGTCTACTGTCTACTGTATAGCATGTAAGTCTCTTTGGATAAAAGCCTCAGCTAAATGTAATGTAATGTAATGTAATTTAAAAGTTGAGCTGAGACATTCTCTCCTTTTAGTTTCTGGCTGATTCGGTTTCTGAAAGCATGAAAGGAAGTGGGAGGAGCCACTCCTACATGCAAGCATCTGTCATCACAGGCTGGTTCATTGTCACTTTTACGTGACAGCTGGGATCTTTTGTTTATTATTATTGCTGCAGTGTCCCGGGGGCCGAGAGGACGAGGTTTCATTCCCAAAACCAGTCCTTTGATTGCACAAGAGGAAATCTTTTTGTTTGGAAACCAATGAAGCGTAGCTGTCTGAGAACAAATCATAAAGTGATTGCAGCAGAAGCAGCCACGCCACCAGACGGCTCTTTATGAGCAAACATTACCGCAGGAGGAGCGCTTATGGATTTTGCAAAACGATGAATGTGGCCAGACATAACTCGGGTGAATTAAAAAAAGTTTGTTGGTAACCCACCGGAGTCTCGGGCTGAAGGTTCCCATCAATATTCTTCGTGGGTCGGCCTGCAGCTTTTAACTTTAGTTAGAGCCCAGTGGTCCATTAATGGAGGACACAGCTCTTTTTAAACAATGCTTACCCTGCGGGGTCAAATGATCGGTCGACCTGAGTAACGAGGCGGGGATCGCAGTGAAGCGGATCTCCATCCCAGAGTCTGGAGCAGCAACAACCTTCAATTCAACCGGATAGCACACAGAGTTCATCAGCAGAGTGTCACTCCAGTGTCAACCTCAGCCGGATGTTGGGCTGCTTTCACCCGGCCAGGACATTATGAATCCCTCAGTCAGAGGTACTTGAGAAATATCCCTCGTCAATTATGGACTACTTCATGGAGCGTTGGTTGGACCGTCCACTAACAACTAAGCCATCTTCTGCACCAACACATTTCAGCTCTCATCAGCTCTGCGGCGACTGAAAGGCTGTGAGGTCAACTTGATGGATAGCGAACCGTTTAGATTGAAACCTAATTGGAAACAAGAAAAGAAAAACCAGAAAAGCCTTCGGGGAGACAGGAAAGTAAAGTGAGAGCTGCAGGTTCTCCATCTGGGACGGCCTACTTTATGAATGGATGGGAGATGTTCTGATGGGGTTGTTTAACTCATCTTAAAAGGTGTGGCGGCACCACAGATGGCCAGAAGCAGAGGAACAACTGGGTAGTTCGTCCAGTAGTAATTAGCCTAGTAGTAATTATTCTTGTAGTAATTTGTCTAGTAGTCGTTCGTCTAGTAGTAATTATTCTAGTAGTAGTTCTTCTAGTAGTCGTTTGTCTAGTAGCAGTTTGTCTAGTACGTCTAGTAGTAGTTCTTCTAGTAGTAGTTTGTCTAGTAGCAGTTTGTCTAGTAGCAGTTTGTCTAGTAGCAGTTTGTCTAGTAGCAGTTTGTCTAGTAGCAGTTTGTCTAGTACGTCTAGTAGTAGTTCTTCTAGTAGTAGTTCTTCTAGTAGCAGTTTGTCTAGTAGCAGTTTGTCTAGTACGTCTAGTAGTAGTTCTTCTAGTAGTAGTTCTTCTAGTAGTAGTTCTTCTAGTAGTAGTTTGTCTAGTAGCAGTTTGTCTAGTAGCAGTTTGTCTAGTAATAGTTTGTCTAGTAATAGTTCGTCTAGTAGCAGTTTGTCTAGTACGTCTAGTAGTAGATTAGATTAGATTCAACTTTATTGTCATTACACATGTACAAGTACAGAGCAACGAAATGCAGTTTAGCATCCAACCAGAAGTGCAATAGCAGTAAATACCAATATACAGATAATAATAAGTATTTTACAGATAATAAGTTCGTGATATAGGTACGGGATATACAGATTGATTGATTGCGGTAATATGTACATGTTATACAGGTTGATTTGTGCATTAAATGTAGGTAGACTATAGTAGTTCGTCTAGTAGCCGTTTGTCTAGTAGCAGTTTGTCAAGTACGTCTAGTAGTAGTTTGTCTAGTAGCCGTTTGTCTAGTAGCCGTTTGTCTAGTAGCCGTTTGTCTAGTAGCCGTTTGTCTAGTAGCCGTTTGTCTAGTAGCCGTTTGTCTAGTAGCCGTTTGTCTAGTAGCCGTTTGTCTAGTAGCCGTTTGTCTAGTAGCCGTTTGTCTAGTAGCCGTTTGTCTAGTAGCCGTTTGCTTTTTATTCATCGGCTGATTGATTGTTTTCATATCCTGTTTTTGAATCTAGAGGCTAGACGGGGCTCCTGAGCTCCACTAACGTCTTCTTGGTGACGGATTGTTTTTTCCTTTATTGCAGGAAAAAATAATCTCAGTGGCAAACAACCTATTCTGATACGTCGGGCTACGAACACACGACACGCCGGTCACGTGACTTCACGTCGACACCACGGAGCTAAAAGCGGACCGGCGTTCTCGTGACAACGTTTATTCGTCTCATTTAGCCTTTTTAACACGGAAAATCTTCGACATTCATCAGAGGGGGATTGCCGTAGAACAACACGGTAAAACCTCGTACACTCGTGTTCACTACGGACCTCATTCCTGGCATCCAACCAAAAACGAACATTTATAAAAAAAACAAAAAAAAAAACTTGGGTTTCCAGACAAGGGAAGCGGAAGTTCAAAAATGCCGACTCATTCCTGCAGCACTGTGCGTCTCTATTGTTGTTGCATTGTGTCTTTAAAAGCCGACTGCTGCTGCGAGCCATCTGACTAGTTCTGTGGATTATTAAAGTTCTCTCACACAGTAAGGTAACAACAACATTACAAGTGCCTCATGAATATGACACCAGAGACATAATTAACAAAACCCCAGAGTACAAGTGAAGGAACATTTTGTAATGTTTTAGAAATGGAGAAATTCAAAATAGTACATTTACTTTAATTAGGAACCCATTTTTTTTTTATATTACACTGCCCACTGCCTCTGGTGAACTTATTGTTTCAGTACTGTGACAACCCAAAGCCTCTCGAGGTACTTCTGACCAGTGACAGCTTCAGTTCTCCCAACAACTCAAAAAGGAAAAACACAAAAAGCTCAGAGACATTGCGCCTTGGAAGAAGTCAGGAGTGTTTCATCTAACCTGCAACGTTGACCCAACCATAACTCATCTACCAGGTTGGAGTTTGCAGGACAAACAGAGACAATCGGTATCACGCCGGGCAAACGGCAGGATAAAAACACACGAATATTAAAGACTTTCCACCAGTTAGGTTTTTAATTTGCTTCTTTTTTCCCCCTTTAGTCACTGCTCATTGTGTACAGAACAATCGCAGCATGATTGGGTCCAACCCGTTTATACTCTGTGGGAGGAAACAGGACAAGAACAATGGGAAACAAAGCATGCTGGGAGATTATCTTCGCTCATTGTATTCTTAGTCTGCCTCTCCAACATCCTGTTCACCGTCTTGTGCTTCACTTGCTTCCCTGTTGCTTGATGTATTGTTTTAGTGTGCATCTCTCTACTGGTGATTCCTCAAGACTACTGGACTTCTTGGATCTTGGCTGAGTACATTCTCTAAAGAGGTTTCTCTGCTATATTCCTATTGTACTTGCTGTATTGGTTCTACTATTTGTGGAACTATCTCTACTAGACTATTTCTAGTAGACTGTTAATCTGTACTGTCATTTCTGTCTGAATTGTTTGAGCCGGGACTTTGCTTTGGTCAAGTGACTTAAACGCAACTGAACTAGCTAGGGTTAAAGTCTGCTTCTGTAATCCTACTGTACTTGGGACTAGGCTCTGGTTTTACTTTCTACTTTTGAGGTAAACAGATCCTGTCCTTGTTGACTTTTGGCAAGAAGCAGCTGTTCTTGGGAAACTCTCACCTCACTGATTAAAGGGAAACCCTGCTATTGTCCTGAGCCAGAGTACTTTCGATTGGTGGCCGTCACACTAAAGACCTGGGGCGGAGTCAACTCAGCTGACTCAGTGGCTTACTTAAAGCAGCTTCAGGAAGCCATTTCTTCAGTGTGCATCTCTCTACTGGTGATTCCTCAAGACTACTGGACTTCTTGGATCTTGGCTGAGTACATTCTCTAAAGAGGTTTCTCTGCTATATTCCTATTGTACTTGCTGTATTGGTTCTACTATTTGTGGAACTATCTCTACTAGACTATTTCTAGTAGACTGTTAATCTGTACTGTCATTTCTGTCTGAATTGTTTGAGCCGGGACTTTGCTTTGGTCAAGTGACTTAAACGCAACTGAACTAGCTAGGGTTAAAGTCTGCTTCTGTAATCCTACTGTACTTGGGACTAGGCTCTGGTTTTACTTTCTACTTTTGAGGTAAACAGATCCTGTCCTTGTTGACTTTTGGCAAGAAGCAGCTGTTCTTGGGAAACTCTCACCTCACTGATTAAAGGGAAACCCTGCTATTGTCCTGAGCCAGAGTACTTTCGATTGGTGGCCGTCACACTAAAGACCTGGGGCGGAGTCAACTCAGCTGACTCAGTGGCTTACTTAAAGCAGCTTCAGGAAGCCATTTCTTCAGTGTGCATCTCTCTACTGGTGATTCCTCAAGACTACTGGACTTCTTGGATCTTGGCTGAGTACATTCTCTAAAGAGGTTTCTCTGCTATATTCCTATTGTACTTGCTGTATTGGTTCTACTATTTGTGGAACTATCTCTACTAGACTATTTCTAGTAGACTGTTAATCTGTACTGTCATTTCTGTCTGAATTGTTTGAGCCGGGACTTTGCTTTGGTCAAGTGACTTAAACGCAACTGAACTAGCTAGGGTTAAAGTCTGCTTCTGTAATCCTACTGTACTTGGGACTAGGCTCTGGTTTTACTTTCTACTTTTGAGGTAAACAGATCCTGTCCTTGTTGACTTTTGGCAAGAAGCAGCTGTTCTTGGGAAACTCTCACCTCACTGATTAAAGGGAAACCCTGCTATTGTCCTGAGCCAGAGTACTTTCGATTGGTGGCCGTCACACTAAAGACCTGGGGCGGAGTCAACTCAGCTGACTCAGTGGCTTACTTAAAGCAGCTTCAGGAAGCCATTTCTTCAGTGTGCATCTCTCTACTGGTGATTCCTCAAGACTACTGGACTTCTTGGATCTTGGCTGAGTACATTCTCTAAAGAGGTTTCTCTGCTATATTCCTATTGTACTTGCTGTATTGGTTCTACTATTTGTGGAACTATCTCTACTAGACTATTTCTAGTAGACTGTTAATCTGTACTGTCATTTCTGTCTGAATTGTTTGAGCCGGGACTTTGCTTTGGTCAAGTGACTTAAACGCAACTGAACTAGCTAGGGTTAAAGTCTGCTTCTGTAATCCTACTGTACTTGGGACTAGGCTCTGGTTTTACTTTCTACTTTTGAGGTAAACAGATCCTGTCCTTGTTGACTTTTGGCAAGAAGCAGCTGTTCTTGGGAAACTCTCACCTCACTGATTAAAGGGAAACCCTGCTATTGTCCTGAGCCAGAGTACTTTCGATTGGTGGCCGTCACACTAAAGACCTGGGGCGGAGTCAACTCAGCTGACTCAGTGGCTTACTTAAAGCAGCTTCAGGAAGCCATTTCTTCAGTGTGCATCTCTCTACTGGTGATTCCTCAAGACTACTGGACTTCTTGGATCTTGGCTGAGTACATTCTCTAAAGAGGTTTCTCTGCTATATTCCTATTGTACTTGCTGTATTGGTTCTACTATTTGTGGAACTATCTCTACTAGACTATTTCTAGTAGACTGTTAATCTGTACTGTCATTTCTGTCTGAATTGTTTGAGCCGGGACTTTGCTTTGGTCAAGTGACTTAAACGCAACTGAACTAGCTAGGGTTAAAGTCTGCTTCTGTAATCCTACTGTACTTGGGACTAGGCTCTGGTTTTACTTTCTACTTTTGAGGTAAACAGATCCTGTCCTTGTTGACTTTTGGCAAGAAGCAGCTGTTCTTGGGAAACTCTCACCTCACTGATTAAAGGGAAACCCTGCTATTGTCCTGAGCCAGAGTACTTTCGATTGGTGGCCGTCACACTAAAGACCTGGGGCGGAGTCAACTCAGCTGACTCAGTGGCTTACTTAAAGCAGCTTCAGGAAGCCATTTCTTCAGTGTGCATCTCTCTACTGGTGATTCCTCAAGACTACTGGACTTCTTGGATCTTGGCTGAGTACATTCTCTAAAGAGGTTTCTCTGCTATATTCCTATTGTACTTGCTGTATTGGTTCTACTATTTGTGGAACTATCTCTACTAGACTATTTCTAGTAGACTGTTAATCTGTACTGTCATTTCTGTCTGAATTGTTTGAGCCGGGACTTTGCTTTGGTCAAGTGACTTAAACGCAACTGAACTAGCTAGGGTTAAAGTCTGCTTCTGTAATCCTACTGTACTTGGGACTAGGCTCTGGTTTTACTTTCTACTTTTGAGGTAAACAGATCCTGTCCTTGTTGACTTTTGGCAAGAAGCAGCTGTTCTTGGGAAACTCTCACCTCACTGATTAAAGGGAAACCCTGCTATTGTCCTGAGCCAGAGTACTTTCGATTGGTGGCCGTCACACTAAAGACCTGGGGCGGAGTCAACTCAGCTGACTCAGTGGCTTACTTAAAGCAGCTTCAGGAAGCCATTTCTTCAGTGTGCATCTCTCTACTGGTGATTCCTCAAGACTACTGGACTTCTTGGATCTTGGCTGAGTACATTCTCTAAAGAGGTTTCTCTGCTATATTCCTATTGTACTTGCTGTATTGGTTCTACTATTTGTGGAACTATCTCTACTAGACTATTTCTAGTAGACTGTTAATCTGTACTGTCATTTCTGTCTGAATTGTTTGAGCCGGGACTTTGCTTTGGTCAAGTGACTTAAACGCAACTGAACTAGCTAGGGTTAAAGTCTGCTTCTGTAATCCTACTGTACTTGGGACTAGGCTCTGGTTTTACTTTCTACTTTTGAGGTAAACAGATCCTGTCCTTGTTGACTTTTGGCAAGAAGCAGCTGTTCTTGGGAAACTCTCACCTCACTGATTAAAGGGAAACCCTGCTATTGTCCTGAGCCAGAGTACTTTCGATTGGTGGCCGTCACACTAAAGACCTGGGGCGGAGTCAACTCAGCTGACTCAGTGGCTTACTTAAAGCAGCTTCAGGAAGCCATTTCTTCAGTGTGCATCTCTCTACTGGTGATTCCTCAAGACTACTGGACTTCTTGGATCTTGGCTGAGTACATTCTCTAAAGAGGTTTCTCTGCTATATTCCTATTGTACTTGCTGTATTGGTTCTACTATTTGTGGAACTATCTCTACTAGACTATTTCTAGTAGACTGTTAATCTGTACTGTCATTTCTGTCTGAATTGTTTGAGCCGGGACTTTGCTTTGGTCAAGTGACTTAAACGCAACTGAACTAGCTAGGGTTAAAGTCTGCTTCTGTAATCCTACTGTACTTGGGACTAGGCTCTGGTTTTACTTTCTACTTTTGAGGTAAACAGATCCTGTCCTTGTTGACTTTTGGCAAGAAGCAGCTGTTCTTGGGAAACTCTCACCTCACTGATTAAAGGGAAACCCTGCTATTGTCCTGAGCCAGAGTACTTTCGATTGGTGGCCGTCACACTAAAGACCTGGGGCGGAGTCAACTCAGCTGACTCAGTGGCTTACTTAAAGCAGCTTCAGGAAGCCATTTCTTCAGTGTGCATCTCTCTACTGGTGATTCCTCAAGACTACTGGACTTCTTGGATCTTGGCTGAGTACATTCTCTAAAGAGGTTTCTCTGCTATATTCCTATTGTACTTGCTGTATTGGTTCTACTATTTGTGGAACTATCTCTACTAGACTATTTCTAGTAGACTGTTAATCTGTACTGTCATTTCTGTCTGAATTGTTTGAGCCGGGACTTTGCTTTGGTCAAGTGACTTAAACGCAACTGAACTAGCTAGGGTTAAAGTCTGCTTCTGTAATCCTACTGTACTTGGGACTAGGCTCTGGTTTTACTTTCTACTTTTGAGGTAAACAGATCCTGTCCTTGTTGACTTTTGGCAAGAAGCAGCTGTTCTTGGGAAACTCTCACCTCACTGATTAAAGGGAAACCCTGCTATTGTCCTGAGCCAGAGTACTTTCGATTGGTGGCCGTCACACTAAAGACCTGGGGCGGAGTCAACTCAGCTGTAGATAATTATCGCTAACACCGGTATAGAAGCAGGCGTGGCTTTGAAGCGTCAGCTTTAGCGTCAGCGAAGACTCATCGTATGAAGACTCGGAGAATAAAGACTTAGGAGTCTTTCGTTGGAGTCTTCGGGGGCGGCTGAGCATTACCACTTCCCTGTGAAAATGTGCTTCCCTCCCATACCCGTGTACATATCACCTCGTAGATACTTCAGACCTCGGACTCGTTCTTACTTGCATCAAAATCCTTCCGTGCTTCTTCACCCCACCCGCTCCACACAAACCCAACACCTCGTCACAGGAGGCCTCTGGAACTGCCAGTCAGCTAACCGCAAGGCAGACTTCATCTCTGGCTTTGCTATCAAGCAATCTCTGGACTTCCTGGCTCTCACTGAGACCTGGATCACACCAGACAACACATCTACCCCTGCCGCTCTCTCCTCTGCCTTCTCCTTCAGCCACACACCTAGGCCCACTGGCCGGGGTGGTGGTACTGGTCTACTCATCTCCCCCAAATGGAGTTTTTCTCTCTACCCGCTTCCACTGTCTACACCACTGTCTTTTGAGCTTCATGCTGTGACGGTTACCCATCCGGTTCAACTGAACATTGTTGTTCTCTACCGTCCACCTGGTTCCCTGGGAGACTTCTTGGAAGAATTAGACGTCCTCCTATCAAATTTCCCAGAAAACGGCCCTCCTCTCATTCTTCTAGGTGACTTCAACATCCAGACCGAGAAGTCATCTGACCTGGTGCTCCTACTATCTTCCTTCGCTCTCTCACTCAGTCCTTCACCTCCGACTCACAAGGCTGGAAATCATCTTGACTACATTTTCACCAGAAACTGCGCAACATCTAACCTCACTGTAACTCCACTTCACGTCTCAGACCACTTCTTCATCTCCTACTCTCTCCCACTCTTGGGAACTGACAACCCTCCCACAGCAACAGACTCTGCACCTATCCGTCGCAACATTCGCTCCCTCTCTTCCTCCTCTCTGGCCTCGTCTGTTCTATCAACCCTTCCTTCAACTGACTCTTTCTCACTCATGCATCCTAACTGTGCCACAGACACTCTCCTCTCTACTCTGTCCTCCTCTCTTGATTCTCTCTGTCCTCTTACGACACGTAAGGTTCGCAATTCCTCTCCGGCTCCGTGGTTGTCAGACCCGGTCCGTGCCCAGAGAGCCACTTTGCGAGCATCGGAAAGGAAATGGCGAAAATCCAAACACGCAGACGACCTGCACGCCTATCACTCTCTTCTCGCCTCCTTCTCTGCCTCTATCTCTGCAGCCAAAAGCCTGTTCTACCAATCCAGAATTGAATCTTCTTTCTCTAACCCCAAAAAACTCTTCTCCATTTTTTCCAACCTCCTAGACCCCCCCTGTCCTCCTCCTCCCTCCACCCTTCTACCGAACCACTTTGTCGACTACTTTACTAAAAAGATAGATGACATACGCTCCTCATTCACTGATCCCCTGCCCATAACTACATCTCCATTAACATTATCCGCCTCCCCTTCACTTTCCTCTTTCACCCCTCTGTCCCCCAACCAAGTTCTTACCTTGGTATCCTCTGCCCGCCCAACCACCTGCCCCCTTGACCCCATCCCATCTCACATCCTCCAGTCTATTGCTCCTGACCTTCTTCCCTTTCTCACCCATCTAATTAACACCTCCCTCTCAACTGGTTGTTTCCCTAACTCTCTGAAGGAGGCAAGAGTTAACCCTCTCCTGAAGAAACCCACTCTCGACCCGTCAGAAGTCAACAACTACAGACCTGTCTCTCTCCTTCCCTTTCTTTCCAAAACCCTGGAGCGAGCTATCTTCAACCAAGTCTCCTCCTTCCTCCACCAGAACAACCTTCTGGACCCTCACCAGTCTGGATTCAAGGCAGGCCACTCAACAGAGACTGCCCTCCTTGCTGTCTCAGAGCAGCTTCACACTGCGAGAGAAGCCTCTCTCTCCTCTGTCCTTATCCTTCTGGACCTTTCTGCTGCCTTTGACACAGTGAACCACCAGATCCTCATCTCCTCCCTCCAGGACCTGGGTATCTCAGGCACTGCGCTCTCCCTCCTCTCATCCTACCTCAGTGATCGGACCTACCGGGTAACCTGGAGAGGATCTGTGTCTGAACCTTGTCCTCTCACTACTGGGGTCCCTCAAGGCTCAGTCCTCGGTCCTCTCCTCTTCTCCCTGTACACCAACTCTCTTGGCTCCGTCATTCGCTCGCATGGCTTTTCCTACCATAGCTATGCTGATGACACCCAACTGATCCTCTCGTTTCCACAATCGGAAACACAGATAGCAGCACGAATCTCTGCTTGTCTGACTGACATTTCACAATGGATGTCCGCACACCACCTGAAAATTAACCCTGACAAGACGGAATTACTTTTCCTTCCAGGAAAAGTCTCCCCCACTCACAACCTGACGATTACTTTCAACAACTCAGTCTTGGCCCCGACCCCGACTGCCAGGAACCTCGGTGTGACCCTTGACAGTCAACTCTCCCTGACTGCCAACATTACCGCAACAACTCGTTCCTGTAGATTCATGCTGCACAACATCAGGAGAATACGTCCACTTCTCACCCAGAAGGCGGCACAGGTTCTCGTCCAGGCTCTGGTCATCTCGCGCCTAGACTACTGCAACTCCCTCCTGGCGGGTCTACCTGCTGGTGCCATCCGACCGTTGCAGCTCATCCAGAATGCAGCAGCTCGACTGGTCTTTAACCTCCCGAAATTCACCCACACTACTCCGCTCCTCCACGACCTTCACTGGTTACCGGTGGCCGCCCGCATCCGCTTCAAAACATTGGTACTGGCGTACCGTGCAACGAACAGATCTGGTCCAGTCTACATCCAGGACATGGTAAAACCTTACACCCCAACTCGTGCGCTCCGCTCGGCTTCTGCCAATCGGCTTGTAGCTCCGTCACTGAGAGCTAAACACTCCACAAAGTCTCGACTGTTCTCTGTCCTGGCTCCTCGATGGTGGAATGAGCTCCCCATTGACATCAGGACATCAGAAAGTCTCTACATCTTCCGTCGCAAACTAAAAACACATCTTTTCCGACTATACCTTGAATAAAGGAAGTAGCACTTTAGTAGCACTGAAATGGCTCTTACTGATAGCACTTTGTAGTTGAACTTTTTGTCGAAATTGTACCTTCTTGATTCTTGTTGTTCTGATTCTTGTATGTAACCGTAGAATGCACTTATTGTAAGTCGCTTTGGATAAAAGCGTCAGCTAAATGAAATGTAATGTAATGTAATGTAATGTTTTACTTCTTCCTGACTTAGATCGAGGTATATTTTTGTAATATTTATAAGTCCTTTGAAACGTTCCTGTGATAACACTAGCTCAATAAATAAACTAACATATGGTAGAGTGTAATAACAGTCACTATGAATGGCGGCGTGATAACACAACAGACATAATGCTCCACTGGACCTGAGGACACACACGGTGGCTGAAATGAGGGTAGACTGTGGGGGATGCTGGGAGATGTAGTTGACTGGCTTGGAGCAGCATGCAGCTCACTCCATGAATGGGCAGAACCCACCTTCTCCGCTCCCCGGGCCAGCCTCTGAAACTACCTCCATTAGAGAATTTAGCCCAAATACTGCACACAAAACCCAGAATTAGTGCCACGGAAAAAAAGGTGAACAGAGAGAGGGACGCCGGTCCAGACACAACCAGCCTGAACATCGACCCACAACACAGACATGCACACTCAACATGGCGCCAAAACATAAAAAAGTAGAGAAAACGACAATATGTGCCGATGATGGTATGAACCCTGAAAGTGTTTGATAAGATGACTAAAGCCGAGTGTTTGGCAACGCCATAGAAGTATGAATTCCAATCAACGTAGCAGGACGGAGTGGCGGCCATTTTTACGTGAACCGTGGCCTAACTTCCGTATAAACCTAACCGACTCACTCTAGAGAAGGACAAGCTAACAAGCTAACTAGCCAACTAGCCAGCCACCGGTCTCCGGAGCTGCAATGACGTGTGTCGTCACCATGAAAACTAATCATTTTCTTTGTTTACTAGTCAAAATAACCACAGAAAACGGTTTAATATCCGTTCTCCTCCTCATTGTATGTCTACGGGCAACACATTCAACATTTACAGCACCAAGTAAGAGCTGTGTGTATATTATAAATACACAAAAAATGTTTTATCTTTTCTGTTTTTGTGCTAAAAACAGAAAAGATAAATCATGATGCACAGTAAAACACTCAGAAAACCTGAGATCGTAAACAGCTTTTTGTGAAATGATTGCGTGACCTCAAAAGGGGGAAGGAAACACTCAGAAACAGGAGTCACGGCACAAGCAAGTGAGGTAAAATGAGACCATTATGTGAAGGTCATTGGAAAACAAACACCACAGAAGCATTAATTAGGTTAATGCGGTTAAAACCGGACCGAGCATCCTTCCTGTGCCGATGCCACGCCACTACGTATGTGTGCATCATAAAGACTCTCAGCCACACAGAGGAACAGAAGGGGAGGACATGGAGGACAGTAGAAGCTCTTCTATCTGAGGCCTATGCTGAGAAACAGGGCGTAAGATGGGTAGAGGTCACATCAAGGGTCGAGAGACGCCCAGTCAGGGGGGCTAAAAATAAAAGCGATCACACCAGACGTGACATACCCGGGCTTTCAGGGTCATCTGGACGACAAAGACAAAACACATCAGAATCAAAAAGGGGAGCAGAACATTTTCTATGGCAGCTATTCCACTTGGAGTGGAGCTATTGAGTGAGATGACCATGCTTCAGCTGGTTTCTCTCTCATTTAAAGTGAAAATCCAGCCTAAACAGAGTGTGTATCAGCATCTTAAACTCATCCTTACCCCCAAAAATAATAATAAAATCATAAATATCCACCCATTTAATTAAGTGCAATGTCCAGTCCCTCTAACCGAGGTCGTCTGCAACATGGAGAAAAGACCGCGACGGTAATTGGATTTATTTTGTTATGTTTAGGTTTCTATTCATGCATAACTGCAGTTTATCTCATGTCTCGACCTCTGAGTTTATTAAAACCATAAATCCTTTATATAGTTGTTTTGGACAGTTCACTTGAGCTGCCTCGCCACATGTTTCTGCTTCCACCATTTGACATTCTTAGCTAATGGTAAAGGAGAAATAATTTAAGAAAAGTATAAAGACAAATAATTAAAAAAAGGCAAATTTATGAGAAAAAACTACACATCTCTTCTAATAAATAACATCAAATCTGCTTTTGAGTGGATTTTCCCATTAATCGTGAGAGAAAAACCTGATACATCCTCAATAGTCTCCTTTAAAATGGCACCATATCCGTTTGAGAGACAGTCAGGATATAAAAAAACAGATCCACAAACCTGCTTGCTCCATTTCCTCCTCAATATCAAAATTGAAATATTCTTTTACCCCAAAAAAAGAAAACAATTTAGAAAAATAATTGAAAACAAAAAAAGACAGATTAATTAAATAGGAATACTTTAGTAAAGAAAATAAAGAAACTGAAAAAAAGAATTATACTTTTTCATTTTGACAAGTTTGCATAAATTATTACTTTTTTTTTAAATGGATAAGCAGTTATGAGTTTTATTTTTCCGTAGAATGGTATATTCGGGTCGTCCTACCTTTCAAACTGGGAAACGGCGTTTTCTCCCTCGCAGCCTTGTTGGGAAGAGCCAGATTGGACAGACTGAAGCTGGTGCCGTGGTTCTTGTACAGATTGCCTGAAGCCGGAGAACAAGATGTAGTGAGGAGCAGGGTTCATACACATGGAGACCAATGGAGTTACAGGACTTTTCCAGGACTTTAAACCAAATTCCCATGAGCAAACATTTAGTGAAATCTGGGTGTGTCCATGAAAAAGTGATAAAATGTAGTATTTAAACTAACAATGAGGAATCCAAAGCATACAGTATTCCTTAAAGGACACAAATGAATGAGAGACAATAGTTTGATTAAAAGAATAAACATTTATAGATATACTCAGCGTATACCTGCTTATATTTTGAGTCTTTCTTTTAAAAGCATATTCATTATTTCAAACTCAGCATAAATGAACCACATGAACACATGAATATAACACATTTACATGACTTTTACTAAACTTTGGGGATTTTAGTTTTTTCAAGGACTTTTCCATGTCTGGAAATAACCATTTTAAAATTCCAGGACTTTTCCAGGTTTTCCATGACGTATGAACCCTGGAGAAAAGAGGAATGCAATTCAAATGCAATACCAAAAGTATTATAACTGACATTATTTACCCTTCACAGACAATTTGGAGAAGACGTTTACTCTTATTGTTATCGTGTCTCGGGAGTCTAAACAAGCGGCAACTCACCCATGTCTTTCCTAAAAAGGTCACCACGTCATCATTTTACGTTATTAGACGTGTGTGAATATAAATTATTGAGTTATGGCAAAAAATGGTCACGGTGAGCTTTGACCTCCGGAGTCTTTTTGGTTCGTCCTTAAAGTGGAACATTTACTTTCCTTTTAGCCAGTTTGGATCCTCACTAACTTCCTGGGGAAACATCTTTCTCTTTAGCTGCTAAAAAGCTCAAGTAGTGCTAACGTGGTCACTCAGGCGTTTGGTGCCGAGCAGCGAGTGTACTAGTTATGTATTTATTATTAAAAACAGCATAAACAAGTTGTCAGAAGCTCAGAGGAGACTGCATGACGAGGCGACATCATGTTCCCTCTCACGCAGGCCACTACGCCCACTGGATTTAAAAAGCCTGTTTGTATTGGTGAGGGGGCGTGTTCAGGCTCCAGCTGGGTGTTTGGTCTTTACAGACTCGGCGACGTGAAAAATACATTTTCACAGTTCTGTGTCCCCGTGCTTTTTGTTTATGCATCTCCTGTTGTGTGCTAAACGTATGGGTGGAAAAACATTTGAGTTTGACATGAAAATCCTATTTTTAAAATAGTCGAGGACTCGTCCTGCACTCAGGGGCATCGAACCGGTGAGCCACACTGCGCTTGTGAAAACGCATGACGCAAAACGACTGTAGGGAGTGTTTTTTTCCCCGCTGATGTGCATTTGCTTCGTCCTCCTCGTCCTGATGCAACAACAAAGTGAGGGAGGTGTGAGCGGAGCATCCCACTAAACTGTGAGCTGTACTCAATCGTTGGGTTTCCCCGTGAAATAAGCCACAATAACAGGAGCTTAAGACGTTTTAACTTCGGTTCCACTTGGACTTCAGGAACTGGGTCTGACGCCCCCGCCTGCAGAAATCAAGCGCCCCCTTCCACATTTTTCACGAGCTTGGACTCGGCTGAAAAAGAAATGTTCTCACTGGCAAACGACATGAGTCCTCCAAACCCGTCGTTGCTGCTGTTGGAGATGGTGGAGTTCGGCGAGCTGTTGCGGGAGTCGCCCTCCCCGTCGGACTCCCCCGGCAGCCTCAGGCTGCTGGGACGCAGAAGACGCGGCGCCCTGCGGAAACGACCAAAAGAGACGTTACTGCGCGGCGGAGACACCCGGAAAACACTCGTAAAACCACTCGTCACGGGGGAACTCTGAAGCATTCACACATCACGCCGCACCGCCACAGATTCAAAGACCGCCATGAATGGAGGGAGTCGTTCTGACATGCTGGGTTCTGATAGGAGAACATTGCATGGTCGGTCAGAGAGCCCATTTGAATGATGATTAGTGCATTCATTCAAGCGATGAACAAGTTAACACACTTATTGCCATTGAGGTTCTGGTTGAATCGAGGGGTGTACGACTCCACTTGCTCCTCCGCATCAGGGTCATCCTCTGAGGGGAAGCCATACTGAGGCTCAAAGTACGGGTTGTCGTACTCTTGCTTTCTGTTGGCGGAGTCCGCCAGGCCAGAATCGACCGGCGGTCTGAGGAAGGGCGGACCGGCCAGTCCGGAGACTGGGTTCTGTAACGCGGCACCTGCTGACGCTTCAATTTCAGGTGCTTCCCCCGGCTCCTGGAAACACCAACGCACAGATTAATGTCCATTATGGAGGATTAAATACATTGCTCGCCTTCATTTTAATACATGCAAGATCAATTCTGGATTCCTCCAGTTTGGTCGTATCCATTCTGGTAAAATGTAAAATAAATAAAGCCCTCTCCAGATATAAAATATGTAGCTTCGACAACAGAAAAGAGAGGAAAAATACAGTTTATTTTGTTTTAAATTGGACGGATCACCCACTTGGTTGACGCCCTGGATGACCGTGCTGGGACTCGAGCTGGCGGTCGTGCTGGAGCTGGAGCGGGGAGGCTGCCCATCCGAGGGCTCGGCCGGGGCGTCCCCGCTCGGGGGACCCGAGGAGTCGGGGAGGTCTTGAAACTCCACCTCGCTAGCGTCTCCCAGTGCAGCGTGGGTAGGCGGGTCCAAGCCTGAGACATCAAGGTCAAACATTTATTAATTTAAAAAAAAGGTACGAATATGTTAAAGTCGTAACTTGTGACGAATCACTCACTCGGCGTGTCTCCCTGGATGTCGCCTTGGATCATCTCGCTCACGAGGTCTCCGAGTGAGGAATAGGACGAGCTGGAGTCGTCGTACGCGTCGCTGTCACTGCCGCTGCAACGAATGAAATGCATCTATAAACTCCATCTTTAATACAGCTGCTGCCGCACTGAAACTACAACTGATGCTAATGCTAACGTGTTTTCATTAAAAAGAGTCTTCAGGGTAGTTCATACCCGAGTGAAGCGGCCTACGCACAGATGTGATAAAAACAATAACAAAATTTGGGAGGATATTACAAAGAAGGCCACTTTGTTTCTTAATGCTTTAGAAAGCTGAGGTCCTAAAGATTATTATTATTATTATATATATTATTATAATAATTATTATTATTAGCGTAGACAAAGCGTAAACAAAGCATACACAAAGCGTAAACAAAGGTGTAAACAAAGCGTAAACAAAGCTTACACAAAGTGTAAACAAAGCGTAAACAAAGTGTAAACAAAGCGTAGACAAAGCGTAAACAAAGCATACACAAAGTGTAAACAAAGCGTAGACAAAGCGTAAACAAAGCTTACACAAAGTGTAAACAAAGCGTAGACAAAGCGTAAACAAAGCATAAACAGAGCGTAAACAAAGCGTAAACAAAGCCCTACCTGTCCGTGGGGTCGGACTCGTTGCCCTCGTCCTCCAGGGGACCGGCCATGGCTTCCACCAGCTGGGAGTTCCCATCGTACACCCGGTAGACCACCGGCTGTAACTGGTGCGCGTACCACTTGGGCTTGTCTCCGATCAAGGAGGGGTCGAACACGTCTGGAACAGAAGGGAGGCGCGTAAGAAGCCTTGGAAGACTTTCCCTGAACGGGGTTCAGAGCGCCGTGGTCCTCGGACCGGCCTTACTGTTGTGGATCCTCTGGAAGGCCAGGTTGGTGGGGTTCAGAGCCCACTCCCCGTAGAACTCCACCGCCTGCGTGTGCGACAGCTTGTCGGCGAAGCAGGAGCGCCGCGGCCGGGACGCCAGGAAGGAGTTGCACTGAAAGGCCACCACGGGCCGGGGGAAGAGGCGCAAGGTGCGAGTGTGCATCTGGAACCCCTGGAGGACGTTTGGGGAGTTGAAGAAGCGAACCATGGCGACCCTGCAACAGAGAGGTGGTTTTTTTTTTCTTCCCGTAAATATGCAAAAGTATAATTAGGATTGCACGATATATTGGTGGCTGATAAACTGACGGTAAGAAAATAAGTAAGAAAATACTATTGTTACGATAATAGAGCGCACACACACGCCTTAAGAGCAGCGGTTAAAATGGAGATAAAAAGCTCTCTTTTAGAAGAGATATCCTGTAATAATAATAATAATAATAATAATAATAATAAGAGACCGTTAAGTCACTTATATATTTTTTGGAGCCTCTATGTGCTTCACAGTGAGGATCACAGGTCTGGAGGTAATTAGACTAAATGTGAAAATCAATAATAGACGGTTTATACAAACAAGTTCACAATGAATGGATTTTCTATTCGAGGGATGCTGAGCTTAAAATAACAAATAAATATATTTATTATCCTTTTTGTATTATTACGATCAATTTATTGGCCACTGAATAAATACAGTCTATAACAAACAGATTATCATCGATTATCGGCCCTGAGATTCCATATATCCATAGATATAACGTTGCCAATGGAAACGTTCCCAGCTTGCCTGGTGGCGACGTCCACCGAGTCGACGTCGTTGCCGTAGATCAGGGGGTTGAACTCCGTGGAGGACGGCGAGGCCTTGTCCCGCCCCGGAGGGAGCAGAGGCATCTCGTGACCCTCCTGGAACTTCTCCAGGTTCAGGATGGGTTGGGTGTTCAGGCTCATGCTGGCCAAGGCCTAGGACGGGCGACACGGACCCACGTTAAAGAAACACAGCCGTGGATGTGAAGACCAAATAAAAAATACAATAAAACACTGATGGACCACTCCCACGATTGGCATCAACATTTAGTTATAATATCATTATTTCCTCGCTTTTGAGGAGAAATAATTAGGGCCAGAGTGAGTGAGTGATGGGGACTTAACATGGGAAATCTAGTCTATGGGATGACCCAATGAAAATCAAAAATAGGAACCCCATCCCCCATATTTCATTTTTCACAATTGTAATGTGCATGTTGATGCCTCCGGTGGGTGAGTCCCGTCTGAGGGGAAGGGAGTCAATATGCATGGTGTGCTTTAGACTCAAGAGTCAAGTGTTTAGCTTAGCATTATGGAACATTTAGTAGCCGGGTCTGGATGGATGTTAAAACTGTCAGAAAGGTGGTTAGCGTCATCATATCTGGTTTTAGTTTGGTTTTATTTATTTTTTTCCACGAAGAACACTCACTGATGCCAAGATAGATGCACGCACATTCAGTCATGCTGAAGCCAGAGCTAAGCAGTGGGTTAAAAGTATAAAACGGGTCCGCAACATTCCCGTGATCATTATGCAGTTTATCCAAGTCGCCGAGGAGGCGAGTTGTAGTCGCAAGCGAGAGAGAGAGAGAGAGAGAGATCGAGAGAGAGAGAGAGAGAGAGAGAGAGAGAGAGAGAGAGAGAGAGAGAGAGAGAGAGAGAGAGATCGAGAGAGAGAGAGAGATCGAGAGATCGAGAGAGAGAGAGAGAGAGAGAGATTTCCGTGCAGGGGCATTACACATTCCACAGGAGGAGAAATGAGTAACCTTATTTTCAGAGGAGAAGATCTGCTTTTGGGTGATCACGGTCAACCTAACCAGACACTGGGGAGGGGGGATAAGAGAGATGCGAGGAGAGTCACATGAAGGCCTGGGATGACAACTTGGAACTGACTCTGGATCAGCACATGACGGTCACGACCCGTTCCCTTTCTTTTCTTAGTCTCCTTTCAGCAGCACCCCCCCCCTCCTCCTCCTCCATTTGGGTTGCTTTGTTTTCGCCGACATCAAAAGAAGCACATTTTGGCGACGCCCACTTTTTTTTTTTACGAGATGCGTCTCGTTTATATTTTTTATATTTTCGTATGCTGAAGAAAGGAGATAAGAAAAGATACATCTGTGTTTGTTTTGAGAAAGTGATGGAGGCCAGAAAAGTGAGTGAAGACAGACAAGAGAGGAAGACCAAGAGGAATATGAGGAAAGAAGATGTTTTTTTTGTTGTTTTTCTTAAATGCTGAACATGAGGAACACAGACAAGCACACCAGACTTCACCTACAGAAATCAAAAGACACATGAGCCATCCATGGTGACCAGCTGGGAGGAGCCAGCGGTTACGATGGAGTGGTGGTGACACGAACACAGCAGATCTTTTCAGAAACACGGATAAAAAATACTTGCACAATAAAAGCACCCGTTTCAAAATAAAAGCCTCAACAACACAACCGCCGTTTTTGTCAAAAGTAAAAAAATAAATTAGCCGCTCGTGCGGGACCAATTTATTTTGGTTATCCGGTGTTCAGTGCAAGTATTTTTTTTTTTTTAGTGACTCACACGAGCAAACATTCTGCTTTTGGCATCACAGTCTTCAGATAATCACCTTCAGCGACACTTTCTCTCCAATCGCAGATATTATTGTTGTTGATGATATGCTTCTTGTTTCCATATATGCAACTGTGCTAAACTGAGGCCCCACACACACACACACACACACACACACACACACACACACACACACACACACACACACACACACACACACACACACACACACACACACACACACACACACACACACACACACACACACACACACACACACACACACACACACACACACACACACACACACACACACACACACACACACACACACACACACACACACACACGGCGTATGAAACTAAATGTGTGTATGTGACGGCAATTAACTTCTTATCCAAGTTTTGTGGAAAAACGAGGCTGAGTTGGGAATCTGATCAACAGCCAATGACAACAAAAGGAGCAGCCACAGCTACCTGCTTTAGGACGAAAAGCCCACCGACGGTCACGTCAGTGGTTTTAAACTACGTTCCCATGAATCAGATCCAGGTTCTGATGTGTTGGATTACCAGGTTAGAGGGGTACATTGGATACTAGCAGCATTGCTAAAGGTTTAGCTATGGGTAGCGGGGTCCTAGGGGCTGATTTGTTTACCTCCAATAGCTAGAGCATGCAAAGAAAACAAGAAAAGAAAAACATTTGTTTCCGTTAGTGCACCACAAATCCCAATTTCAAATTCACACTCATCTACAATACATACAACTGTGATGGAGAAGGAAGCCCCTACGCTCCCCACGGCTGAAAAGAGAGGTTTTACATTTATATGAGCAATCAGTGAGCAGCATCAGAAGGTCGGCTCCAGGGCGGCAGCTGGGTTCGCTGGTTCGGAGCCGAGCCGCCTGACACACAGCGGCAGAGCGCACACACACACACACACACACAACACAATAACACCGGAGGACCGGCACAGATCACACGCAGTACCTGCTTCAGGTGTTTCTTAAGCTCGCCTGCTTCAGGCTCTGGAAGAGGGGGAAGAATCTCTGCGTTGGTTGGTGCGATAACCTGGAGACCAAAAAAAAATAAAGTTGTAAAACAAAAAAAACATAAAGAAAACGGACGAAACAGATGAGAAGGGAGGAGGCGTGACGAGGCACCGACCTTGCTGCTGTCAAGGTCGACCAGCCACAGGTCGTCGGGCATTTTGAAGCCGGCTTTGTAGAGGAAGAAGCTGGCGGGCACGCCTATGATGTAGGGGGTGGGGGCGAGAAGCAGCTGTGGGGAGAGAACAGACCGGTCAGTCACTACCGACCCTTCTCCAAGCCCCGCCCTCCAACGCAGACCGGCCAATCGTAGCGGACCACTGACGAATGTTATGGTTTCAGGATGTTCTTCATGTTCGGGCTGTTTTAGTGGATTCGGAGCTTGTGAGGGTCAATTAAAAACCTGCATGTTTGGAACCAACCAGCCAGGTTTTAATGTGTTCATAGGTTTTACCTGCTCGGCAGAGGCCATGCAGGTTGGCAGTAAGGGGATGACGGGAAACATGTATTCCAGAGGGTAGATCATGGCGACGAAGGCCATGACGCTCATGGACAAAGCGTTGTAGTCTCTGGACTGAAGAATGACCTGAGGAAGCAGAAGAAACACGAGATCAAAGGAGAAAATATGGATTCAACGATTCAACGTATCTATTCCAAAAATTGAAGCCCACTTTTGCCTTTGCTTCACAACAGCGACATAAAAAAAAAGAGCTTTTATGAAAAATGTATTTTGCAGCACAAAGTGCTTGAAAGGGAAGTCACTCTAAAAGCTTCCAGGCAGCACTTTAGTTCAGCCTGACCGAATTTAATGAATGCATTGAATCCACCTTCAAAATAAAATAAAATAAACGGATGAATGCACGATGGCAGCGTTTCATACAGGCGGAGAACGCATTCACGCCGGTCGACCTCATTCAGGAAGACTTTTTTTGATCAATCTGAAATTGAAAAGGACGTCTGGGACGAGAAAAAAAAAAATACATTTTAGGTGAAGGGAACATCTATTTAGGTAGGCGGCCCAGATACAGCCTGTATTTAAGAAACTAAAGAAAAGAAAGCAGAGAAATTGTCCAGGATTTAACCGGCAGGTCTTTAAATCGGTGACTGAAGCTGCAAAGCTTTGATTTATATTTTGCATCATGGTACAGCAATAACAGGAAAACAGGGATTCCTGTCACAGCCATGCTAATGCTTCTGGTATCAAAGATATGGAGAACGAGAAGAGGAGCCTTTCCTCTCGCTTTTTTATTTTTCCCCATCGTGCCTCGTCCGCCTTGCAGTGAAATGGCTTCAGTGGGTCAAACAGAAGGCGCCTAATGAAGGTCACTCGGCAGATTTCTCAGGAGGGTCTTTGAACGAGTGGACGCGATGCTGACCAATCACGTCGCGCTAAATATAGCTTCGCTCGCCCGTTCTCCTTGAAACAATCAGGTCGGTCTTTAATAAATTCCCACTGGTGTGAAAACAAAGAGACGGACACAACTGGTTCTTTTCTTTACTATATTGTGAGACTGAAAACTGATGATTTCTGCAGATTGATGATTCGCTCGTTGCACGAATGTTGTGATATGTTGGTGTTGTTGCCTCCCTGACTTTTAAGGGTTTTATTGCATGTATGACAACGAGTTATCGGCATCTACGCGACTAAAATACGTGTCCTGCAAGTCGTGCAAAGACGGGCACAAAGAGGAGGTCTCACTCCGTCACTCATTGGTTCAGGACCGGGTCCGGGGTTACCTTGTGCTCCAGCAGGATGCAGCTGAGGACCTGGAGACAGGCGTCCACGCCCAGCAGCTCCAGGGGCAGGTGCAGGGGGAAGTCCACCATGGAGAAGCGAGAGTTGTCCGGCAGGGCGAAGGTAAGCGCCCGCTTGAGTTCGTGGGGCAGGACGTCCACGTCCACGCGCCGCTGACCGGCCACCGGCACCGGCGAGCGGAGCAACCGGTACACCCAGGACTCGATCTCCCGCAGGTCGGCCAGCAGCTGGCTGCCCTTCTCCTCCACCGACAGCACCCCGGTGAACACCCGCCACATGGTGTCCCTGGAAGGGGGAGAGCAGAGCGCTGCAATTACTTTATGTATTTCAGAGATTATTTTTTATTCATGCTTGATCTCTAGGTCTTCAAATTGTTTCAAGACATTCAAAGGTGTCATGTGACACCTTCAGGAGGCTGGCTTTGTCAGACCGATCCAAAACAAAAGATATTAAATGATTCATGATAGAAAACAGAGAGAAGCAATAAATCAACAAATCTGAGAAGCTAGAAGAAGAATTTCTGGCATTTTTGTTTGATGGACTTTAAGACCACACACACACACACACACACACACACACACACACACACACACACACACACACACACACACACACACACACACACACACACACACACACACACACACACACACACACACACACACACACACACACACACACACACACACACACACACACACACACACACACACACACACACACACACACACACACACACACACACACACACACACACACACACACACACACACACACACACACACACACACACACACACACACACACACACACACACACACACACACACACACACGTCCATCAAACAAGATATTTTCAGAAATAGCTTGAGATTCTGAAGAATGAATAAGTATGGTGGCAGTTTGAGAAAAATATCAATACACTTAAGTATTGCAATATTTTTTGAATGTAGTGTACTATGACAGTTTTCCTAAAATTAGATTAAAACAATCCCTTGTCAACAGTATCACAATATTGAATCAAAACCCTATTTGACACATATAATATTGCCAATACATAGCCCTAATATACAGTAACTCATATTTCCACAAGCAAACAAATGTCACCAACAAAATAGGTTAAGCTTAACAAATAACAATGCGTTGTCAACAGTAATTTCTTTGAATTAAAAACAGATCTAACTAAACGATTTGCTCACTTAATTGCAGCAAACAGCCACCACGAGGCCACGAAATGACTAATATAATGAGCAAATGAGATTTTATACACGAGAGGCTCTTAAGCAATCACCCAAATATTGATGTGCAAACCCTCCAGTCTACACGCAGAGACAATATACACTCTAGAGAGGGTTTAATGACACTGTGTGTGTGTGTGTGTGTGTGTGTGTGTGTGTGGTAAGGAGGCAGATAAATCATTAATCCTTTGGAGCCCTCCCACCAACTGCAGCTGCTACCCAAAAGGCAGCCAGAGACCTCAATCTGTCAGAGCCGCCATAGAATAGAAGGCGCTCGCAGCACCCTGCTTCCCCGTCATTGCCACGCCCCTTTTCAACCCACCATGGGGGGGGGGGTCCTCAGTTGTGTTCGGCCTATGGCTTTAATAACCTTTTCTTTTTTTCCTCGAGGTTTGTCAGAGAAATCTATATCGATGATATCGGCTGCAGCATTTTATCAGAGGAAAGAAGGATATTACATGATCTGTGCTTTAGACGGCTGGTTATACAGCTATAATTAATAAATAAATAAATAAGAGGGCTGTGGGGAAAACACTTTGGGTGACCAACAATCCTACTGGGCCTAAGTCAGTGTGAAGTGAGCCTAATTAACACTTTGCAACCTATTATGTCACCCTGGATAACCAAGAGCGTAACACTGCTGTGTGTGTGTGTGTGTTTTCTGCAGCTGTAACCAAATAAGAAATCAATCAACCCTGCCGTTTCATTTAGAAGAAGAATCACCAGACAAAAGCCATCAACTCGTGGGGTCTCCAGTCTGATGAGCAAAACAATGCTGAATGTTTGTTCTTATGAAGCAGGTAAAACAAGCAGCGCCTACATTAAGTTTTGTTATTAAAAGTTTCTAATTCTTAAAAACTGTCTCCGTGCCTCGGCTGAACCGACAGCAGTGGATTAAATATGATTCCCTGGATTATGAAACCTTTTAAATGCACATGTGGATATATTAATGGTGGTGTGGTGCGATAGCACTGTGAAAACATGACGAGCTGCAGATGGCCTGCAAACAAAAGCCTGGTATTAATGGTGCAACACAAACATACAGATAGCAGGCGGACAATGGGAGAAACAGATGGGGGGGTCACTGTGGAAGCAACAAATCTTTGTTATGTTTCGGGAAACGTTTCTAGCTCTGAAACAGTGACGTGAAAAGGCTTTTGAGCGACCGCATCGAGCCGGTTTGTCGTAATCTTCATGCGATGCCACGTCACGAACGCAAGAAGAAGACATATTATCAAGCATGAGCAGTATTTACCTTCTCTTTTACATTGTTAAGCACGCTATTCATTCTTTTTTTTATGTATTGATGTGCACACATTTATACGGGGTATAAATGTGTGCAGCAGCATCACGGCAGCTGACAGGAGGAGACTGGACAAACTGGTAAGGAAGGCCAGCAGCGTGCTGGGGTGTCCTCTGGATACTGTGGAGGTGGTGGGAGACAGGAGGATGATGGCCAAGCTCTCATCCCTGATGAACCACGCCTCCCACCCCATGCAGGACACCCTGGCAGCTCTGCACAGCTCCTTCAGCCACCGGCTGATTCACCCCCGGTGTGTGAAGGAGAGGTACCGCAAGTCCTTCCTCCCTGCTGCTGTCAGGCTGCACAACAAGCTGACCTCCCAGTAGCCCACAAACATTCTGGACTCTCAATACTTGGACACTTTTTATATCACTCTGGTCACTTTAACTCATTCTGGTGCAATATTTTGTAATATATTTGTAATTTGTATATTCAATATTCTACTGTACATTCAATTTATTCTTTACCGTTTTATTTTATTATGTTTATTACTGTTTATTTATATTACTTGTTTTTTTATCTTTACGTACTGAGCAATGCTGCTGTAATCCTGTAATTTCCCCACTGCGGGACTAATAAAGGATTATCTTATCTTATCTTAAATGTCTTTGACCTAGACTTACCGCCCCCTAGAGGCTGTCAAGTTAATTAAAGTCCACAATACAAATGGTTAAGGCAAATTCAAGGACGGGAAAGAAAATGCCATGGCTTTATTAAAAAAGGGAAAAATGTTTTATGCCCTCGGTAATGTGAATGAACTCGTGGCAATCGGCCCAACAATGAGTCGACATTTGGAGTGAAGCGGCGACGAAAGCAGTAAAGCGTTCGTTATCTGGCGAGCGTGAACGCGCTCAGTACGCTTTACAGCAACCGACCAGGTTCGTTCAGCTGGAACCGACTTTAAACCAAAATGTCTGCAAGCGTGTAAGCATCTAAAATACATATCACATACATAATACATGTATGTTTTAATGTGCACCAAAGGGGAACTGGGTCACAGAGGGGGGGATGCCCCCTGAAGCCTCACCTCTGGGTGGTGCGAGGGAGCCCGGCTCGCTGAGTCAGCCTCTGGCTGCAGCAGTCCACCAGCCTCTTCAGGATGTATAAGCATTCCCTGAAGGTGGAGAAGAAGGGGTAGTGGCTGAGTATGCACAGCGAGGTGAGCGTGCTGTTGCGGTTCCTGGCCGCCATCTTGGCGGCGCTCCGCCGGCGCTGCGGCGACTTGCCGGCGTTCGGCTCGGCCCCCGGCTGTCCGCTCTCCTCTCCGGAGGCGGGGGGAGTCGCCGAGTTGCCGTTGTTGGGCGGCGACAACGCGGAGGCGGGGCCTCCGCTGCCGTCGGACCAGTCGCTGGCGATCTCCGCCGCCTGTGCCGCCGCCTCCTCCGCGTGGGCGCTTTTGTCGCCGCGGGCGCGATGGTGCCCCCGCTGGAAGGAGCGGTAGAAGTTGACGCAGATCCCGTAGCGGGTGATTCCCGAGTCCTTGTCCGTCAGCGTGAAGACAAAGGAGGAGTCGTCGCGGAGGCTGACCCGCCGCTGGCGGATGCTCAGGCAGCCCTCCGGCTGGCAGAAGAACACCACGTCGGGCGGCAGCGGGAAGTCGTGGTGGTCCTCCAGCGGGTAGCGGCGGAGGAGCTGGGGGGTCTGGGCCACGCTGTCACTGCTCGGCTGCCTGGGGGGGAGAGGACGGTTGTAGCATCATTAGTTACGTGGCTTAAGTGAGCCGTCATTAAGCTCCGCCCCCTCGCTGCTACAGTGGAGCCCACACTGTCACTAACTGCACTCTGAAGAATCATATGTTTTTTTTTGGGGAGAAAACAAAACAATTATAGTGACCTCTCTCTGGTTCCTCGTGCGATATGTTGAGTCCTAACGCTGTGAATTATGGGATTATTTTGACCAAACCAGGTTTAAACATTGTTGAAAAAGTGGAAAGACTAAAATGACAATGGTGTGTTTAGCTGCTGTTTTGGTTAAAGTTAAAAAGGATTTTACTTTTAACAAAAAAGGTCCCTCACTAACAGGATTCTTTATTTCATATATTGTTTGCATAATTAGACAATACATAATGAGTATACATCCAGTATACCTTCATTAGCTAGCGTAGCATAGACTCTTCTGATGTTAGTTTTTAGTTTTTAAACGTGTATCTCCGAGTATCGCTATTATACAACGTTTAACCAAACCAGCTCCAAAACCACAAACCAGCCTGAAGATGAAGAAAATCTGAAACTATTGATTTTCATGAGCTCCTGCAGGCTACAGGTAGAAGACGATTCAACCAGCAGGAAGTCCAGTTTGTCAGCTCATCGCGGTTTACAAATCCTTTGCACCCGTTCTGTACGACTCTGGGCAGTTAAATCGTGGAAACCGTAACCTCCTGATCTGACTGAATACTTATAAAAAAGATAAACAAAGTCATGGCTCAAGCTAAAGACAAACAAAGTATTTGTGCGATCATTTTTCCTTGTATTATTTTTAGTATGACCCCCAAGACTAAGCATACTTACAGCCTCCCTCATGACCTAGATTACTGGGATACTCCTTCAAACCAGAACTGCTTCTGGGAGTCGGAGTTGGTTCCTACCTCGCGCCGACCACCACCAAGTAGTCCAGAAGGCGAGGGCACATTTTCTTTTTCTCCATCTTGAGCCGGCCTCGTCCCGTACGTCACAACGTCCGGGGGTTCGGTTCCCTCTCGAGTCAGTGGTGCCTTCCCATCACAGCTGGGGGAGTCCGGGTGTACGGTTGAAATGCAGCTCCTGGATTATCATGGTGATGGAATCGAAAAAGCCAAACCTGTAACGCAAGAAAAGACTCTTAACTCTTTGAACCGGATACGAATTAAAATGTATCGGAACATCTCTACTTAAGAATACCAATCAGATTCCAGAGCGTTAAAACAAAAGAATCTGTATTAATTCAAGTTTCTCACCAAAAACTACGAGATTACATTTGATCACATTATGATAAGGTTATGATCTACCTTCTGCCAATGTTCAGTTCTACTGAATGGAGCTTAAACGCATCATAATGCAACTCAAATGAGAAACAACGTGGATGCTTTGTGAAGAAATCTGGTCCCAAGCGCTGCAAAACACCGCTGCAGAATTAGGCTGAATGTGGCATCATGATTAATAGCGGGGGTTTTATAATGTCGAGGACTATAAAAGAAGCCGTGTGCCTTATTATTCGTTAGTTTGAAGTGGTTTCAACTTGACCTGTAGCAAAACTAAAACTACTTCAACTCCAAGTTACAGAGGACTGATGCTTTTTCCAGATCAGTTATATAGAAGAGTCATCAGTTATGAGAGTGTCTACCAAACTACCGATGACGGATCCTAGGAGACGCATTGCAAATGTAACCGCATTGCATTCTGGTTGATTTGAGGCTTCTGCCTGTGAAGAAAGCAAACAAAAACCAGGATCGGGATAAAGATCCGGCTAATATTGCAAGAAGTCCTCTCATCACAACTGCATTTCACACGAAGTGAAAGACGAATAACAATGTCGTGTCGTTCTCACTCTGCAGAGGGACCATCTGCTCCAGACGGAGAGACAAGGCTGTCCGACGCACAAACAAAGATGTCTGACATGACGAGCCCACCGCCAGCATGTCCAGTCAACCGGAGATAATAAAGGCTACCAACCCTCCATAAAACAGAGAGGAGTAAACGGTACTTTCCTATAAAATGTTGATAGGATTGCAGGTGTCTTAGCGTTGTTGTTTTTTGTCAGAGGATGAGGACCTTTCAGCCGAGGCTCAGTGACATGGTGAGCAGCCGAGGGGCCTTGGTGGAATAATCCCCCTTCATAGCTTGAACTATGGCTCTTAAATCCCTGTGAGGTAGCTGCAGCACACTCCACCTACTCAGTCACAAGCAACTGTCGTCACATTATTGGAAACAGCAGGACGGACAGTTTCTGACATTACGAGTTCAACATTTGAGTCCCAGTGAAACAGACGTTAGAGCATCTTTAGCGTCTCCACTAGGAGGAGAGCATAGCATCACAATTTAGTATTGATACACGGATGCCAGGCATTGATCCTTTATTATGCAACAATCAATATTGCAAATACAAATAAATTTTCAGTCCACTGGATGAGGTTAAGTCAGCCGCATTGGACCATGTAGACTGATATCATTGGTTCAAACTGGTCGGTGCTAGTGGATATTATATTTTACAGGAAGAAGAGCTGATTGGATTTGATCAAAATACACATTTTTCTGCATACGTTGTTAAGTTAAGGGGTTCTCCATTTCATCGCGACTTCCCCGACAACATTACGCAACCGAAAAACTATATTGTTGGCTTTAGTCAAAGTTACGACCAACAACACTGGAGCTGAACGCTCTGCTGCTGCTGCACATGTGATGAGAACGCACGCCATTTAAAAACAAGGGAGGGATTATGCCCGGCTCCAGACCTGTCACCAAAACTATTCACACCAACACGTTTTCATGTGACGTTATTAGCTGTGCGTCATGTGACGCGTTACTAAAAAAGCCGAAGGAAGAAGCCACGCCCCCAAACGAGGAGGTCAGGTGTTGTTCTACATTACCGTCGGTCTGTCTCTACCACAACAGAGATCTCCCAGCATGACTGTTAAAGGTAACATGAAAAGCTCTTCCTACGTCACCGAAAACTGCCAAGTCTTCAAAACGTATTTTCATTATCATATTATACTTCAAACATCAGGCAGTATGACGACAGGCGGGGACGATGGGGGTGTTGACACATATCTGACAGCCCGCATGATTGACAGGAAACTACTCTCACGCCACGGCCAACAAGCCTTTCATCCCACACCGACAAACACCACGTTCAGAAGCTCCACCCTGGGAAGCAAACACCGGCCCCGGAGCGGCGTTCCCTCGTCTCTTAAAGGTTGTTATCCCGGCACTGATAAGATGATGGGTGCATAATTCAAGCGGCGGTTCATACGCTGTGCCATTTATGCATTTTCCAATTGAAAGAGTAACCCGTGGAGGAAAACCACTGGAGGTCCAACTGAAGCTTGCCCTTCAAGCATCCTTTTGTTTACTCAGTAGGACCACTTAAGGGTTCATATTTGTGGCATAAAACATAAATAAATGAGGGCAATAAATAACTATTCAAATGGATTCAAACACTCCCGTTTCAGTGCTGCTATAGAAGATGTTGGTGGTTGCATCGTTGTCCTCCTTCATGGTTTTTGGACTCGTTACTGACTTGCCATATATCTCTCTCTCTCAATAGCTTCAGAGATAATTAACTAAAACTAGAAAGCCTCATGAACATCCACTGGTTTGGCTATATGTTTAAAAAAAAAAAGAGATTGCATTTGTTTTATGTCATTATTTAACCTTTATTTATCCAGGATAATCCCATTGAGATGAAAACACAGACAACAGACTGAAGCCCTTGTTGCGCTGGTATTACCCAGGGACCTCTGGTCAGTTGTGATATTTGCAGAGGAGTGAATTTGTCGTAATCTGTAAAAAATACAGACTTTTGAGCCAAGTGTGTGCAAGTTAGCGTGTGTGTGTGTGTGTGTGTGTGTGTGTGTGTGTGGGGGGGGGGGTCTTAGACATTAAAAAACACATTAAAACCATGACATACTCCAATGTGAGTGACATGTGATTCAATTTGAATGGATGTCAATCGTAAGCGAGCGATTTTCTTCGCCCGTTTCACGCAACGCGAGGAGACCGCAGTAACGATCGGGGGCGCCGCGGTCACGCGTCCTGCGGCCTTCATTAACCCCGGCAGCCACGGCCAGCGTCTGACGCAGCTGTGCCCATTAGGGGGTGCTCCAGATGCATTATGGGTCTAATTATGGCTAATAGCTCCCCTTGAGAGTAGGGACATAAAAACAGAAGTGAACTGGACTCCTAATGGAGCACGATGGTAAAAATGGTCAAAATGTTACTTAATTACAGAATAGACCGCGGAAGAAAAGACAAGGCTTGTGGCATTGTCGCCGACACATTAGCAACAAAAAAAAAACATGTAAAAACACAGCAGCTATAGCATTATGAACGAGTAACGCCGTCCGGTGCAGCAGTTTGATGCGTGCGGTGCCATAAGACGACTTGGAGAGATCAAAATACGTCTCGCTGAGTCAGCTCTCGTCATATTTAGTATAAATATTCAAATGTGCTGCCAGCCTAATGCTGTGCTATCTGCATGCAAATGAACGAGGCGACCAAAGTACACCGTCAGGTGAATGAGACAATGTGGGCATTGTTCCATCTGTATGTTGAGCATGTTGAGGATGAGCCGCTACGACTTTAGTCCTGATACAGGAACAGGAACCTGGGCTTTGGGTGTCGGCCGATACCGAGTACCGATCAGGTGCCGGTGTTTAATTGATCAGCTGAAGGCCTCACTGTGGGGACGAGACTGGGATCATTCTTTTAGGTATAAAAAGGAAACACCAGGCTTCTCTTAAACCTTAAAAAAAAAAAAGTCTTTCCTAGCTCTCAACAATAGAAGAAATATATTTACATATACTGAATTGCTTTCCATCATTAAAATGAAACACATTGTAACAACTTGATGGAATAATCAAGTCCAACAAAGGCGATCTGTCAGCCGTCTGAAACTAAAGCTCAACGTTGAGGTTATTTGTCACATAACTTGTGTACTTCAGCACACTTTGTGGTTATTTTTTAACTGAAACGACGACCGTTTCATAAGAACCTCAGAGGTTCTGTTGCCTCAACCCAAGCAAGTATTTCACAACCTAACCAAGTAGCTTTGATGCCCCTGGAGAACAAAGGTTTATTAGGAAGAGACTCTAATGCATGCGACGAGCAGAAATGTATATATTATAATAATATCTTTCACTTTTAGTCAGATATTGCTGTATGAAGATACGTTGAATGTACATAGACATAGAATTGATTGACACCGATACACGACCCAGCTGTTTGTCGGCCCAATACGCTGCATCCCTGCTGGAGCAACAACATGAACCTCCATAACAGCAAAATACAGACGGGAGATAACCCCATCGAGACACACACACACACACACACACTGTGCAGAGTACAGATCTCACCTTCTTTATCTTGCACAACGCATCAGGACAATGAATCAACGTGCGGGTCTGGCAACACGAACGCGCCCTGGAGCAAAGCCAAAATTGCTATTTTATGAGGCAGCAGAGCCGGAAGCAGAGCAGCAGGCAGACTCATCCAGCACCAGGAAACAGAACCAACGGCATTATTTTTAGATGAGGGCGGACGGGCCGCGGCACTTCACCGATTGTACTTAACAAACTCGGTATTCAACCTTTGTTTCTCCCTTCTAATGCGAATAAATACGGGATAAATGAAATGCCACACCGCGAGAGGGAAGATAACGACGTTGGTGAACACAGCAGATGAATCTGGTCTGCGGGCGGCATCGCTGCTTATGTAAGCTCAGAGGAAATAGATATGATTCACAGGCCTTGAGCATTGACGGAGGCACTGATCGGCGGTATGCAGAGATGGAGAGGACACACAAACGAGAGAGAGATGAAGTGTGGATTAAGTACGTATCGATCCTCTGCGTTCTCCTTTTTAGATTACAATGCTTTCCTTATTGATCCAATCGTAGAACGTTCCACAGCTGATTGAACAGATCGGAGAACCATTTGGTCCCGTCAATAAAACTGGCGAGCACAAAATGAGTCTGGATCTCTCCGGGCTCTACTCTCCATCTCTTATACTCTCCATCTCTAATTTGCATATCAATTTCTAAAAGAAAAAAAGACGTTCAACTTTGTCCGGTTTGTGAACCCCATTTTTCATCCCTAAACCGAAGCACGTATGGCAAAGAATATTACGTGTTAATATGATAGCTGTCACATGAAAGTGAGGATGGCAAGTGTTTACTTTGCCCGAGTACCACAGAAGTGTGCGTTACATAACAGTAATAACATGCCGCCCACGTTTTTAAATGGTAATACACTCAAACTTTTTTTCTTACCACGAGTTCATCTGTTTTTTATAGATGTATTTATCTAATTTGTCATTGTTTTATTGTGAACCCAGTTTATTGTCTATGACTCTCTGTTAACTGCTGTCTTTTTTGGCACAATAATGTTTTTATTTCACCTTACTGTAAACTGTTTACATTTCTAGCATTGTGTACATTTGTTTTGTTTTTTTGCACGTGACTAATCATTTCAATGGTTTGTATTGTGTTTCATTGGCACTCGATATGTTTCACTCTTTCTACATTGCATTGCATCACTCCAAATGGAAAAAAGACGTTTGCTTTTTTACATATATTGTCATCCAAGTCAAATGCTACACCGGGATCAATGAAGCTGATATAATTTTGTCTTAAATCATACATATACAAGCTTGTATCCAACATCTGACCTTTCTCACATTTATGACCTGAATGCGTGTTAAAATTCAGAATGCACAAGGAAGGTTTTGCTTATGACGTCACTTGATTGTGGTGATATTGTGTACGCATGCTTCTCCCAAACCCTGAAGGCCTCTTGACTCAATATATAATCACAGAGCTGCACATCACACGTTTATCCCCAGTGCATCCTATATAAAGAGGTGGGGTGGTCAAGGAGTAGCAGAAAATACATTATGTGTTGTACCTCTTGTTCACACACATTATGCATTATACATATAGAAATATCTGCACACAAAAATAGAGTTGCATTAGTTTTCGGATTGAAATCCACTGTCCTCATCTCTCGTGGTTATGACATCGCGTAACACAATACAGCTGCAGAGCGACACGGTTTCACCAGAAACGGGTGTCTGTTACAGCTAGCCAATGGCTACGAGGTGTGTGTTTTACAACCTAACGATGTGTGTGTATATTAGAGGGCGATAACACGGATATAACGTGGTGTCAACGCCTCCCCGGTCACTGCAGGAGAGCTAGCTAGTGTTGGTGACAAGCCGTCAGGCCCCTCGACTCGTCCTACACGTTCACCCCTAAAAGATGCTTCCTCTCACCTCCAACTCAGCTAGCTAGTTTAACGGGCTTCTACGTCACGATTTATCTACAGCTAGCTAAGTCGCTCGAGCTACTGTTAGCAGCTAACGTCAGTTGGTTAGCTAGCCAACGTTAACCAACTGACGTTAACTAGCTAGCTTTGTCGTCCGAGCTACTGGTTAGCAGCTAACGTCAGCTAGCTAGCTAACGCCAACTACGGGTAACCAATTAGCGTTAACTGACTAGATAAGTGGCTCGAGCTACTGTTAGCAGCTAACGTGAGATGCTAACAGTAGCTCGAGCGATGTATCTCGTAAAATAAACACCTGTCAAATGTTAAAAACAACAGTGGGAACAGCAGTGGCCTCAAATGCATTAAACTGGTTTAAATAGCGGAGACGTTGAGTGGGAACACCCCTACCTGCTGCTCGCATCGGGCCCGGGTGGGATGGGAACCCCTCCGCGGTCACAGAGGTGTCCGTCCAGCCTCCTCTTCTCTCTGGATCACCGGGGTAACGTTCGCGATGTCGGCTGAAAACGAGGCGGCGACTTCCTCTCTCGGGCTCGCTGCGTAAATAGGTGATGCGAAAACGTGTGTGTGTGAGAGTGTGTGTGTGTGTGTGTGTGAGTGTGTGTGTCTGCCTCTCGGCTCAGTCAGTCACAGACCTGCCTTCACAACATCCTCCTCCTCCTCCTCCTCCTCCTCCTCCTCATCATCATCATCATCATCATCGCTCCGCAGGGAGTTCCGCATATCGAGACCTAACGGAAGCGAACAACAAGCCCGGTGAATGCGCTCCCTCCGCGGGGACTAGCGTCGTGTTTTACGGGGTTTTATCCCCTCACAAAGCCCTTCTTGGAGCCATAGAAGAGCCACCCTACAAACTATAATCCATAACTCCAATTAACATCAATTAATGACGATACATATTTGTTTTCAAAGTGCCATCAAGCATATTTATATCCCCTTAATGCTATTTATATTACCACTATATTACACTGGTTTAATGCTAAACTGCATTTTGCTTGTACTGTGCAATGTCCATACAGTTTAATCTGTATAATCTCAAAGTGCTACATTAATCTGTGAAATGGATACAAACATATTTGGAATTCCAAACTTTTGTGTATTTATTTATTCATCAAAAAACCCTAAAATGGGAACTCTGGTAATGTTTCGGTGTAGAAGAAAACAAACCTAACCCCAAAGAAATGCAGACTGTACAGGGACCAATAATCCCTACAACCAGTTTTGCAAAACCTAAATTAAATTATTTTTACTAGCTGCTTTTATACTAGTTTCGATACGCTGATACACACATTATGTACAGCATCCACAAAAATAAGTGGCAATACCAAATCATATTAAAATAGGGCCCCTATAACCTCAAATGTAATTTTGTGACATCTCAAATTAGCATACCAATTCTTAAATTGTGCCAAAATAAAAAAAATCAATAAAGCAAGAGAGAGTGGTGTCCCATTAAAATACCAAATAAATCTGAGTGTACGTGGCCCATCCCGGAGGTTTTTTAAGGACCTCCGGTGTGTCTACGATGCAAAATCTCAAGTGATTACGATTCCCAACACGTCAGCACTACAGCATAGCTTTAATTTATACTGTACATACAAAACAAGAAGGTCTTCATGAGTTACAAGTATTAAAATAGGTTTGCATTTCTATACATCAACAATGTTTACAGTGTCGCCCTTTGAAGACGGGAAGTAAATGAGATCAGAGATGACAATTACAGTATATACAGAACAATTAACCTTTGATACCGACAGCTTTAACATGTACACGCAAAAGAAAGAAAGGTTTGTTGTTTTTCCTTGTTGGATAACAGCGAGTCAGGAGGCCTGGGGTTCAGTTGGGGGCATGTTGGAAAACCCCCAATAATACAGAACCTTTATTTATTTATTACATGATGGTTATTGTTTGGCTAAAGATAAACTGCAAGCAGAAAAAAAAAACTCATTTCATTTCAAAAGGAACCCCCAAAAAACACAAATCACTTGTATGGTCTGAAAATGCTGCACGCCGGTTATTCTGCTTCTTCTAATATTGATTGACCCGTCATAAAAAAAAAGCAAAACAATTAAAATGACATTATTTATGGGTTAGAGGGATTTAAAGAAAATCAATAAAAAAAATATTTTTCGAGCGTCAATAAAAAGTCATGAAATTTTGAGGCAAAAACGGCCAGAACACGTCTTCTACTCAGGGAATTACTCTGCGTCTTTTTTTTTAGGAAACTAGAATCAAGTTTGACTGTTAATTCAGGAAACTTTTGTCACACAGCTAAAGACGGGAATGAAACTGAAGCTCCTCGTGTTGCCCTTTAAAAAGAATATATAATAGTAATAATAGCTTCCAGTTGGGGAGGTGGAAGAAAAAGAAAGGCGTTTTTTGTTTTTGTTGAGAAAGAGGAAGGAACAACGCTCCGGTTACTGGTTTCTGTGGCCGGTTATTACAACCGAGAATGAGGAAGAACAACATCCTCTGTTTGTGTTCAACCAACCAGCAGGTGGCGCTTTGCCAGAGAACAGAGACCCTGATGTAAAGAAGAAAGAAAAGTCACAAATCTATAGATACTGCTGACTCAACAATTTACACCCATGATCTGTTGAAGATGGGGTTTGAAAGGAATTATACGTTTAAAAAAACATTTGTCAGATCCACAAAAGGTCGTTAAATTAAACAAAATTATATTTAATACAGCCATTCCTGGTTGAAGAGAGAGAGAGAGAGATAGAGAGAATGTAGAAGATTGAAATTAAAACCATTACGAGGTCTGGCTGCTGGTGTGAAGAGAAGGACGTCACTTAAACCCCGTGTTGCTGTGAGACTCGTGCGTATTTATATTTCTATTAATGTTCCATTCCGGCTTTTGAAATTAAAAACCCAAATACATTGCAGCTGCAAATGGAAAAACAAATGAAAACAAAAAATTAAAAAAAACCAAAGAAATGCAGCATAACTCTTGATTTGGACTTGAACTTGGTAAACAGCCGTGTTCGGCCCTAAAACAATGAAATAAACGTCACAATTATCAATCTTGCGTCGACATTTCTCTTCTAGTTCACGCCGGCCGCAGCAGGAAGCATCGAGCACAAACACGTCAGTCTGCAGTCATGAAGTTTATTATAACTCAAAAGATGTCTTTCTCTGATTTTGGTACATTGGTTTTCCTCCGTCTGACCAGTTAAAGCTGCTGGTGCCAGTGAGGCGCTGGAGCTCCCGGTGGTTTCAGCGTCACTCACGCGGTAATATTATTATCAAAAAAATAAAAAGGCCGCCACGTCCTCTGCATCCCGTTCACGCTATATGAATGTCGCCTACACATCCCTCTCACCTTTAAATGCTTGAAAACAAATCTAAATATAAACTTTGTAATTAAATGAATAAAAAAAAAGTACATCTCGCATACACGTTTATGATGTAATAGGTGAATTTCATTCTTTCCACTTTGATTTATAAATGCATCTTTATCCGGGTGGATTTATTATATATTTGAAAGGAGGCTCGACTTCTTTCCTTTGTTTTTTTTAAATCTTTACATTAAATTTGAAGACGCGTCACCAGCGCTCCGTAAAATAAAGACTTAGTCGCATCGCTAGTTTCCTCTTAATGGGTTTTACCTTCTTGTGCGTTAAGTATGCAATTGTACAATCTGTGTGTGTGTGTGTGTGTGTGTTCTACACATTTTTTTCCCTTGTGAAAATAAATATACACTTTACATGAAGAGTCAGTGGGCGTCTATGAATGGCCGACAAACGGCCCTATTTGCACTCGGAGGGAGGCTACGGTATTCCAACGGCGCTCCCAGAGGTCTACTTCACATTACTTTACCTGAGCGGCGACGCCGACCGTTTGGGATTCCTGCTCTGCCTCCGACACGGACTACTTGATGCCGGATCACAACCCACAATGCCAAGCGGGGGTGGCCTCCCCCCCATCGTCAATAAAGTGAACGGCATCTGCATCCGCCTTCCAACTATTGCACGACTGCAAATAACATAAACAAAAATAAAGATATCACTATTTCAACTGAAAGACCCGCTCAGATTATGAAGGTTAGACGTGTAGAGGACTGCACTAGAAATCAACGAATATCAAATCAAAGAAAAATGTGGCTAAGGAGCCGTATTATGCTGGTATTTAATAATCGGCATAATCACGTCAGCATCTACGCAAGACGACAAAAAAGTGTTCGTGAACACAAAACACGTCGCAGTCTGTTTGAGAGCAGAGGGGCGACGGTGCCTTCCTCCTCCTCCTCCTCCTCCCACGAGAGGAAAAACAATCTCCCTGCTGTATCTGACCCCGACCCCCACGGGCAGAGAGGCGTCGGTGTTCCCGCCCGTCTCGGAGGGGGGGGAAGCGTGACATCGCGGCCCGGAGTCACTCGTTGACGTCCCAGATTTCGGAGAGCAGCGGGGGGAGCTTCTTGTCCTGGAGCCGCAGGGCGAAGACCTGCTCCGAGTGGACGCTGCTCAGCGTCCGGAGGCTCACCAGCTTCATCAGCATGCGGGGGAACATCAGATGGTCCTGAGGGGGAACCGGGACAACACGCTGAGTGAGGCAACAATACTTCCAGGAGGAGACTTCCTGCCCTACGAGCACCTCTACGGGAATGACTTTTAAATGTGGGACTGCAGCTCCGTTTTCAGTGCCGTGTGCAAAAGTAACACAGCATTACATTAGATCCGTTTCTACAAAACTGACTTTTTTGTGGCAAACAACTGATCACATAACCCAGGGCTCATACACATTTTGACCAAGGACTTTTCCAGGATTTTTCACCAAATTCCCATGACCAAACATTGTGAAATCTGGGTGTGTCCATGAAAAAGTGATACAATGTAGTATTTAAACTAACAATGAGGATTCCAAAGCATACAGTATTCCTTAAAGGACACAAATGAATGAGAGACAATAGTTTGATTAAAAGAATAAACATTTATAGATATACTCAGCGTATGCCTGCTTATATTTTGAGTCTTTCTTTTAAAAGCATATTCATTATTTCAAACTCAGCGTAAATGAACCACATGAACACATGAATATAACACATTTACATGACTTTTACTAAACTTTTGTTATTTTATTTAGTTCAAGGACTTTTCCAGGCCTGGAAATAACCATTTTAAAATTCCATGACTTTTCCAGGTTTTCCATATGAACCCTGATAACCTTTTAAGCCCCTCCCCTCCAGTCAACCTCAGCCCTGACCTAATGTGCCTTTCGTGGTGCCGACACCCCGGCGGTCACGAGAGGGCAGCGCTTATGCAAACTCACATTTGGTCTCTTTATCATGATGTAGGAGCGCAGCGCGTCCACGTAGGGCTGCTGCAGCCGCTCCACCAGCTCGTGGTCCTGCACGTTTGGCCGATCTGAACAGAGATTTACCAGAAAGACACTTTCATTCATTACGGATCGATTGGCAAACGCAAACACAGCCCGAGGGAACCGACCGGAGCCTCTCTAACTCCTGAAATGCATTCTCACTTTGAGGACTCACTGCATTGATGCGTACTTTAGGAATTCTGACCTGCGGAAAAGATGTTGATGGCGATGAGCAGCGCATATTCCTCCTCGTCCAGATGCAGGTCGTTCATTCCTTTAGAGAACTCGAAGATGGGGTTGATGAACTCAAACTGAAGCCCTTAGGAGGCGAGAGGGGGAAAAAGACACTTTAAAAGAAGTTTATTTTTCTATATTAAACATATCTTATTGTCAAAACTATACCCAGTATTTATGAGTTTAATATGTTGTATTTAATATCTGATGGTGGCGGCCTGTGTTGTAATAGTTTAGACATACAGCAGCCCACTGCTCCTAAATGTCTAAGGATGGGTGAAATGCACCAAGTTTCATGTATGTATGTAAACATATGTAATATGATGACTGTAATAAAGTTAAGGTAAGAAAAAAAAGACTATTTGAAGCAAAAAAAACATGCAAGACATGTGAAATACAGTCAATCAGGTGATGCCAGGTATTCATATTCCATAAACACCCGACAGGCATCAAGTAAACGCACCTGCTTTGGCGAAATCCTCCTTATTATAGCTGAAGTCCTTCAGGAAGGTGATGCTATCTATAGCCGGGTTGTAGCGCCGAGACGTCTCCAGCAGCATGATCTGAGGAAGACGGACGCGTCTCGTGAGTGGAATATTAATATTGAGACAAAATGAGACAGAAACCATGCAGGAAGCCACGTGGCAACAAAGACAAGACCATTCAAAGTCCCGTTCTGCCCGGGAAGCACCGACGCACCTCGATGGTCGACGTCTTCAGGAGCGCAATCTGGTCCTCCCTCGTGAGCTCCAGGAAACCAGGAAGCTGCTTCGCGAAGTCCACGATCTCCTGGACCGACATGATGGCGAGCTCAGTGAAGTGGGCGAACCGCTGCTGACGCACCTCCCGGTTCTGCAAGTCCTGACTCAGGGGCCACGGCTGGCGGGCGCACACACAAACAACAAATAAATAAATAAATAAAGAAGACAGCTCAAAAAGGGAAACGGCAGACACTTCATCTGCTCAACAAGCATTAACAAGTACATTTTATTCTGCTGCGTCTGCAGTCCACGTTTACAGGGAGATAAATCAGCTAAAAGTGAATCGGTACAAACAGAGCTGGAGCTTTTAGTTTATTTAGTTTAGTTTATTTATCATAAAATTATTGTAAATTTGCCACAGCCCCTCCTCCCTCTACCTGCAGGCAGAGCGTCACAGAGGACACATGTCTTGTGTTATTCCATGACCCTATGGTCATGGAAAACCGGAAAGAGTCATGGAATTTGGTCATGGAAAACCTGAAAGAGTCATGGAATTTGGTATATCTGCTACTGATATTTGGCATATCAGTGACCCCTGCTCAGTGACCCCTGACCCCGGTTGATGCGTCGGGCTCTCGTTCGCTCACCGTGACCTTGGGCCGGTCCAGGAACGACCTCTTGTTGCACTGCTTCTGCATGGACACCAGCTTCTCGATCATCTCCTGCTGCTGCGGGTCCAGCGAGGCCGTCTCCGGCGGCGGCGTGGGCGTGGCCACCGCCGACGAGCGGGCCGTTTCGTCCTCGTGCTGCTTCTTCATCTTCTTCAGCCGGATCTGTTCCTCGGAGAGCACGCCTGCGGGTTCAAAGAGGAGACGCTCAGCTCGACCCCGGGCCGCCAACAGGAAGTGTTTTATGTTTTCCCCGTCGGCGTCGGGGGGAACACTCACACTGCTCCAGCATTCCCGCCTCCCGACACTTGCGCAGGCGGCACTGCTGGCACTTGCGCCGCATGTACATGTCCATCTCGCAGCGGCCGTTGTTCTTGCAGTTGTACTGGGCGCTCTTGATGACGCTGCGCCGGAAGAAGCCCTTGCAGCCCTCGCAGCTCAGCACGTTGTAGTGGAAGCCGGAGGCCTTGTCGCCGCACACGCTGCACACCTCGTTGCCCAGCATCTTGGGCGCCGGGCCCTTCTTCCTCTTCACTGGCTGCCCATCTATGCAGGAAAAGAAGAAGAGGGGAAGAACCATGTCAGGAACCTGGAGGTCACACAGAGGGTGATCGTGTCCTCTTATTTGAATGAGGAGAAGAGCAGTTCCTCCAGGCGGCCAATCAAAACACAGATCGGTTGCAGACGAGCCTGCATGCAAAACGCTGGATAGATAACATGCATGCAAAGACTGAAGTCAGTCGAGCACATTCTGTCGTACAGACTGTGTGATAAGAGATTGTATCCAGACATATTCAAGAAACAATGTTGTTTCTAAATGAAAAAAAAATAATAATACATTTACTTCATGAAATGTTCGCCATAATATTCACACCGAGCTACAAATTTATTCGACTCTCTCATACAATTGGATTCAAATAAAAAGGTGCGTCAGATGTCAAAAATCAACTATCCAGGCTTTAACCGATGGTGCTGGAAGCATTAAAGCTGATAAAAAATATAATTTGTTCACTCCCCATATTAATGTGCATATGTGTAATAAAAATAACAAATAATTGCAGAGTTATCATATAGAAGCGCATTAAGTTTAACAGGTGTATCTGGGAGTAACTATTCAAATAAAATTTGAATATCTCGTTCTGCAATCAAGATTCTTTGAAAAGAGATTTAAATAAATGCAACTCAACTAACCCGACGGAAAATAAGTCCACCCACAAGTGTAGCATTAAAAAATAAATTTAAAAAAAGCAAAATATGTTCACGTCTTGCTGGAAACACACTTCCATAAAATTTTATGATCACTCAAATGTTTTCACTTTCAGAATGATGACACGCCCAGGGATGTCCAGCTGTCCTTAAATGATGATGATGATGATTGGCGGAAACTTCCTGTTTTTCCAGATATGAAACTGGACACTCCCACAAAAAAAAGGATGTGTGATATTTAGTTGACCCTTTACGCCCCAAATCAGTTTCGGGGCATTTTCTTTTTGCTACCGTCACGTTTTTCCTCTTCGTGGCCTTGATTTTCACTGCAATATTAAAAAGTCCTTTTTATCTTTATGGAAAGAACACAAGTAGAGAGAGAACTTAAAAATGTCTTTTGTGTCATGTGACAGTTATAATGCCATAAATACTAAAAACATGGCTTCCTAGTCGCTCTGAGGAGCTCAGACTCTTCTGCTTCTGGTTCCTTCAAACGGTTATTTGGGGCGAGATTTTGAATGAGACTTGTAGAATAAGAGGTTTTTGATAAAATAGTATCAATTTTTAAATTCAGTTTGGCTGGTTTTTCTGATGGAAGTGTTTGTCAAACATGATGTGTTCAAGGACGGTTGGAAAGATGACAATCTGCCGAAAAATATATATATATATTTTTTAACAGCTTCTGGCTGAGATAAACTGTGTTGTTTTGGAGATTGTCTGAAGAAAACATGCGTCCCATTCCCACCGGGTTTTGGGGTTCAGCGGGTTTAATAAATGCCGCATCTAATATGCTTTTTAAATATCGCAAATGTAATGTCGGTTGTGCAGAAAAAACGTTTCCTCTCACCTGAGCTGGCCGGCGTGTCGCCTGCAGACGGATCCGGCTTAATGTCACTCGGCTCCACCGGCAGAGGGCTTCTCATGTCGGGCGGCGGCAGGCCGTTGTGGGGGGGGGCGGGGAAGTCATCTGGCTGGGAGAGGTCAGCCAGCGACAGCAGGCCGCCGTGCTTCATTGCGGTGCTTCCGCCGCTCTCCTCAACCATGCAGTCCAGCTGCAGCTCAGAGGCCCCGACAAACACCTTCCTCTCATCTGGAGGGGACAAAAAAAAAACACACTCGCACTGAAAAACAAACCACTTTGTCTCGGCTCGTCTTTAAAGCGGCAGGAAGCTGCTACACAACATCGTCTACTCAGGAAAAAGTGATAAAATGTAGTATTTAAACTAACAATGAGGATTCCAAAGCATACAGTATTCCTTAAAGGACACAAATGAATGAGAGACAATAGTTTGATTAAAAGAATAAACATTTATAGATATACTCAGCGTGTGCCTGCTTATATTTTGAGTCTCTTTTAAAAGCATATTCATTATTTCAAACTCAGTGTAAATGAACCACATGAACACATGAATATAACACATTTACATGACTTACTAAACTTTTGGGGATTTTATTTTTTTCAAGGACTTTTCCAGGCCTGGAAATATGCATTTTAAAATTCCATGAAAAGGATAAAAACTACCTTTGTGAAGCTTATAATATAAAAAATCGAACATGTGGATGCATTTAGGAAGCCCAAGGAATTGGTGATTGTACTGGACAACATGATAAATGATGGAATAAAAAGCCTTCTCTAGAGCGTACAACAGGAAAAGTTGTAAAAACCAAGCGTGACCGAACCCCCGTCCGGTCTGATCTCACATGCTGGACTAACAGAGGCTCCTCTCACCGTGACCAACATCTGGGATATCAGTCGCAGACAGCGTGGACATCTTCTGCACAGCAGCTTGTCATTACGAAATCAACGTGCACCTGCGCGACAAAAAAAAGGAACAATGGTACTCCGTTAGGGTGGCGAAGGTACGGACATGCCTATTAAAAAGGGTGATGAACAGAGGTGGTGTGTAAAGCTGCTGAAACCGCCGGCGTGAAGAGTGTGTTCATACACAACGGGTTCTTATATCACATCCATGGCAGAGGAAGCACCGTGACCAGAGCTTCACATGCGGAACGCAGTTCTTAGAAAGATCCAAAATATCAGGACTTGGAATCAACAGATCCATGAAAATGTGTGTGTGTGTGTGTGTGTGTGTGTGTGTGTGTGTGTGTGTGTGTGTGTGTGTGTGTGTGTGTGTGGACCAGCTGCAAAAGCAGAAGTGAAAGTGTGTCATGTGCAGCGTTTGGGTGCATTTCAGGAAACTGACTCGGCAGACACACACACACATGCCTGGTTCTCGGCTATTCTTAACCCGCCTGCGAGACCGAAACCCCGGGTTTAAAAATAAAGACTTTCTGCAATTTGATGCGAGGAAGAGAACATTATTATAATATAACAATGTATTTATTATGACTACAACTGCATAACTCTGTTACGAGCTTTATTCAAGCCAAATAAAACGGATGCAGTCGGCTACAACAGGCGTTAATGTTCAGTTTCTGTTGGCATTCAACTTTATGCTCGTTTCAGAGGCCACACACACACACACACACACACACACACACACACACACACACACACACACACACACACACACACACACACACACACACACACACACACACACACACACACACACACACACACACACACACACACACACACACACACACACACACACACACACACACACACACACACACACACACACACACACACACACACACACACACACACACACAAAATGATAGAATACTGTGAATTAAATACCTGACAAATTAAGGTAATTTATGATGTAAAGATCCTCCATGAAGCAGTCCTGCTCATAGATACTGTACAGAACTATGTAAACAGAAAAGAGAGCAGCTATTTTGCCCTTCATCTTGTCTGAGAGGTGCCGCTGCTGGGCATCACCTTTGTGCTAAAGGCTTATTCAATATAAATTGTTCAAAAAAGTTCGTCTGCCACTGTGACTGTTTCTCTCTATTATTCTCGTTCAGAGGGAGCAACGGGAACCAAAGACACAGTTTGTATTACGCAACCGTTTGTGATGTCACTTTTTCGTCATAACCCAAAATCACAGCGATTACCAACAGTGTAAATACGACAAACTGCTCCGTCAACAGTGGAGAGCAGCGATATCTAAAACTCACTCTCAGGCGCTGCAACATAATAAAAGTATTGAAAAAAAAAAAAACTTGCCAATGAGATTACTTGTGACAGTCACAACAGAAAAGTCATGCATGAAGGTGGAGCTCAACACTAGACAGATAAAAGGAAATAAAAGAACTGGGATTAAATGGGACTGTCTCCATTACCTATAATAAAGATAAGCCGACTGATAAGCTCCTAAAAACAATAGTAAAGCAGTAAAGTGCTCGTCCAAGATAAAAGCTTTCACACATGTAATATCAGGCCAAGTATTAAACTATGGTCATGAATGCACCGATATGTTTGGGCTATTCATACATTATATATCGGAATTATAATTCCTGTTTAAGTTTTGATCAACTTGTTGCTGAATTTAAAAAAAGGTTTTAAAATTTGGAACGTAATTCACATTTCTGTCCACGTTATTATTTCACAAATCCATTAAATGACTGTATATCCGTCATGTGTTTCACAAAGTGAAACGTTTGAGTCCAGCCCAATATTAACTTACACTTAAAAAGGTTGACATCTCTTCCTGATTAAACACTGTTATCGGATCGATGCTCGTATTGGCCGGTACCCAAAATGTCTCAGAATCAGGGTTAAAAAGAGACAAGTCGATGCATCTGTAACCATGTTTGTCGGTCACAAATTTGCTACGAAAAGAAAGACTGAAACTCTACGAGCCAATCACGTCCCATTAAAAACAACGATCCGCTACGAGCCTCTTATCCCGGACAAACGAAACAAGGACAACATTTTGACAGCGAGCCTCATTAGGATCAAACCGCTTTGCACCAGTGACAGTTGGACTGACCCGACCTCTGAAGCCGACGTCTTGTTTATCGTCCGTCCATCCCGCCCCGTCGATACCCCGGCGCTGACGGAGGACTCGCTGCGCCCGATGAGCCCGAAGGATGTGCCAGAAACCTGAGAGTTATCGGGCGGGAGCGCGATGACTGGATGTCTTGAAGACAGCGAGCAGGGGAAGAAGACAAGTGCCTTTCTACAAAGCCCAATGGGAGACAGGAGGGAAAACAGAGAGGGGAGGGGGGGAGGTTACTATTGGTCATTTGAGATGCTCTTAAATTCCCACAGGGCTGTGGCGCTCCAGACCTGTTCTTTTTAAAACATTTTAAGAGCTTGTTTTACTCAACTAGCCTCCTCAGGATGACCATGTTTTCTACAGGCTCCTCCAAATTAAACGGTCGATACCATTCAGAGCCCTTTTTTTATGTTTTCTTAATAAAACAATACAACCTTCAGCTAGATTTAGAACAAATCCAACATTCAGACATTGAGAAACCCCAAATCAATCCATCAAATGTGATGTCGGCACAGCGAGTGAAGCTCATTCAGCTTTCAGAGGCTTCATACACACACCAGATATAAATGGGGTGGATAAAATGATAGAATACTGTGAATTAAACACCTGACAAATTAAGGTAATTTATAATGTAAAGATCCTGCACTATTACCATGAAGCAGTCCTGCTCATAGATACTGTACAGAACTATGTAAACAGCAAAGAAAGCAGCTGCTTTGCCCTTCATCATGTCTGAGTTTAACTCAACTAGCCTCCTCAGGATGACAACATCTTTTCTCCAGTCGCTTCCAAATTAAACACCGTGACCCCTGAATATGCAGTCGATACCTTTCAGAGCCCTTTTTTTCATGTTTTCTTAATAAAAACGATACAACACTCAGCTAGATTTAGAACTAATCCAACATTCAGACATTGAGAAACCACAAATCAATACATCAAATGTGATGTCGGCCCAGCGAGTGAAGCGAATGCTTGTTGGACTTCTATTAAAACGAGATCTGAGGTGCTCAGGAGGTCTCGTTTCATCGGGCCATGCTGTGGCCGTAAAGCGTTTCTACCCCGTGTGAGCGCATGTCATCCTCACGCTGACCTCCCTGCACAAGTCCAATGTCCCCTGCATCTTATCAGTCACCTTTGCCCATGAGCATGTTTTCACCTAGAGAGCTGGAAAATAAAAGAAACGCACCAGCCAAATCAATAAAGCGCTGAATGGCACCACAACCTTCTTTTTCCCCCCATGTTCTCTGTACTCTCACATACTCTCCTGTTACAGAAAACAGGTTCTTCTTCAGTCAATATTACGCGTTAGCGTCGAGCTTAAAAGAGAAGACGCCGCCTGTACGAGTCAAACCCGTTCGCTCCATCAGTTTTAGAATCCGACGACATAAATGTGCCACCACGGTATCTGGTGGACGCCCCCCAAAAAATAGATAACTTATCGCACAAGCAAAAGTAAATATAAAGACCGAATTCAGATTATTAAGCAACTATTGCTGAAACAATTACTCAATTCACTGCAAGTTCGATGACCAATTACACAATTTAGACTTTTTTTAAACGCACAAATGTTAGAAGAAAATGGTTCTAGCTCCTCAAATGAGAATGTTTGATGGTTTTCTAGTTTTTTTCTTGGGTCTAATAGGAGGTTTCACCGATCACATTTGGGTATTGGACTCTGGGTTGGAATAAAAAAGCAACTTTAACATGTAAACGTTGGCGAACCGGCCATTTTTCACAATTTTCTGACTTTGAAAAAGAACAAACACAACACTGGCCGAGCCCAAAATTGCAGCAATGTCGGCGTCCACGTTGGCAGGTTGCAGGTTGGTGATCGTGAGAAAGCCGCGTTCATAAACGCCTCCCAGGCGGCGATAACAAAAACAACGTCCTTTTGTATTATTCTCAAAAAGGGGATCAACGGATGTCACAAACGTGGACTCCCTTACTCAGCGGCAACTTGGTGTGAAAGCAAAGAGTCAGTGCTTTCAGGAGTCACCGGGTTCCCAACACGAGTCAAAGTTCCCACACAAACACAGTGATGGAAGAGGAGGAGGAGGAGGAGGAGGAAGAGGACTACTCCTTCAGGGCCCAGATGATTTCACTTGTCCTGACTGGAGACTCAGGTTAACCTCCTCTGGGGGGGAAGGGGGGTGTCTGCTGGGAAGTAACACCACAACTAAATAAATATATAAAAAAATGGTTACAGGTGCAGAATGTCACGTGTCAGTTACGCCCCAATAAAAGAGACAAACACCGTGGAGGTGGACGTTTAAGACGCTGCACCAAGAAGCCATAGAAACAGCCCGCCACGGGCCAGACGAGCGTTAATTGCGCAATCGTGTTGCGTTACGACATGTCGCAACGTACAAATTAAAAATAAAAATAAAAACACATTTGGCGAGTTTCGCATCGACACTGCCGATGTTTGCCTCTCGTCTAGGCCACAGACCCGGTGCTACCGTTAGCCGACCTTCGGTTTACCGACCAAACGGGCGGCGACGACGTCCAAACGCGACGTGCGTCACCGGCCGTTGGCTCGCGAGCCCCGTACAGGTGGCGGTTAAAAAAACGTAAAGTGAGATTAGCTTCCAAGTCTAACCCCAAACCAGGCCAATGTCGGTGGCTTTAACACCCCCGCACTCGACAGCGACACCCTTTAAACAAGTTCAACTCACCGAGCCAACGTCACATAACGGCTTACGGCAAAACGGGATCAAACAGGGGGCCGGAATCGGTTGACTTTTGCCGGAGACTTGGCGAGTTCGGGAGTAGCCCTGCTCGTTAGTCGGGGGGGACGCTGCTCCGTCCGTTGGTGGCTGTTGACAGCGGCTCTGACAACCGGAGAGATAGCATGTTAGCTCGCGAGCCAAGCCAGCGTAGTTAGGTCATGTGATTCAGCGGCTCTGAGAAAGCGGCGCGCGCAGCGGGAAAAGCTTTCAGTACGTCAGGGTTTCTGAAGGCCCATTGTTAGGTCTCGCAGGCAGCTGGCAGTGGAGGAATTCACTTTACTTCTTTTTAGGTACCCTTTTTTGAGGTACAGCAGCGTTTTCATTTCATGGTACTTTATACTTCTACTCCACTTCATTTTGGATCCACTTCATCTATCAGTTTTTGAGATTCTGTATATTTAAGCTATCCAGAATATATAAAGCAATTCACATCAACTCCACCTTCTGCAACATTTAAATGATGTACACCATATTTCATTGAAATTCTAATCTGATAAAAAATAAATAATACATATTAATCTGAAATGGGCCACTTTACATAAATAGTACTGTTACTATTACTTGTTGTACTTTACGTTATTTTTGTGCAGGTACAATTATACTTTAACCTAAAGGTCTAGTGTGTAGGCTCTGGCCACATATAGTGTGAGGTTGCAGATTGCAGCCAACTAAATCTTTTCCCATGTGCAAAGCGACTGTGGCTCAGTGGTTAGCAAGTCAGTCTTTCAATCAGAGGGTCAGTGGTTCAAACCCCGGCTCAGCCAGTCGTTGTGTCCTTGAGCAAGACACTTAACCCTCATTGCTAACCGTTGCTGTGTCTTCGGTTTACTGTATATCATGTAAGTCGCTTTGGATAAAAGCGTCAGCTAAATGTAATGTAATGAGTAGGAGAACTAGTGTGGCCGATGTGAAAACACAGGAAAATTCAGGTCGTTGTGAATGTTCCTATCGAGAGTGATTCTTGTATCACCAGGCAACAAAGTCCCGGTGTCGCCCTTATGGTGAGATTAAATAGGATAACATTTTAATAAAATTCTATTTGCTGAGATTTAGCTGTTGAACATAATGCCTGAATAACTATTTACTGTGTTTTATACATGTATCCAATACTTTGGAAAATCTGAAGTCTGGGACTCGATTAAGGGAAATCCAATAAATAAAACAAATGGGGAAAGATTAAAACTGCCTATTTGATCTATGAGACACATCTATCTGATAAATGATGGGGCAAATACACATACATTGGTGTCATAATCATATCAAGTAAACAAGTATGTGCAGCAATGCCTCATTATGGAACCGTTCAAATAAGTAATGTATTCAAACTGTTATTTGAGTAAACTTCTGAAAATATTATCTATGATGTTATCAGTAAAATGCACTCAAACTAAGTCATATTTATATAAAGAATGGTTCCTGTCATTATTCTTACATATTACATCATTGGATTATTATCGCCATAGCTTCATCTGTACATCTGATGTACCAATTATATAATTGTATCTAATGTTTTCATGTAGTCCTCGTGTAAGGACCTTATATTTATTATATAGTTGTTTATAGCTCTTGAATATAAAGCTCACAGCTCACAGCCGCGCCTCTTTATCTTCAGCAGTGAGCGCAGCCGCCGCTAGAGGGCGGACGCTTCCGGTGCAGAACCGGAAGTAGACGCGGATCTACATTTTCATCTCCGCCGAGGAAGAAGTTGAAAAAAAAAACAATAACATATAGTGGTCTGTTCGTTTTTTCCTGCATCTTTGTTTCTTCATAAATCAACTGTAATCATCGGCACCATGCCCGTCATCTGCGCTGCTATAGGCTGCAACAATAAGTTCGTCAAAGGGTCCGAAATCCGATTTTACAGGTAAGTTTTCACCGGTTTAACGGGAGGAACCACCGGTTTTACAACCGCGAGCTGCACGTGGAAAGTACAACAGAGAAACCGACCTTAATAAATCACCTTAAATAATACATTTACGTTACTTTAAGATACGAAATCTCCTTCAAGGCAACATTAAAACAAGTCGCTCATCGGTTGTGCAACTTGACGCACGTGCGTTGATGCTAGTCCTGTTAAAGTGAGCTATAATAACTGTATTTATATATAATATTACCCATATATATCTATGGTATTACCGTCCATTACAACACAATACTATGTTGTGCAACTAATGACCTCAGATTTCACATGTTCTGGTTTTCGTATGTGACACGAGCTTGAAAAGTTAGCTCAAACATTTGCCTGTTTAAAAAAGAAAGTTGTGGCTAAATTAGGCCTGAATGCAAAGTGTTATAATAAAATATATAGCAGTTATGAACACGTTTAATTTATTACAATACCAAGTTGTAGTACAAATACAATAATACATAGTAAAGGTCGCTAGCTGCAGCATCAGGTATACTTTCAAATTTAAACCAGACTGATAATATGCTTTATTTTATTTACATGACAACGAGATTGTTTCAGATAAATGAAGTAATCAAAGAGGATGTGATATTTTCTATTTTTAAGTTATGTTTTTTACTATTACACTGTGTTCACTGTCACGCACAAATTCAAGCCATATTCCTCGTATACGTAACGTATGTATGTACATATGATAAAACATGGTTTCCCCTCCATGGCCGCCTCTTACTGCAAGAAAAGACGTGCATTATGTAATAAGTTATCATCTGCTAACGGGTGTGATGTGACTTGGAAGTGTGGCATCCTGCCGTCGGGTTAGAAACCTCCTCCTCTCTCTTCTGGGCACCAGGTTCCCGCTCAGCAAGCCTCAGCTCTCCGGCAAATGGGTGCACAGCCTGGGGATGAAGAACTTCATCCCGACCGCCAACACCTGCCTCTGCTCGGACCACTTCCGGGCCGACTGCTTCAGGGACTACAACGGCAAACAGTTTCTGAGGGAGGACGCGGTGCCCACCATTTTCAGCCAGGGGCAGGATTCATCAAAGGTGTTGTAGGAAGGCCTCCGTCGGTTTTCAGTCATAACAAGTCTTCCTGGTTTTGTTTATATATATATATTTATATTTATGAAGTGACTCAATATCTGAATGTCCCCCAGATTGAACTTCGTAAACGAGGGGTGATCTCGAAGGAGGCGCCGGCCGTGAGTCCACTCGGATCCCAAGTGGACAAAGACAGAGCGAGAGAGGCCATCAATCTACGCAGAGAAAAGAGAGGAGGGATGAGGGTGAGCTGTCGTTCTACCTTTCTGAAGTATCGGACGAGTAGTTTCTGCTCTGCGTTACATACAAATATTTTTTGACCTTTTTAACCCTCTGAACCACAAAACCTGCCGGCTGGTCGGAAAAACATATTTTCTTTAAACGATCGCCAAAACTGCTCTGTTTATTACATCATACGTCAATGTTGTCAGGTTTTCATCTTTCCGAGGTTCCTTGACAGAGAAAAAGCAACGAAACTAAGGTTAAGGAAGCTTAAGAGGAGGGGGGGAGGAAAGTGGGGGGGGAGGAGAAGGGAGGGGAAAGTTGGGGAGAAAGGGGAGAGGAGAGAGGAAAGTTGGGGGAGAGGGGAGGAAAGTAGGGGAGAGAGGGGGAGGAGAAAGGAGAGGGGAAGAAAGAGGAAAGTAGGTGAGAGAGAGGGGGAGAGGAGAGGGGAGGAAAGTAGGGGGGGAGAGATGGGGAGGAGAAAACTATTGTTGGGGATCATGTGCGTTGTTTATATTACATTACATTACATTACATTTCATTTAGCTGACGCTTTTATCCAAAGCGACTTACATGATATACAGTAGACCGTAGACACAGCAACGGTGAGCAATGAGGGTTAAGTGTCTTGCTCAAGGACACAACGACACAGACTGCCGGAGCCGGGGATCGAACCACCGACCTTCTGATTGAAAGACCGACTTGCTAACCACTGAGCCACAGTCGCCCCTATATAAAATTATAAAATGTACTTTTCGTCTGTTCTGTCACAGGGTGGGCGAGGAGGACGCGGAGGAAAACAACCGATCGACAGGTGAGACTGTGTGTGTGTGTGCGCGTGTGTTTGTGCATGAGTGTGTGTTTGTGCATGAGTGTGTGTTTGTGCATGAGTGTGTGTTTGTGCATGAGTGTGTGTTTGTGCATGAGTGTGTGTTTGTGCATGAGTGTGTGTGTGTCTCACCGTCGCTCTGCTGCATTGTGGGACAGAAGCATTTCTTCTTCTCTGCTCTTCAGTGGCTGCGTGTCGTTCTTCTTTGTGGCCGACGCTCGACTTTCTTGTGAAACACAGAACAATGCGCACAAAAGAAAGAAAGTGGTACGTCTCTCTGGTTGTGATGTTCCCCGTGACGTCACTTCTCTTTCCTCCGGATGCTTTGCAGCGTCTGCAGCTCAGACAGAAACATGGAGTCACGTCTAAATCAAATGCCGGGTTTCCTCCATCGACCGCTCCACAGCGGCTCAGTGGAACGGAATAAAATTAAACATTAAGATATGATATGAAAATCCTTTATTAGTCCCACAGGGGGGATTACAGCAGCAAGAGACACATAGTAAAATATAAAACAAGTAATATAAATAAACAGTAAAGAATCTACAATGGCAGTATTAAAACCACTTCTCCTCTGTCCGTCCACGACATCTCCCAAATAGTCATATTTTCATAATTTCTTCATACAGCTTCTACTTAAATGTTTCGTCCCCTAAAGAAAGTCAATCTAGTCAAATACATTGTGTAGTGATTGATTTCTACATTTAAATAAACAAAAAACTATAAATATGTACATAATAAATGTATATATGTCTTATGCGTGCGCAGTACCACCTCTGGCCTCGGGGGGCGCAGTAGAGCTGCAAACTGTATGGTTGGACCTCCGTTGTCTCCCAAGGAAATGAAAAACGAGTGTGTGTATTCTGAGTTCTCGCCTCTCCTGATTCGTGGGGACCAGATGACACTGACGAATCAGCAGCTGGAATAACTCCCCTTGTGTGTTTCGTGCCCTGCCCCCTTCCAGGCAGGCCACGGGGGCCAAGAGCCGAGTGTACGACAACAAGGGCCGCCTGCTGTCCAACAACAAGGACATGTGCGACTGCCTGGACGTGGACTGCATGGGCTGCTTCTACCCGTGCCCCGACTGCGGCTCGCGCAAGTGCGGCGTCGAGTGCCGCTGCGACAGGAAGTGGCTCTACGAGCAGGTGGAGGTGGAGGGCGGGGAGATCATCCGGAACAAGTTTGTTGTTTAGTGAAGGGGAGGGGAGGGGGGGGGCATCAACCGCTGCTCTCTTTCAGCCGCCGTTGAAAACTGTGATTTACTGCCTGTGGTAGAAAACTATGTAAGTATTCTGCTGAATGTAAAAAAATGTTTTGCGTTCCTTTTTTTAAATTTTTTTTATTTGTTCTTTATTTTATTTGTTTCTTCCTCCAGTTACTCGTGTGTGTGTGTGTGTGTGTGTGTGTGTGTGTGTGTGTGTGTGTGTGTGTGTGTGTGTGTGTGTGTGTGTGTGTGTGTGTGTGTGTGTGTGTGTGTGTGTGTGTGTGTGTGTGTGTGTGTGTGTGTGTGTGTGTGTGTGTGTGTGTGTGTGTGTGTGTGTGTGTGTGTGTGTGTGTGTGTGTGTGTGTGTGTGTGTGTGTGTGTGTGTGTGTGTGTGTGTGTGTGTGTGTGTGTGTGGCCTCTGAAACGAGCATAAAGTTGAATGCCAACAGAAACTGAACATTAACGCCTGTTGTAGCCGACTGCATCCGTTTTATTTGGCTTGAATAAAGCTCGTAACAGAGTTATGCAGTTGTAGTCATAATAAATACATTGTTATATTATAATAATGTTCTCTTCCTCGCATCAAATTGCAGAAAGTCTTTATTTTTAAACCCGGGGTTTCGGTCTCGCAGGCGGGTTAAGAATAGCCGAGAACCAGGCGTGTGTGTGTGTGTCTGCCGAGTCAGTTTCCTGAAATGCACCCAAACGCTGTGTGACCCTCATGTAGAAACTCACCGAGTTGCTGAATTTGTTGTGTTATTTGTTTTAATTTTTACTAGAATTAGCACCAGAACAGTAAAACCTTTTTTTTTAATTATGATAGGAGTTGAAGAGCGATGAAGAGTTTCACATAACTGTAATCTTTAGTGCCGTTGGGTTAATGATGTGACCTTTATGAAGATCATTTTAGTCTTTTTTTTTTTTTTTTTAAAGAAAACCTCATGCATTTTAAACGCACTATAAGCAAACATATATGTATTTTATTTCATATTTAATAAAACATGAAACATTTATCAAATCCTGAATGTTTTTTCATATTTGTAGCTCATCATACAAAGCATCTGTACGTGTAAATATACATTTATTGATGTAGTTTGGAACTAGAATTACAGTTGAATGTCGGTCCAAAATACCATCCCTTCATAGTCTTATCCTTGTTTAAAATATTCATAATTAGCATATGAATGATTGAGTCATGGCATACACTTTTCTTTATTATATAGTGACCTTTTGGCCACCGGACTTTGATCGGTTCGTCCTCTGTGGAGGTTTCGCTCACGGCGTTCCTGAGACGTCTCGTCCGTCTGTGCAGTACCACGGCTGACCACAGGGGGCGCAGAGGACTTTTCTGTAGTTTAAAGTACAGCCGGATGAGGAAGGTCCTTCAGGCCCTGGGTTAGGTAACGAGATTAATTTAATCTAAATGTAGATCTGACTTTTCAAACAAATCCCTTTTTTGTATGAAAAAAAGTATGAAAAAAGTCATAGTATGTCAAAAAAGTCATAGTATGTCAAAAAAGTAAAAAATTAGCATTTGTCAAAAAAAGTATGAAAAAAGTCATACTATGTCAAAAAAGTAAAAAAACATAATTTTTTCAAAAAAGTATGAAAAAAGTCGTATGTCAAAAAAGTTAAAAAATATCATTTGTCAAAAAAAGTATGAAAATTGTCATAGTATGTAAAAAAAAAAAAAAAGTCATGTCAAAAAAGTAAAAAAATATAATTTTTTCAAAAAAGTATGAAAAAAGTCATAGTATGTCAAAAAAGTAAAAAAAATATAATTTGTCAAAAAAGTATGAAAAAGTCATAGTATGTCAAAAAAGTAAAAAAATATAATTTTTTCAAAAAAGTATGAAAAAGTCATAGTATGTCAAAAAAGTAAAAAAATATAATTTTTTCAAAAAAGTATGAAAAAAGTCATAGTATGTCAAAAAAGTAAAAAAAATATAATTTGTCAAAAAAGTATGAAAAAGTCATAGTATGTCAAAAAAGTAAAGAAATATCATTTGTCAAAAAGTATGAAAAAATCATAGTATGTCAAAAAAGTAAAAAATTAGCATTTGTCAAAAAAAGTATGAAAAAGTCATGGTATGTCAAAAAAGTAAAAAATTATCATTTGCCAAAAAAAGTATGAAAAAGTCATGATGGTTGAACAAATAATAAATAATAAAAATAATCACTTCCTGCAGATTTATTTTCCTGTTCCTGTTTATTTAGCATTACAAGTTTACGTTTTCATATGTCAGATTTCCTTTGAAGTCATTACTGACCAACAAGAACAATTAATTAGAGCTTTGCATCGATTAAGATCTGAGACTCCTGGCATTATTGTCTCTTTCAATTTGTGCAGACACTATGAGGATCAATATCCATCTTTTCAACTCCAGCATTTGGGAATTGATTCATTTAATTTCACCAACGTTGTAAATAGTAGAAATAATGTCTCTGGGGATTATTATTCAGCATTATTCGGTTTTCTGCTCTTTTTGTGCCTTTTATTTGCCAGTGTTTCTGGAGAGCAACTCTCCTGCACTCCCTCTGCTGGCTGTGCACCTCGGGGTGTTTGTGAAATACCCAAAAAATAAAATATGTATGTTGCGATACAGCAAAGGCAAAGAAAGCAGCGCCCTCGGGCCACAGTCCATCTCCACATGCCAGTTTGTGCTCGTCTCCTACGAGACTCCTCAGCTCCGCCTGCCGGGTCGGTCTCGACTGCTTCACCTCCAAACAGCAATCTGAAAACTAGTCCGTCTCAGGAATATAGTTCAGCACATTTATTTTCTGAACTTGCTTCGGTATGCTGCTGTCCTAAAGTAGAAAAATACTCAGTAATCTACTCACATCTTGTTTCTTTTTCAACCTCTTTTCTTTCTGCCATTGATCACTCTGTTCCTTTATGTTCTGTCATTAATCATTCCATTGATCTCACTCGTTAGAGCACTTTGGCTTTGACCCTTGCACCACTGGCAGGCTGAAATATCGACACCCTTTAAATACAAGTTTTTATCCAGTTGCACACATTCAACTCTGACTCCTCTGGTTGTATAGAAGTCTATGCTTCATGTGTTTAAGCTGCATTCTCTCTCCTGACCACCAGGGGGCGACTCCTCTGGTTGTATAGAAGTCTATGCTTCATGTGTTAAAGCTGCATTCTCTCTCCTGACCACCAGGGGGCGACTCCTCTGGTTGTATAGAAGTCTATGCTTCATGTGTTAAAGCTGCATTCTCTCTCCTGACCACCAGGGGGCGACTCCTCTGGTTGTATAGAAGTCTATGCTTCATGTGTTAAAGCTGCATTCTCTCTCCTGACCACCAGGGGGTGACTCCTCTGGTTGTATAGAAGTCTATGCTTCATGTGTTAAAGCTGCATTCTCTCTCCTGACCCCCAGAGGGTGACTCCTCTGGTTGTATAGAAGTCTATGCTTCATGTGTTAAAGCTGCATTCTCTCTCCTGACCACCAGGGGGTGACTCCTCTGGTTGTATAGAAGTCTATGCTTCATGTGTTAAAGCTGCACTCTCTCTCCTGACCACCAGGGGGCGACTCCTCTGGTTGTATAGAAGTCTATCTATCTATTGGGAGTCACCCAACGTTATGGAGGTGCAGCACTCCTTTCTCCTCGCAACTCGTTACATACTGACGCCACATTACACCTGAACTAGATTCACACTGAAGCAGATCCCGTCAGGATGAAACTGGTGAGTGGCCAAGTCGCACAACACTGGAGGTGATTAGCAGCTCCTGGCGTTGATGAGTGAGTCCTCCGTCACCAGCAGGCCTCAGGTCCGTCCACGTCTCCGGATTAATACGCTACTCTAACAAGATGCTCCCGCTTTGGGCTGAAAACAAGCTTTTTTTTTTGCAGATCGCAGCACAGAAACCATTACAGTCTGCGGGGACTTCAGGGTTGCCGAGGTGACATATTATTCCTCTCATATCGCTGCAAAGATGTTCATCAGTTCTGCCTTTTTGGATTCTAGTTTCCTTATTTTGAAGGGAAACTCCTCAGCTTCCTGAGGTCTCTTTTTGTTTGTTTGCTGCTATTTCATTATTTTTGACATTCCCCTTTTTTTCATTTTTCTGTGTGTTTTTATTTTTGCTGCTGTGGTTGGACTTTTGTTCAAAATGAAAGAATATTTAATATCGTTGTTGAGAGCACAACAAAGGCGGCTAGCAGGTCCTGTTGTTGTTGAAGGTAACTCAAACATGAACATGTGCCACATGTGCCATAATACAGAATGATGGAAAAAACGCTAATGAGGGACGAAAATTCTTAGTATGACAGTAATATAGTGTGAAAAGACACGTAATGTACTGTACTGTTTGAGGAATACGCTTGTTGGCTGATACTGGTCTCATGTCTGCAGAAAGATGAACCTACAGCTCGGAGGCCCTTAGCCTAGCTTAGCTTAGCATAAAGACTGGAACCAGCTAGCCTTTCTAAAAGGTACAAAATAAAAACTACCAGCACCTCTAAAGCTCACTTTGAAACATGATATTGTTTGTTTATTGTAAAAGCAAAGAGTTGTAAGGGGTCATGTGCCTTTATGCTAAGCTAAGCTAACAATTACCTTGACCGTAGCTTTATTTTGAAAGGTGCAATGTAAGGATTCAGAGCATTAATACAGCAGCAAACAACTATTGCCCATGGAAGGTGACAGTGGAGTAATGTCTATGTGAATGAAGGCTCGTTATCAGAGCTTCTCCTTAGTTTGTTTACGACGCCGCGTTAGCTCACTTGCATTGTTTGCGACGCCAGCACCGTCGTCGGCTGCGAGCCGCCATGTTGAGAGCCGTTGAGAGACAATCAAAAAATGCTCCCGTCCTCGTATCCTTCGCCCAGATGCTCTCATCTAACATCGGGCTGTACAAATCGAATAAACACTTTCTTTAACAGCAGGGTGGCAACAACATCAAGGGCCTGTTGCAATAATGGTTCAAGCTCAGAAACAAATATGTAGGATTTTGCCTACTAAGCTGCTTCTAAATGTAGTGTCTCCTTATGAAGAGAGCCACTGACCAGCAGCCACTTTAGTGGAGCTTTTGGGCACACTGCAAACTCTTTATTTTCATTTCCACCTGTCAGAAAAAAAGAGGTGAGTCCTGCTCTTTTTTTCCAAGAGGACAAACTCCCTTTCTCAGCATGAAAACCAGGACTATTGAATTTTAGGGGTCAGTGGTCAGGACAGTAAAGAGAAGCAGTTGGTGGGACATTTAATCTCTCAATCGGCCTCCGTGACTTTAAAGGCACTCCGCTACGCCCACAGACAATTTCTTCTGTACCGACTCGTGACATTTCGTCCGCGTCGGCAAATTGTTTCGAGGTGTTAACGACTGCAGAGCCGAGCAGATGGAAACGTGTGATTTTGGTGAGAGACGGCCGAGATATGAGGAAAAAACCATATTGTGACGCGTGAAAAGAAGACCAAACCCCAAAAGTGAAACCTGTTTATTTCGCTGCCAAGTCACACAGACAGGAAGTCAGAAAAAATGGTCGGACAGATGTTTGGTTTCTTTTTTTCTAAAAGGAGAGGCAGCTGGACGCGTCTCCGTTGAACCTGCCGCAGTCCGTGTTGGCATGCGGGTTGCACGTGGAGCATTTGCAGGTGGTGGCCACCGGGTAGGTGACGCCCTCTGGACACCCGTCGAAGTGTTTCACCTCGTAGACCCAGTCCCCGATGCACATTTTGGGTTCGGCCGGGTGGACGTCGCTGATGTAGACCAAATCCTGTCACGACAGGTGATGTTTAAACACATGGGGGAGGTGGGTATGGGGGAGGTGGAGGGGGGGGGGGGGGATTACCTTATTGTGACACTGCCCTGCACATATGGTGGTGAGGACGGACTCGGTCCGGCCACAGCTCTCCACGGGGAGGCGGACCGTGGTCAGGTCACAGTAGAAGCTGCAGCCATGCCCCGCCCCCGCCAGCACCAGCACCGCTGCCATGACAACCAGCTGCATCCTCTGCCGGGTGCAACGCAGGCGCCTGCCGGAGGAGGTGAACAGGGGTCAGGGGTCAGGGGTCAAGTACTTTAAACCACGTCTATTTGAAATACCTCTGAAGTTACAGACACACTGAAATCATCTCTGGTTAAAATCTGACACCATGCATATGCATTAATACATTAATACATATATATAAATATATATATATATATATATATATATATACAGTCCCCTCCAAAAGTATTGGAACGGTAAGGCAAATTCCTTTATTTTTGTTGTTCACTGAAGACATTTGGGTTTAAGATCAAAAGATGAGTATGAGACAAGAGTTAAGACTTTCAGCTTTTATTATTTAGTATTCATATCTAGATGTGTTAAACAACTCACGACATACCACCCTTTGTTTGAACCCACCCATTTTTCAAGTGAGCAAAAGTATTGGAACATGTGACTGACAGGTGTTTCTTGTTGCCCAGGTTTTGCCTTTTAGGTTGATTGTCCAAACATTAAATAGCTCTGCATGACTAGTCTAAGTTTGGTTCAAACCTATCGAGACTGCATTTCCTGTTAAAGAGGATAAACCAACATGAAGACCAGAGAGCTGTCTATGGGAGAAAAGCAAGCCATTGTCAAGCTGAGAAAAGAAGGAAAGTCGATCAGAGTCATTGGACAAACATTGGGCATAGCAAGCACAACAATTTGGAATGTCCTGAAAAAGAAAGAAACTACTGGTGTACTGAGTAACAGATGTCGAACAGGTCGGCCAAGGAAAACAACAGTAGTTGATGACAGAAGTATCGTGAGAGCTGTGAAGAAAACCCCCAAAACATCAGTAAGTGAAATCACCAACGACCTCCACAGTGCAGGGGTGAAGGTATCACAATCCACTGTTCGAAGAAGACTCAGAGAGCAGAAATATAGAGGCCACACCACAAGATGCAAACCACTCATCAGCAGTAAGAATCGGAAGGCCAGATTGGAATTTGCAAAGAAGTACAGAGATGAGCCGCAAAAGTTCTGGAACACAATCTTATGGACTGATGAGACCAAGATTAACCTCTACCAAAGTGATGGAAAGGCCAAAGTGTGGAGAAAGAAAGGAACTGCTTATGATCCGAAGCATACAAGCTCATCTGTGAAGCATGGTGGAGGTAATGTCATGGCTTGGGCGTGCATGGCTGCTTCTGGAACAGGCTCATTGATATTTATTGATGATGTAACTGATGATGGTAGCAGCAGAATGAATTCAGAAGTGTACAGAAACATTTTGTCTGCCAATTTACGGAGAAATGCATTGAAACTAATCGGGAGGAAGTTTATCATGCAGCAGGACAATGACCCAAAGCACACTGCCAACAAAACAAAGGACTTCATCAGAGGGAAAAGTGGAAGGTTTTAGACTGGCCAAGTCAATCACCTGACCTTAACCAAATAGAGCATGCATTTCACCTCCTTAAGAGGAGACTGAAGGGAGAAACACCCCGAAACAAACAAGAACTAAAAGAAGCTGCGGTAAAAGCCTGGAATAGCATCACAAATGAAGAATGCAACAGTTTGTGATGTCGATGGGTCGCAGGCTTGGGGCAGTTGTTGCAAGCAAGGGTTATGCCACCAAATATTAAATGTTATTTACTTTAAGATTATTTGTTCCAATACTTTTGCTCACTTGAAAAATGGGTGGGTTCAAACAAAGGGTGGTATGTCGTGAGTTGTTTAACACATCTAGATGTGAATACCAGGAAATAAAAGCTGAAATTCTGAACTCTTGTCTCATACTCATCTTTTTATCTTAAACCCAAATGTCTTCAGTGAACAACAAAAATAAAGGAATTTGCCTTACTGTTCCAATACTTTTGGAGGGGACTGTATATATATATATGTATGTATATATATGTATATATATAAATACATATATATATATATACATATATAAATAACTATATACATATTTTCACATAAATAACATATATATAAATATATACATTAATATGCATTCATATAGAAAAACCTATACATATATATGCATACATATGTAGACATATATATAAATATCAACACATATATAAAAAAATATATATGTGTATATATATATATATACGAACATAGACAAACATACACACATATATATATGTATATATATCATCTATATATATACAGTATGTATATACATGTAAATGTGACTATATATATATACATATAAATATATACACAATATATTCACCCTGTAGCCTTTCTAGCAGGACTCAAAGGTTTGGGTCACTTAAAGTACACTTATCTCCCCATATAGATATATCTGCTTTAATTTGTCAAGGCTATGAATATAAATATCTGTCCAACCCAAAACTCATGCAATTGGTGCTCAAAGCAAAGCTCAAAGTCTATTTATTAAAACTTCCGTTGCATAACTATATGAAAACCTCTGAGAAGGAGGCAGTTTGCATGTAACCTGCATGGACCCTCCACAGAAAGACGTACCTGTCGTACCTCGTCTGGTTTCTTCTGTTCTCTCCCAACATCTGTACCAGCTGTCAACCCGTGGCCGTCCTCCCCGCCACTTAAATAGTGGCGCTCATAAATCCCTTTAATCTGCCCGACCTTGGGCTCGCTGCTCTTTCACCCACCTGTTCAGACTTACAAGCACATCTTTCCCTCAACAGTTTGGGTGATTGCCCGCCATCCTCAAGGCCTTTCCTTCCACGCCAGGAGGAGTGGGTGGGTATCTGCAGACATCTTGTTTGGATTACACGAGCGAGAGGATTAGATGGACCGCGGACAAATCCAAAATAAATCTGCCCCCGCAGTGTGAGATGGAAAACACTGATAAGCAGCATCGGTGAGTCACTTGCGATGCTCCATCTTTACCTGTGGGACTCTGGTTCAGAGCCTATCAGTCGATACCAGCTCTTAGCAGAGCCACTGGTGTGATATAGCAAAAAGAATGGCACATCCTGGCCTCACAAGTCAATATAAGGTAATTCCTCATGTTTATAACAATATTACACAATAAATATGAACATAAACCATAAATATGACTCAAAATTACCCCAAAGTGGCTGAGAATGCACCCAGAGTTATGAATAAAATGCCAAATAAGGCTGTCAAACGAAGCCTCACAAAGATATGCACAAGAATGTCATTTTTGTCCAGAAAAAAAGAAAGAAAATTGACTTACTAATGGATGAAATATGAATAATCCCTTTACCGATAGCTCTGGCCACGTAGCAACCGGATGTTGTGAAACGCGACGTGTTCAGGTACGCCCGGAGAAGTTATGGAGCTTTCATTACTAGCCGAGTTGATGCGATTTCTCGAAATGTTGGAACTAAAAATAATTATTAGAAATACTTAACTTCACTCAAATAAAGCTAAACTTTGCACAGATACACCTACAATGTATAGCTATCTTATATATTTAAAAAAACATTTGTTAATATAGTTATGATAATGAAAATTTACTTTGAATCTTTGAAATATATATATATTTTTTTTTTCTTTTCTTTGTACTATCATAAACAATTAACACATATATGAACCTATTATCTATGTTCACATGGGTTTTCTGTATATTATACCTTTTGAAATTATGAGATGAGGAGGTAAATGTAATATAGATTCCCTGCAGCAGCTTTTACATTTTTTTTTTTTGTGATCCAAAGAAAAATCTGTATTAAATCCACAACTTCAAAACGTACTCAAAACACTTTGTTATCGATGATGTGCAAGTTTTAGTCGCATGGATCCAGTGGTGGAAGAAGCTTTTTTCAAATAATTTAGGAAACATTAGTAATTCTGTGCTGAATCATTATTAACAGCATTAAAGTAATCAGCAAAGAGTACTTAAAGCATTAAACGTCAAAGTACTCCAACTTATAAAGTATTATATTGTCATATACTTTACAGGATCGTTATTCCTAATGCATCGCTAATGGGCGCTACTGTCGGGTAGTTTAAAAAAATATATAAATGTAATTTAATGATGTACAATATATATATATATATATATATATAGCTCAAAGAACAAGTATTTTCTTTTTTTGTATGTGTGATCAATTTACAAAAGGGAAAAATAACAGGAAAGTAAAGCAAACAAACAAAATAAAAAATAAGAGGAAAATTAAAATAATAATAATGATAGTAATAATACAAGTAATTAATCAAAACACACCCTCCCACAAACCCACGCACACACATGGCCTTTACGTTTGTGTAACACAGTTTTGTAAGAGTTACACAAGGTTTTGTTACAGATGAAGGACCAGATGCAGTGAATCAGATTTTTTAAATATGAAATGAAAGGCTGCCACTTCTTCGTGAAATGGTCATTACAGCCTCTAAGTGTATATTTAATTTTTTCGAGACTTAATAAAAACATTACATCTTTAAGCCAGACTGAGATGGTGAGTTTGGAGACTTCCAACGTGCCAGAAGAGTGGTGAAGGCAATGATATCGTTCTCTTTGGTACAAGATGGGTATGGATGGGATTCCAAAGATTGCCAGAAGAGGGCACGGTTGTCCCTTGATCCCTAAAATTATAGTTAAGATATTGAAAACATAACATGTCCAAGTTTAGGACACGCCCCAAAGCATGTGCGGTGAATCTGCTTGAGGAAAGTCACAATAGTTACATCCTGCGTTAAGTTCTGGGATTTTTTTTTACTGCCGGGTAGTTTAACCGAAAATAATACTTTTTACTTTCAGTATAAAGTAACGTCCAATAGAGCTATACAAGTACCTTAAAAAGTTTACATAGGTGCAGCCCTGCAGTGAATGTACTTATTTTGTCTTTCTTTTTGTTGTGTATTTCAAAACTGCTGAATCAGCCTCCAAACCTGCTACTGGGACTTCTGTTCTCTTCTGCATCCAGTGAAACGTGAAGCACTGCGGTGCTGGACGGTCTGCAGAGACAGTACCTTGAAGAACTTGGGCAGCGGCCACGGTTCATCCCACTGCTGCACCGTCTGCCCATGCGGCCACCGGGGACTCTCCAGCCTCCAGCCTCCAGCATCCAGCCTCCAGCCTCCAGCCTCCAGCATCCAGCATCCAGCATCCAGCATCCAGCATCCAGCATCCAGCCTCCAGCCTCCAGCCTCCAGCATCCAGCCTCCAGCCTCCAGCCTCCAGCCTCCAGCCTCCAGCCTCCAGCCTCCAGCCTCCAGCATCCAGCCTCCAGCCTCCAGCCTCCAGCCTCCAGCCACCAGCCTCCAGCCTCCAGCCTCCAGCCTCCAGCCTCCAGCATCCAGCATCCAGCATCCAGCCTCCAGCCTCCAGCCTCCAGCCTCCAGCCTCCAGCGTCCAGCGTCCAGCATCCAGCATCCAGCATCCAGCCTCCAGCCTCCAGCACATCCAGCTCATTCAGCATCCAGCCTCCAGCCTCCAGTCGCCAGCATCCAGCCTCCAGCGTCCAGCGTCCAGCGTCCAGCGTCCAGCACATCTAGCTCATTCAGCCTCCAGCCACCAGCCACCAGCCTCCAGCCTCCAGCCACCAGCCACCAGCCTCCAGCCTCCAGCATCCAGCATCCAGCATCCAGCCGCCAGCATCCATTAACCAGCTTCCAGCCTCCAGCATCCAGCATCCAGCCTCCAGCCTCCAGCATCCAGCCTCTAGCCTCCAGCCTCCAGCCTCCAGCATCACCGCCACCTTCCCCTCAAACAGAGGCTCTCCCAGGGCTCCGCCCTCATCCTCTATAGGCGCCACTTCCTTCCGCTGAACTGCATTTTGTTCTTCAATGAACCGCAAATGTCACTGCTGTTTCATCTCGTTTTCGCAGCAGAATGCATCATTAGTCACTTTTCTGATTATAGCAGAAGGTAATTCCTCTTCAAATGAGTGTAAATGAAAATGTATTAATTAAGTAAATAATGGAAAACACCTTAATTATAGAAACACCATAATCACAGTGAGCCTGGAATCTGTAAATATCTTTGTAATGTTTCAAAGTCTTAAAAAATAGTGGATGTGTGTTGCTGCAGGTTGTAGGAAAACAGCAGTAAGCAGGCATCGAACACCCCGTCCTGGTGAGCTTTAAGGTCACATTAACGTCCACTGGGAGTCAATGTAAAAAGTGATGGACGAGGTGAGGGCTTCTGTGCCAAGGATGATTTTCTGCTCCATGACTCTAAGCACTGCGATAAAAAGAAGAACCTCATTTGGGTGTAAGAGCTCAAACAAGCTTCCTATGGAGCTGCACGTAAAGACGTCCATCGTGCACAATTTTGAGTCACGGGTCATTGATTTTGAGCTTCTTTTTTTTTAAAAATACATATATATTATGTTTTCCCTCTCCACACACTAAACACAGCACTAACAACTTGTCCCCGTCTCTGCAGAGCCTCGCCTCCTTCACCCGCTCCCTGCGGACTCCTCCAAGCATTGTGTCGCATGCACGGAGCGCGAGCGTGAGGCCCCGCCCCCTCCCAGCAGGACTCATTAAGGGGAGATACAGGCAAACACATTGTTCACCATGCAATGATGCATTTTGAGAATTTGTGCTATTTTTTCTCCTGCAGCATTTCAGACTAGTGGTATAACATCCTAAATACACACTTTGGTGTTTATTTTGCAGTACTTTGTGTATTCACGTCTGTACATTCCTCCTAAATTCATCATTAGATAATGCCTCATTTGTATATGTAAACATACATTTTCAGTTGTAATACAAAAAATAATTGTCTCAGTCAAAAATTTTCTTATTGCTATATATGTTCTTTTTAACTGTGCTTTTTAAAAAACAAAGTAGTGATTTTTACAGCACAACCCCATCCACTAAAATGTGTTACTTCTTAAAAATTCTGAATTTTCAATCTGAACACATTTGCGCTGTGAGGAGATCGGGTTGGGAGTTCAAACACAGGACCTTCACCCAGGCGTCTGCTGTTTGTGTCCTGTGTGAAATGAAAAGTCAACGTTGACTTATTTATTTCGTGTACCGCACGTAAATTCAGTAAATGACAAAACATACGCATTTAAAGCCAAAACATTTATAGGCGCCCCGTTGTGTGACCACGCCCGATAGTGATGTCACATGTCCTGGAGTCCACCTGTAGACCACTGCAACAGTGTGAGACACTTTAGGCAAATGCATCACGAGATCAGGACACTGGACAAATTGCTTTTTCGTATTTTTTTAATGCAGTATTATGCAACTCATTGCATGTACCTTTACTAAATTAAACTTCCCTGAATGTCCACTGATGCAAACAACTTGACTTCCCAGCACACTGCCAATGATCAAAGGTTATCCTTGCATCATTACCTCCAGTTCCTCTTTTCGGCACTTCATCCGTTTTGAATGACAATCTTGTACAAATGACACAAAGGAAACTTTTTGTTTCTTTTGTCGAGCAAGGTTTGTCGTTTCCTTGAGAAGTTGAACAAGGGCGAATTCTAAATAAATGCATGTTCCTGCATGTTCCTACATGTTCCTGCATGTTCCTACATGTTCCTGCATGTGCATGTTCCTACATGTTCCTGCATGTTCCTGCATGTTCCTGCATGTTCCTACATGTTCCTGCATGTCCCTGCATGTTCCTGCATGTTCCTACATGTTCCTGCATGTTCTTGCATGTCCCTGTATATTCCTGCATGTTCATGCATCTCCCTGTATGTTCCTGCATGTTCCTGCATGTTCCAGCATGTTCCTACATGTTCCTGCATGTTCCTACATGTTCCTGCATGTGCATGTTCCTGCATGGTCCTGCATGTTCCTACATGTTCCTGCATGTTCCTACATGTTCCTGCATGTGCATGTTCCTGCATGTTCCTGCATGTTCCTACATGTTCCTGCATGTGCATGTTCCTACATGTTCCTGCATGTTCCTGCATGTTCCTGCATGTTCCTACATGTTCCTGTATGTTCCTGCATGTTCCTGCATGTTCCAGCATGTTCCTACATGTTCCTGCATGTTCCTACATGTTCCTGCATGTGCATGTTCCTACATGTTCCTGCATGTTCCTACATGTTCCTGCATGTTCCTACATGTTCCTGCATGTTCCTGCATGTTCCTACATGTTCCTGCATGTTCCTGCATTTTCCTGCATGTTCCTGTGCTTTTGGATTTGTTGTGTTTCAACAAGATGCAGGAGGCTTTCGTCAACAAGGCGCAGTGGTGTTGCAGCTCCGGCTGCAGCTCAAAGTGCACCCAAACTGTGCACAACAAGGCACCCTCCATGCTCACTCCACCACCTCTCATCATCACCGACCTCACAACTCCCCCTGGTGCTGACCGCGGTGGATGCTCGGTGAAGTCAAGTGGTGGAGTGTGCACGACGTGTGCACGTTGTGCAGACTGGGAAAAAAAGAAGCTCCGCTAATGTTGATATAAAGTACAGGGAGAGAAAAAAAATCAGTGGGTGTTATTTTCACTGTCAGCAGTACTGATTATTTCACAAGCACAAGCCTCCGCATTGGATTTTACAGTTTGTTTCAGGTTTATGAGAAAGAAGATGTTTAGAAAGAGACTTTGCACAGGCAAACCAGAAATATCTGGTGTGTTACAATTAGAGACTTTAAATGCACCTGAGGGAATGATTTGAATTCCTTAGAGGAATGTTGCATCCGTTATTTGCTCTGGAGTAGCCGGCTGTTTTCATCAAACGGATAGTCTGAATCAAATGGACTGAATTGGGCTGCAGATCGCTGTGTGTCCCAGCACCAGGCCCTGCAGTATACCTGCAGAAAAAAAACAATTATCTGCGAAGTCAAATTAAACATCTGCACAAACATCTGGAGGCGTATTCACAAAAATTCAGAGAGTATACTTTCAGAGGAGCTCCTGAATTAGCCCCAACAAGTTCAAGCTCAGGAGGGATTCAGGTCAGAGACAGGAAGCGACAGATCACAGAAATAAAATGGGAGTGGAAGAGACGCGGCAGGGCGGTCAGAGCGGCGGCCATTTTTACGCGTCCCGTTGAGACCGTCGTAGCCGGCTACCTTCCTGAAACGAAACCGACTTACGCCGGTGAGATGAGGTTTTACGGTGACAAGAGTGAATGAGTATAATTTAATAACTTAATCTCCATCCACACTCTCCCTCGTCACAGCGATGAAAGCACTGATTTCCCGTAAACAAAACAGTACAGCATGACGGCGTGGTGGAACCAACAAGCTAGAAAGCTAGTTAGCAGCATTAACGCGTGCCGGAGTTGCTAGCTAGCTAGCCTGTTGGCACGCGTTAATGCTGCTAGCTAGCTAGCTAGCTTGTTGGCACGCGTTAATGCTGCGGTGGTGACAGAAAATGAGCCGAATCAGTAGCGGCGCTGGCTCCAGCGGTGTAATATTAATTGACCATGCGGGTAATTATCATATTTAGTTTATTTGATATTAACTGGGGGTAAATGGTTGGGCTTTTTGGTCGACCAGTGGACCCTTTTGCTTCTTTCTTTTTGCATAATATCTCGTTATCTTGTTACATGCGTTTGGTGAACCCACTGTCATCCAGCTTTTGGAGAATATTTCACCTACCTCTCTGTTGTAATAAGAATGTTCACATCATTTAATTTTATTCGGAAGCTTCATGAATACTGTTGTTAGCTTTTCAAGCTAAAAACAAAGAAACGATGAAGCAGACGTCACATTACAGGACACTATATGGTCATATTTTGCCTTTTTAAACTGCCACACATCTCTGCTTCACTTGTTTTTACGGCAAAAGGCTGTGACCACTTTGGCGCTCGCTGTAATTGTTTGGTTTCTAATCATCATCTTGCTTATTGCGTACAGGGGTGTCATTATTCCCAGGAGATGGAGGCGCAGACCTACTGTACAAACAAGGAGCCACATCAATGACAAATCACCATGAAATCCAATCCAGTGACTTGTCTGCGGGGTTTTCAATGCTTATTACTCACAGGAAGTAATGCACACAGTTCATTGCTTTTTCAATAGTAGTGCGTTTTTCGACTAATTAATGAGCGCAGTCGTTTGTCAACTTCGTTACAGTCTTCAAAGTCTCAAAAAGTCCAATTAGTTCAGGTCTCCGTTGAGTAACGTGTTCTTTTACAATATATACCACCAATATATCATCCTATTGTCTACAAACACTAAATTAGACAGGCTGAAGACGATGACATTATTAACGTCCCCAAATATATTTAGTCTTTTTTGCAAGTCTGCAGTTCACTTTTAAGCCACACGAGGGAGCCGGACTGTTCGTATTGTTCCGATGATCGCGGCCTTCTCATAACGTTGGATCTCAGATGGAAGGCTTCATCGTTTGTTTTGTCTGGCGAGAGGAAAGGAAGAGGAAGAGACAGCCTTCAGTTATGTTATTATACATATTTATTATTGTATTATTCATGTCCTAAAGGTCACGCGTGGTCATGTTTCACGCTGCTGAGGTTTTGTCCAAAGCAGACACATGGAGCTGCATGGCAGCGTAGCGTAGGAGCTCGTTACTCGTCCGAGCAGCAGGTTTTTCCTTTATGGTTTTCTATTGACTGAACCCTTCTGGGACGCAGCGAAAAGATAACAAACGAATAAATTAACTCCCTCCTAAAACGGTTGGCATTCCCGTCTAAGTGCTCTGCTTACTGTTTAATTATCAAAGGCGTGAAAGAAAACAGGTGAATTATGCTGATGTCCTGTTTGCTGCAGGGGGAACTGCAGATGGGAAGAGATGTTTAATACACAGTTAGACATCTTATTGGGAGGAGGGGGGGAATCAAGTATTACCAATGCTTTAAATCTGCACATTTTTGGATGCAAACGCGTGCAGGTTCAGGTGAAATCTTGTTGTTTGGTCATATGGGTTTTATACTCGAAGATAAAAATAATTAAAAAAAGGTGCACAATAAATATGTCAGGCATCTTCCAATAGAATCATTTCTAAAAGGTAAAACAAAGACTGCAACGGTTTGGAAGGATGGATGGGAACAGAAACCTCATACGAGCTGCTTGAGGAATGAATGAGGAGTAGTGGATTACTGTGTGTGTGTGTGTGTGTGTGGTGGTGGTGGTGGTGTGTGTGTGTGTGTGGGTGGGGGGGGGGGGTTAAGGACACCGGTTGCCACCCAGCAGTGATGATGAAGGGCAGAGCAGGCTCGGGTGTGAGACTGCAGTCACGGTGCGCGCATGCAGTGACCGGCTGCGGCCACTGGGGGAGGACCGAGCACCGCCTGCGTGCGCTGCGGTACACGGACGACTTTCTCACCGATGCTCTCCATCATCATCATCATCACCACCACACACACACACGTGCACGCGCGCGCACACACAATAGGAGGGATACCGGAGTATAGGTAGGGCTCCAGCGGCGGGCAGCCAGACAGATGTGCGATGCTCAGACTCCACCGCGGGGCCGATGCCCGTCGCCCGCGCGACGCTAAACTTTTGCCGCCGCGTCGCGTCTCTTCGCCGTGACCGCGCGGAGCCGTCGTTGTCGCGCCGCTCGCACACCTGCTTCTGTTTGCCTTTTTTTCTTTTTTTTCTTTCTTCTTCTTCAATGGTAATTGCTGCCAGCGTACGAGGAGCGATGCAGCAGCAGCGGGGGCTGAAGTGGAGATAGATCCTGTTGAATTGGAGGCGAGACGTCGAGTCCGCAGCCCCTAAAAAATACATAGAAGAAGAAGAAGAAGAGGAAGAAGAAGAAGAAAAGTGTCCTCTTCGGGAGTGCGTCAGAGCACGGATGGATATAGTGGATGATGGGTCCGCTGGTTGGATACGACGAGGGATTTGCGATATTACCCCCCCACCCCCCCCACCCCTCCCCGAAATCAAGACGGGAATTTGGGCAGGAGCGAAGAACTGCATCCTCACCTAGCCTAGCTCCCCTCCTCCTCTTCCTCCTCCTCCTCCTGAAGCAGATTTGTTTGTAGGGGGGCTGAGGCGATCTCGTTTGGCCCCTTTTCACATGTGAGTATATGAATGTTAGAATGAAGGGGGGGTTGGGGGGGGGGGGGGGCTCTATTTGAAAGGGATGTCATGCGTAATGTCTGTTATTTGCGAGCCTTTAAACCCCCGCGTTCTCTCAATAATAATAACGGTAATAATAATCCTAATAATGATGTGCACATTAAGTTTTACCGCCCTTGTGTTGCACAAGAGGCGTCTTCTTAGCAGTCGCCCAAACAACGGTCATCAATATGGATGTGTGTGTGTATGTGTGTGTGTGTGTGTGTGTTAAACATGCTCCTCTTCCTCCTGTCTTCCTCTCCAGAGCGTCAGCGGAATAAAGTATTTCGGGTCCACCGGAGCTCCAGAACACAGCAGCACGGATCCAGTTGTTGTGGGTTTTTGTCTTCTTTTTTTTTAATATCTCATGGCATAAAATGGCAACCAGGAGTGACCGCGGAGGATCAGAAGACGCATCCGGGCGCCAGCCGCGGCCACTGGAGCCGCTAACCACCTGATGGGCACCGGGGGACGCGAGCAGAGACCGCACCGGTCGTAGCTTGTTGACTCGGTGATTTATGATGCTCAACAAATAGAAGCGAGTCCGCGCGCCTGCGTAACGGGCTGCGTGCCACCGGCCACCGGCCCTCGCGCTTTGTTTGTTTGTTGTGCTTTTGTTTTGTTTACGGTAATGATGTCATGAAATATCGGAGGCCTGTGCGCCTGAACGGGAAGACAGGCTGATCGATGTGTCACGTGCAGCTCGCCACATGGACCGCTCTCGGCGTGGACCTGATTGAGGTGTGTGTGTTGTTCTGACGTCCTCGCGCCCACAACTGATTGGTCGAGCCGGTTCATGCCTCATTTTCTCTCCGTGCGCGCGCCGAGCTGCAACTTTGGTCCTCTGGCCTGCATCCGCGCCGCCCCGAGGCGGACCGACCGCGCTCATTGACTGCTTCATATACAAATAACAATGGAGTTCGCCATGGTGGGCGCGGACAACGGCTGCAACAGTCGCCTGCCTTACGGGTATGCCCAAGCTCGCGCGCGGGACCGCCAGACGCGAGCGGTGGCGGCGGCGGCGGCGGCGGCGGCTGCGGCCGCTGCCGAAGGTGGCACCGGCGCGGAGGGAGGCGGCGCAGCGGGGTCCACCTCCAGCTCCTCCAGCGCGCATCTCCTTAACAACCGCCAGCATCAGTCTCGCGCCTCCTCCTCCTCCGCGAACGCCAACATCAGCAGCAGCAGCACCGCCTCGCGCCCCTCCTCCTCCTCCTCCTCCTTCTCCTCGCAGGAGCCAGAGCAGCAGCACAGAGTTCTCAGAGAGCGGAAAAAGCAGCGCGGCGTCGGACGCTGGAGACGCAACCGGACGACTCTCGGCGGGGACCTGCGCCACTCGGAGCTGGCGCTGCTCGGATCCGAGGAGGACATGATGATAGAGGAGGAGGCCGAGGGAGCCGAGGAGGAGGAGGAGGCGGCGGAGGAGGAGGAGGAAGAGGAGGAGGAGGAGAGGGAGGAGGAGGGGGGCCGGGGAAGCAAGAGGTCGAGCTTTCTGTGTAACATGGATGATGAGCAGGAGACCGGCTCGCTCACCGACCGGCGCCCGCACTCCGGATACGAGAACGCGTACAGCGAGTGCGGCTGCTGCGAGCGAGTCGTCATCAACGTGTCGGGTCTGAAGTTTGAAACTCAGTTCAAGACTCTCGCGCAGTTCCCCGAGACCCTGCTGGGGGACCCCGACAAGCGGATCAGGTACTTCGACCCGCTGAGGAACGAATACTTCTTCGACCGGAACCGGCCGAGCTTCGACGCCATTCTCTACTACTACCAGTCGGGCGGGCGCTTGAAAAGACCCGTGAACGTGCCGTTCGACATCTTCTCCGAGGAGGTGAAGTTCTACGAGCTCGGGGAGGAGGCGATCCTCAAGTTCCGGGAGGACGAGGGCTTCGTGAAGGAGGAGGAGAAGCCTCTGCCGGAGGACGAGTTCAAGCGCCAGATCTGGCTGCTGTTCGAGTACCCGGAGAGCTCGAGTCCCGCCCGGGGCATCGCGGTGGTGTCCGTGCTGGTCATCGTGATCTCCATCGTCATCTTCTGCCTGGAGACGCTGCCGGAGTTCCGGGACGAGAAGGAGTACCTGCAGCCGCGAGGCAACTCCACGCAGCCGGACCACGGGTTCACCCCGTTCAACGACCCGTTCTTCATCGTGGAGACGGTGTGCATCATCTGGTTCTCCTTCGAGTTCGTGGTGCGCTTCTTCGCGTGTCCCAGCAAGGCGGCGTTCTTTAAGAACATTATGAACTCAATAGACATTGTATCCATTTTGCCTTATTTCATCACCCTGGGCACGGACCTGGCGCAGCACCAGGACAACGGGCAGCAGGCGATGAGCTTCGCCATCCTGAGAATAATCCGCCTCGTGCGCGTGTTCCGCATCTTCAAGCTGTCGCGCCACTCCAAGGGGCTGCAGATCCTCGGGCACACCTTGCGCGCCAGCATGCGGGAGCTGGCCCTCCTCATCTTCTTCCTCGTCATCGGCGTCATCCTCTTCTCCAGCGCGGTGTACTTCGCCGAGGCGGACGAGCCCACCTCGCAGTTCACGAGCATCCCCGACGCCTTCTGGTGGGCCGTGGTGACCATGACCACGGTGGGCTACGGCGACATGAAGCCCATCACCGTGGGCGGGAAGATCGTGGGCTCGCTGTGCGCGATCGCGGGCGTGTTGACCATCGCGCTCCCGGTGCCGGTCATCGTGTCCAACTTCAACTACTTCTACCACCGGGAGACCGACAACGACGACCAGCCGCCGGCGGTGGAGAGCCTGCCGCCCGGCTGCCCGTACTTCCCGGACTTTTTGCGGAAGTTTCGGGGCTCGCCCTCGGGCTCCTCGCTGGGCGACAAGGCGGAGTACATGGAGATGGAGGAGGGGGTGACGGAGTCGCTGTGCGGGCTGGACAAGAGCCCCATTAAAGGGAACGGGACGGACATAGGCAGGAAAAACAGCACGAACTCCAAATCCATTCAGACTGACGTGTGATTACAAGTAGAGGTCACCCCCCCTCCCCCTCCCCCCTTCCCCCTCACCCTTTTTCTTTCTTAAAAAAAGAAGAAAACGCCCCACAAAGATACCGTATGCCCAACAGCAGGTGGTTTTACGCACGCGCCTCAGACCCCCAGCACACGCACAAACACTCACAGGTTCGTTTCATTCTCTTCATCTCAGAATGGCTCCCCCCCCCCAACAATTATGATTAATATTCGGCCTGATGATGTTGAGAAAGTCCAGACGAGACATGGCTACATGCATTCGCACTTTATGAGTTCCATCTGCCGACAACAGGGAGGCTTCGTCTTTTGCTGTCATGCAATAAAGGTAAAATATAATAACTGTTTGCACTATCATATCGTTTTGCTCTGAGTTTGGCCGATTCTGTTTACATTTCAGAGACAGAAAGTGTAGGCCGTGCGAATGGCAGTAATTTAGTCGTCCTCTGACCACTTAGTGGAAGAATGTTGGAGTTACTTCCTCGGAGAGAGCAAAGTTAGGATATTAATAAATAATAACTCTCTCATGCGCTGCCAATATAACTTTGGACTCCAATATAGGAGAAAAAAAAGCAGATATCATACTTTAGTGAGGGATCCAACTCTTAGACAAGCTCTCTGACAGAGACAGAGCATTTAGACATCAAATAACACACACACACACACACACACACACACACGCACACACAAAGCCTTGTGTCGTTGACCCAGTAATATGAGAGCTATAAGCACAGGAAACATCAGAGTTTTTATTAGAAAAATTGATAAATAAATGTCTGGAAAAGTGACTCCGCCCCACCAGGTTTCTTTGGAGCCTTGACCCCTCCCCTGCCCCCCCACCCCTCTCCCCCCCAGCTTCATTTCAAACCACCTCAAAAATGACAATATCCCTTTACACGGACGCAGATGGAAAGCTACGGCAAACAGACTCTGTTGTGGAAGCTCACTGGATGGGGGGGTGAGGATGGGGGGAGGAGAGGGGGGAAATGGGGGGGTGTGGGGTGAGGGGGGTCCTCTTCTGTCCGCTTGGCCTTCGTGCACAAAGTTTTTGTTTTTGTTTCCACTCGAGAGGACTTGTGTGATTATCTCCGAGCTCAGAGGACCTCCGGGACGCGGCCGTCTTCCAAAAGGTGAGTAGCCTGCAGACGGTGTGTGATGGAGGCCGGTGGGTCGATGCTCAGGCTGCACCCATACGTCCAAAGCATCACCGACACATCCTCATTCATATTCATAGCTGTTATTACGAGGAGACCTGCTGTAAAGGACTCCATGCCAAAAGGTTTTGGAAGATTAGGATGTTGTTGTTGTTGTTGTTGTTGTGCTGCAGTTCACACTTCCTGGTTTGCTGGGCACTCAGATCAGAAGATGATTGATTTGTATTAATATTGTAGTTTTCCTTATTGACGAGGAGCAGCACGAGGACATCCCAGAAACATATTGCCACGTTTGTTCTCCCGATATTACACGACCAAGCATTAATGACCTGGTTCACCCTGAAGAGTGACACGTGTGATGCGTGTGATTGACACAGAGGGGGCGGGCTTTGTTTCTTCTTCTGCACTCACCTTTTAGAATCTCAGCACGCGTGCATGGAGCAGATTGTGTGACATCACATGTGTGGTTTTATTTTTTTTGTCCAAATGTGGACCAAGTGTGAACCGTGAGGCCTCTGGTCCACTCAACACTGACGGTGGACTTGTAAACGGGATAGAATTGAGAATCTCGTGTCCGGTAGTTAAACTTCTGAAGTGTAAGACGTGTGCACGTTCATTGACGGTTGATTTCCAAGGGAGGGAGGAGGAGACGACCCTTGAGGGTGAACTTTAGTGTGCCAACATGATATTACACACAAATATTAGTCAACAGCGGAGCATTTCATGGCCTAATGCAAGTGTGGAGGGGCGTTCAAGTACAGATGGGATCCCGAACGATGTGAAACTAACACAATAACCAATATTTAATGCGTATATACATCTATATCTTACACTAAAACCCTCTGCTGTCACGAGAATGCTGGTCAGCGTGACTTTGCAGTGCGTCGCAGCGTTCAGATGAAATGCACCAGAAGAAGCTCGGCGTCGGTCCGTCACAGCAAAGCGATGCGCGGTCGTCCCTCCATCGGGCTCCTCGGCACATTATCCCCGCATCAGCATATAAGTTATTGCGCTGTGTGTTTATACCCTCAGAGGAACTCTTCGCACAAGATATTCTCAACACCTGCCCACACAACCAATCACACACAAACCCGCTGGCGAGGCGCCAACTCCTCTGGATACCTCACACTTAGCACTTACATAATGTGGCTCACGGCAAGAGCAATGTGGATCTCTGTTGCCCGAGCAAAGTGCGTGGGTCAGGCGTATTCTTAGGCCGCTTCGAGCCAACTGTGAAAACAGCGCGTGTCGCCCTGAGCCCCGCCGGACGGAGGCCGGGCGCCTCGGACTCGTCACGCCGTCACGTTGAGCCGCTTGTGGTGCAGATTTAGACGGCCACGTGACGAAGGGGGAGTTTATTTGTGGTCGTTTCTCTAAAGGTATTCGGTGCCTGTCAGAGGACGCAGAGGGGAGGTGGGAAGAGGAAGAGGGAGTGTGCGGCTCATAATGTCAGACAGAGGTTGTGTAATAATGGCACGAGGGTCCGTCCGCGCGCAGTTTATCGCCCGTTTTAGCAAAAACGTTTGAGTCGTTAAGCGTCAAATATTTTGCCGGTTCTCCGAGGTGATAATTTGTAAGAATATAACAGGAAGACTTCTGTTGTTGTTGTTTTTTGCGGTGTTGTTTACAATACTCCATACTGTACACAGCACATTGTTATACTTTTAATAATGACTCATTTGTTTGGTAATAAGCATCCCTAATATGTAAGGATGCTTTGGCTGGTTGTATAGAAGTTCATGCTTCATGTGTTAAAGCTGCATTCTCTCTCCTGACCACCAGGTGGTGACTCCTATGGTTGTATAGAAGTCTATGCTTCATGTGTTAAAGCTGCATTCTCTCTACTGACCACCAGGGGGCGACTCCTCTGGTTGTATAGAAGTATATGCTTCATGTGTTAAAGCTGCATTCTCTCTCCTGACCACCAGGGGGCGACTCCTCTGGTTGTATAGAAGTCTATGCTTCATGTGTTAAAGCTGCATTCTCTCTACTGACCACCAGGGGGCGACTCCTCTGGTTGTATAGAAGTCTATGCTTCATGTGTTAAAGCTGCATTCTCTCTACTGACCACCAGGGGGCGACTCCTCTGGTTGTATAGAAGTCTATGCTTCATGTGTTAAAGCTGCATTCTCTCTACTGACCACCAGGGGGCGACTCCTCTGGTTGTATAGAAGTCTATGCTTCATGTGTTAAAGCTGCATTCTCTCTACTGACCACCAGGGGGTGACTCATCTGGTTGTATAGAAGTCTATGCTTCATGTGTTAATGCTGCATTCTCTCTACTGACCATCAGGGGGCGACTCCTCTGGTTGTATAGAAGTCTATAGTTCATGTGTTAAAGCTACATTCTCCCTCCTGACCACCAGGGGGCGACTCCTCTGGTTGTATAGAAGTCTATATAAATGTCTCTACTTCTCTCTTGATGTATTCCCTCAGTAAACATTGTAAACATGAGTTTATGTCTCAATCTCTAGTTTCAAGTCTTCTTCAATACAGCATGATGTTCATTTAGTGAATTATGCTCATTTAGAGTCAGACAGACCATAAAGCAGGGGATGCTTTAGGGGCGGGGCTACAAGGTGATTGACAGGTAGCTACCCCCAACCCCTCAATTCTAACATTTTGGTTGCCTTAAAATGCCTCATTCAGCATAAAAAAACAAGATGGCGACCGCCAAAATGCCGAACTTGAGGCTTCAACACGTGAGTCCACAAACCAATGAGTGATGTCACGTTGATCACGTCCACATCTTACAGTCACAATTAGGAAATGTCCAAACATGCAGCCTGTCTGCAGTGTTTTGGAATCCTCTGCTCATGACACAGGATAACATCTGGAAGAGGAAAGCCTTCCCTTAATTACCAAAACAAACCAGAAGTGCACGTGTCCGCCACACAGAGCGATAATGATCATAAGCTGGCAAAAGGGGTCAACGACTGAAAGGCAGAACATCTCCAGAGTCAATCAAATCTTCCCCACCAGTGTGGATTAAATGCAACAGGCCAGTGTTCAGGGATCTCCATGTTTTACTGCCTCCCACAGCCGACGCTGCTGGATTGAAACAACCTGCTCTGCATAACAGAAGCCAAGTTGTGCTGACGCCCGGGGGTCAGAGGCCCGGCTGCCTACCTGCAGCCAAGACAACCATCCATCTTCTGATGAAGCCGGCTCAGGGTCGCCGGCGGCTGGAAGCCGTCCCGGCACGGACCGGGCGAGAGGCGGGAAGCACTCTGGGCGGGCTGCCAGTTCCTTATGGAGACAAAATAAAGACAGACAAACACATTTACTCTCATTTTCACCCCCTGACGGGAATTTAAAGTCTCATTTAGTCTGACCTGAGATGATACTCGGACACATTCGGCGACCTTAAAGTGTAGGATGATGGCTAAGACATCCACCTGGCTAAGACAACTGCTCAGCAATAAATCACCTTTATGGAGGTTATTATGTTCCGCTTATGTTGAAACTCTTTATAATATTGAGATGATGATGCTGCTATTCATTGATCTCAACGGTACAAACCAGAAGAAAAAGAAGAAAAAAACTATAATAATTTTGGAAAACCTGAACTTTATTTTGAAGGCTGGATTTGAATATGGATGTGATTGACATGTGTTGTGTTACTCTGATAGTTTATAAAGGTTATATCACTTTAAAGATTATACCCTTTCATTAAAACACAAAGCAATGAAAAAGCACCACAAACCAAATGAACCATTATTGAAGCCGATTCAGCAAATAACTGAACAATATAACTTTTGTGACGTTGTCAACGTTGTCAATTGAAGCTCTTTGTATTCATACTGTACAGAAAATATCACAAATATATACAATTCTGCATTGGTGTTAGATATTGTTGCATCACTTTGATCTGATAATTGGTAAATGGACATTGGCAACTGAATGTTTCAGCCAGGAGATTAATCATTTTACACTTTACTTCCCTGTTCACGGCCTACAATGGAACCACTAATAGTGTTTACCTGAGGGGGAACCAGGGGTGGAACCAGAGGGGGAACCAGAGGGGAAACCTGAGGGGGAACCAGAGGGGGAACCAGAGCGGGAACCTGAGGGGGGTGCCAATGTGGTGTCTTTACTCTTAATATTTCCCAAAATGTGGAAAAAACGTGAAAATGTAATCTAAGTAGCCCAAAAAACGTTGAATTAAATAATTAACATCTTACATGTTACATCTCTACACTGCAGTTCAAGAACACGCTGCTTTCATTTTTTACATTTACGGACCTGAGACTTAACGGTGAAATGAATTGACGGGTTTTTGCCGTAATAATAATAATAATAATAATAATAATAATAATAATGCATCTCTGTGTTTTATATCTGAATCTCAATTTTGAATTCTTAAAGGCACACAAAGTACAAAAGGTATTTTCACGTGTACAAGGAACCTATTGTATTATATAATATTTATATATCTACAAGGAACATATTTGCTATATTTCTTGTATAGAAAAAACAGACAAACTTGAACCTCCCTTTGTTTACATGATGCCCTCTTCTTCTGGTGCTGCTCTTCCAACCCGTCAGTCAGTGGCTGCGTAACCCGAACCACGGCAGGAATGTGCATGGCGTCACTCGCATGCTTGTGGACCGACGGGAACGTTTCCCGCGTGCCGGGCGGTTGGGGTTAGGGTGACTGAGGCTTTGTCAATCAATTTACTGTGAACTCGAACAAAACAACTCTCTTAGGTTGAGGCCGCTTGGTTTGCTCTTAGGATGAAACAACACAATACGTGGGAAACAAACACTGGACTTGAACACTGGTCTCCTGGTTGAAAGTCCTGTGTTTGTGTTGGTTTCATGCTCTGGGTTCACAGCCCGGAGCGTCTCATGCTCGTTGTGCGTCCGGTTTGATTTGTCCCTTCTGGGCCGCTGTAGAAACACGGCTCCGTCCGTAGAGATCAGAGGTAACACAAACACAACAATACCATTCGATTAAACACATGGATGTGATATTCCATCTCTGCCACTATAACTGTTATTAAATGTTAAATGCTGCACTACTTGAGGAAACGGAACAACAGCGCTCCGCCATTTCTTTCACAATCAATAGCTTTTCCATCCAGTGTTGTTTTTCACATCCAAATATCTTATAAACAAGCTTAGAAATAGAGTTTGATGTCAATTTATACTTTTTAGTTTAGAGGATATGAATATTTTTTTTCCATATTTATTCTTGTCATTATACACAAGATCTTCCTCGTCGCCAGTGTTTTGGTGCATTTTGTAAAAAGACAAAGAGGTACAAATGAAAACCAAATTATGTTTCACATTTTGTACTACCGTGTACCGTGTACTTTGCAAGTGCCTTCATCTTCTCAGGAGTTGATTGTGAGTTATTCACGTGTTTTCCATGTGGATGCACATTCACAATCACATCTGCAATGTGTGTCTTCTTCTGTGCTTTGTAACACAGTGTGTGTTGCCTCATTTATACCTCTTTTCTACCTCTTTTCTACCTCACTTCTACCTCTTTTTAACAGTATTATAAATGTGTGCCATCTGAGGAGCGAGGGAGATGTCCGTCAGTGACATCTGTCCTCGCTCCGTCCTGAGGACAGATGTAATCCGTCCAGATAAGAGACATCACCAAGCGGTGTGAGCTCTAAACGTTGCATCAGCACACTGCTGCCTCCAGAACAACAAAAGGTTGAGGGTTAACAATTTGAGCAGGAACATTCTTCCTTCTCTTATTTATTTTTTTCCACTGCTGCCGCCAGTCATTTTTCCTTTTTTTTCATAAAAAGTAATGATTTTGTGGGAGGAAAAAAAAAAAATCATTAATCAAGCAAAATTACATAATAACGGCTGTTAGTTTGAGTAAAGAATGCACTGTTTTCAGTCATTATTGTAAATAATCGATCCGTAGACGAGCCGTCGTACCTCGCTGATACAATGTTTTTCCCCTTGGACGTAACCAAAGCAACACGAAAAGAAAACAACAACAGAAAACAGAGAGGAATGTCATGAGGCTGGAATGTCTCTCCGTTCATCTGTCCGGCCAATTCATTAATCAGGCCTGATAAAGGCCTGTCAGCCGGCGGCGTTGCCAACACACACAACGCACGATCCCAGCTGAAGTCACCGCGCGAGTATTTACGGTAATTGTCGTTCCCTTTTAGAAACGAGCCGGCTCGGGTTACCTTCTTGTGGAGACATTAACGGGGGACGGGACTCATTCATCACTTTCAACTCAAGAAGCCGAGCTGCCGTCCAAACCTCTCGGGTCGGAGGAAGCCGGGAGAAAGAGAGTGAGCCGGAGGCCCCGCCCCCAAACACAGATTAACCAATCGCAGCTCAGCAACCTTCACAGGCAATTACAGGCCTGGGAAGCTGAATATTTAAAGGTAATGGTGTCCATCGGCTTTTCAATACCAAGAACACCAAAGCAAACCCGTTGGGAATGGGTCCTCACTCCGAACTCGTTAAAAAAGACACTTGATCGAAGTATAAACAGAGAGAAAGAGAAAGAGAGTTGGCGTCAAACAAACACGGGACTTTCACCCAGGAGGCCTCGGTTTGTGTCCTTTTTTTAAACTTTTAGACTAGTTGTTAAGTCTAAGTTTAAACATTCCCAGTTTACAAAGTTAGTATCCAGTTTTACCAACCGGCCTGCAGAATAGCGTAGCACAGTACAACCTTAACCATGGTGAAGAAAACTGACTCGTAGCCCTTTTTTTATTTCTTAGGTCTTTTTAATGACAATTGACGGCAGAACTCGGTCACCTTGTCTTTACGCTTACTATTTCGGGAAATGTGGAAAAAAACGTGGCCTGCTGTTTGAAAAGCTAAGTAGCCCAAAAAACATTAGAATTAAATAATGAATATCTTACATGTTACTTTGCCATACTTATAACATCTTTACACTGCAGTTCAAGAACAGTGCTTCTTTCAGTGGTCAAGATTCCCATTTTTTCCAAAGCCTCCAGCCCAAAACGACAGATTGGAAAAGAGACGTCTCTAAATCTAATGTTTGAGGTAAAATAATTTCCCAATACGAACACTTGAATAGCCCTAAATTAAATCATGAGGGTCTAAAAGTTATTTTCTTTGAATGAGCCAGAGACCAAGTCTGGACCAAGGACTAGAGGAAGGGGGGGACCTGGAAAAGTCATGGAGCTCCAGTGGTCAAAATGTGTACGGACCCTGTGTAAGTGCTGTGTCACCAACATTTGGGACAACTTGCCCTTTTCGTTGACCAACTAACCGGCAACCGGGCCGCCTCGTGACCGCTGCCGTGTTCCGTGATCGGACTTTTGTTCGTCGCCTCCCGTTTTCCACGTGAACAAAACGTTCTGGTCGGGATGAAAGCCTCGCTGTAAGTTTAAACCCAGCCGGTGGTTTCCATGCGGCCGCTAACGTGACGTCCCTCTATTGAAGGCCGGCAACCCGAGTCCCCGGCCTTCTGAGGCTTCATCGTGTTACTTCATTACAGAACGTGTAGATTGTATTGCTAATTACACTTGTGCCTCCGTGCTGGGTTTCTCCTCACGCAGGGAAATAAATCTGCTGTATTGCCTTACAGTTATAAAAAAAAAACAGCAGTTGTTGCATGTTTAAAAAGCGCTGGCAGATGTAAGATGACATATAGATCAATATCTACGAGGATGGGGTTCGTATCTGGGGCGACGGAGGATTACAGATCTGTTACGGCACAGGGAAAGGTTAGCGTTTCAAAGATTTGTCACATCAAGTTTAGGCTTACGCCGCAGCTTTTTATGAACAAGCTTGAGATTTGATTCGAATGGAGCAGCTGCTCAACCGTAAGAAAGTTTTCCTCTCCCGCTCCCTGTGAGGATGAGCCGGTGGCCACCCTGCTGCTTCCTGCAAACTTTTGATGCTGATCACGCTGTGGGAATCAAGAAGCACACACACACACACACACACAGGGTGAACTTGATAGCCGTGCACGCACTTCAGCAGTCGTCTGTTGCAGAGTAAAGACCCGGCTTTCTAAACGTCATCAAGTACATGTGTAGAGTTTCCTCTTCAGGTAACGCTGGTTTCCTGGACAAGAAGCACTTTGAAGCGCTTACCGAGTGTCAGCTTACGTATCGGCTAACGTACATTAGCATATAGATTAGCATGTATATTAGCATGCATTTCATCATTTAACCCATAAACAAGAACAAGAATAAAGGCTTGGAAAGAGGATGAGAGAAAAGGAATAAACAAAGGAATAAATTACTACTAAATTTTTTTGTTGATAATGATCCACTACATTCAAATCTATGTATTTATTGTTATATATATATATATATATATATATATATATATATATATATATATATATTATTTACAAAGTGAGGAAAGCAATGATTAAACTAAGCCAGATGAGGCCCACAACTTATTGACACAGCAAACTTTATTCCTCCTTTTGACCTTAACGAAGGTTCTTACCTTTCACAATAAAAGCCCTCGACTCATACGGTTCCCTGTGTGGGTGTTAACCTGTGGAGAGTTCACTCTTGCTGAGAGGAAACTCAATAAAAAGTTGCTTTGGCTGCGCGATCTCTGCAGCTGGTCATCCTTTCCGATGTGTAAACTCTAAATGTGAATTATTTTGCAGGTCTATGACGTTAATTTCGCCCTCATCGTCCCCCAACTTTCTAAATAAGCATTCGGTGTATTTGATCTCCATACAGCTCACCGCTCTTATTTTGAAGTGGTCTGTGGGTCTGGGCATGAGCTCGTACGTGACACAAACTCTCACTTTGTTCGGAAAGTTGTGGTCGTATCCTGTTTTGTTGCTCTTGAGGCGTCAGAGCTCGTTTAGTGGCGTCAAATAACTCAACAAATGCAAATGTTTGTGTTGTGACTCTTGTTCGCCGCTTTCTTTCATCTTTTTTTTGTCTTTGCCTGTCAAAAGAGTCGATCCATTATCGATTCTTTAGATTTGTGTTCCCACGATCTCTCAGCAGCTATCAGACCTTCGGTTTCCTGTCGAGTGCCTTTAGAGTGGTTTGCCTGAAAATACCTTCTGATGAGATGAGACAACAGACAAATGATCCCTTCAGTGCACAAAGGACTCGTTGAAGACGAACCGAACCTCTCGACGTGGGCCCGGTGGCGGGGTCCGGCACTAATGCATCGGCACCGCCCACTTTGCTGCATCATTGATGCGGCAGCCGTGCGTTTCAAAAGCAGCTGTAACGCACAAAATGAGCTCGTAGGTTTAAAACCAATCAACACGTCTGCTCTTTGGACGCTGCTGAATAATGCAGCCCAAATAACAGGAGTCGGCTTTAGAGAGGCCCTGACTAATGATGAGTCATATTACATTATTAATGCAGGCCTGCTATATTAGGCCGCAGCATACGGGCGTCTCATGCAGCCTTAACTTACAACATCTCTACTGGACCTTCCACTGTTAATGAATGTTGTTTGATTCAGATCATTATTACCAATTATTTCCTGAATCTGGGGAGCTTCTCCAGCCTCGGTCATTGATTTGTAAATATATATATATATATATATATATATAAAATAACAGATACAAGACTCCAACAGGTGGAGGATGTCGCTCATCACTTCTTGCCAACGCATTCGCTGCACCAATCGTATCATATTAACACATCAGGGTTGTTCAGGAGTCCCTCAATGGCCACAAACACATTAATGCAGCATCGAGGTTGTTCTCGTAAAAAGGCTCTGCACGGCCCTGCACGGCGCTGCAGGGCGCTGCACGGCGCTGCAGGGCGCTGCAGGGCGCTGCACGGCGCTGCACGGCGCTGCACGGCGCTGCACGGCGCTGCACGGCGCTGCACGGCGCTGCACGGCGCTGCAGGACGCTGCACGTCCCTGCAGGGCGCTGCACGGCGCTGCACGGCGCTGCAGGACGCTGCAGGACGCTGCACGGCCCTGCAGGGCCCTGCACGGCGCTGCAGGGCGCTGCACGGCGCTGCACGGCGCTGCACGGCGCTGCAGGACGCTGCACGGCGCTGCAGGACGCTGCACGGCCCTGCACGGCGCTGCACGGCGCTGCAGGGCGCTGCACGGCGCTGCACGGCGCTGCAGGACGCTGCACGGCGCTGCAGGACGCTGCACGGTCCTGCACGGCGCTGCAGGGCGCTGCACGGCCCTGCACGGCGCTGCAGAGCGCTGCACGGCCCTGCACGGCCCTGCACGGCGCTGCACGGCGCTGCAGAGCGCTGCACGGCGCTGCACGGCGCTGCACGGCGCTGCACGGCGCTGCAGGACGCTGCACGGCGCTGCAGGACGCTGCACGGTCCTGCACGGCGCTGCACGGTCCTGCACGGCGCTGCAGGGCGCTGCACGGCCCTGCACGGCGCTGCAGGACGCTGCACGGCGCTACAGGGCGCTGTACGACGCTATGCAGTCCACGGCATTAGCAACAATCCCCCTCTTCTGCTTACTTATCTTTTTTGCTCCAAAACCTGTTTTGGGTTTTTATCGCATTTCTTCCTCGCACTGTCAAGATAGCAGCGGCTCAACGTCATGTTCTCAACAATTACATCTCAGCCAACTGCCAGCGCGCGGCGTGCCCCGCCGCCGTTATCTAGCAGGCAACACGGGCGCCCGGCGAATCCCTCACTTGTGGTGCTATTAAACGAGAGGCAACTTCAGGATCAGCTATTCACCGCTACGTATGCAACCGGACACGGTTTATTTATTTATTTTTTCAAGGTCTGGACCGCCTGACGACCGCTGATGTTAAGTGCCGATAGGTAATATCTGGTTATGCAAGCGGCTGCGTGAGCAGTCGACACGTATTAGACTCAGACGACATCAACTTTCACCCCGTGCTCGGTCGAGGCCGGCGAGGACACGGAGCACAAATCCTAAATGAGCCCTGGATCAGAGGGGGCGTCTCCTTCCCGTATCGATCGGCGTTATGTAAACTTCATCCCGGCTCTCCGGCGTTCCAGCTTTTCAAGGGGAAAAAAATGTCTGCCACAACCAGACCTCTGCAGAACCTCGTCTCTCTCTGCTCTCCTGCTTTGGAGTGACTACATGCTTTTTATGTGGAGTGACTAATGCTCACTCTGAAGAGCCCGGGGTGTTGTGTGCGTGTGTGTGTGTGTGTGTGTGTGTGTGTGTGTGTGTGTGTGTGTGTGTGTGTGTGTGTGTGGACGCGCGAACGCTGTACGCAACCAATCGCCGTGCCGGGGCCTTGACTCGCTTACATGAAGATGAGTCAGATTAGGGGTCTGCAAAGACCGAGTTCCCCTCCACCCACACACACACACACACACACACACACACACACACACACACAAACACACACGCATGCTTCAGCTCGATCCAGGCAAATAGGTTTGATTTGTACTCGTGAACGGATGCCCGGCGCTAACGCGTACGCGTGTAAGGACTCATGGGTGGAGCTCCGCTGAGGGCCGTTGGGCCGGATTCGGACTCCATGGAGTCGGGAGATCGTGTGGAACGCTGGGAATGTCGCGGCTCTAGAGACACGCGATCAGACGGCATCTTCATGTGCATCCAGATCCCGATCCGCCCTGATGGTCATTTCGTACCACAACGTCGCGATAGAGCATGTTTTTGTGGTAGTTTGACTCAAATATGAATCGCCAACAACCGGATGGTGACGCCTCTTTGTTTATACTTCTGTGGGAATCAGATACTTCACAAATTAAAGGTATTAACTACTTTATAGGTATTAACTACTTTGGTTTTTGCTCTTGTCGTTGAGAACTTATGAACAATAAAAACAGTTTCCAGTGAAATTATAGGTGAGAAATGAATGAATATTTCCAGCTTCACACCGGCTGTTCACACAAATACAGACGATAAAGAACAGATTTAAATTACTGGGGTAATGAACACAATTCAGATTTTTATGAGAAACTTGAGTTGCAATTTGCTTTTTACGATCAATTTAGACAACGTAATTGTGGATGACAGTATCCATGCACCCGTGGATTAAGAAAACACTGATTATCAATAACTCAAAACATCTCTCCAATTAAAATAAAACAACCTGTACTTCAGATTTGTTCCACATCCCCATGGAGCATTCGCAATTAGCACTAAACGTGAGATGTTGGTTGTAAACGTGGCAACGAATGAAGAAATGTTGCGTTGCTCCCGTCCCGTGCATGTGGCGTGCACGTGGCTGCACGGCATGCACGTTTGGTGTCTGGAGCCTGGTGTTTGCTTTGCACCGTAATGAGGTAATTGTGCGCTGGTTAGCTGTAAAAAAAGGACCGCCATCGTCCTCGCCGCCGCTCTCTTCAGGGCATCGACCCTGCAAACAGAAATAAACAGCCGAGGGGAAGGAAGAGCGTTTTTATATTAAAAAAGAAAGAACATAATTCAAAGCAGCAGCTGGCTAGCGGGGGAATCAATCAAGCGATTCTTACACACATTATCTTTTCCCCTTGTCTTTGTATATTATTCATTTGTTTTCCTGATAACTTGACAGGATGCGTAATTGCTGCCTGGATTATGTTCACTTTGGAGGAGAGGAAGAGCCACACAGAGAGGACGTTGAGGTGCATGCTGGGAGTATAAAGCTTAGCCACCATGGTTAAGGTCACAAAGGTCACGTTGTTTTGTTAATTGTTAAAACAAACACATTTCGTCTCGAGCTTCAAGTCACTGATGATTTATTAATCCAAGACCAAAACATAGCCAGAGAAATGAGCAGAGTGAGACCTCCCTCGTGAGCCAATAACGGCCAGAAAAACGACAAAACGCTTTGAACACAACGGTTTTTGTGCGGCATAAAACAAAAAAGACACAATGTGTTGATTGGTGATCTTTCCACGCTGCTGGTCGGTGTGTTTGGTTGTAGACGTTTGTGCTAAGCTACGTTAGCCGGCTGTCGGTGGTCGCTTCAATGCATTGAAACAGGATGTAGTGGCAACAAGCGGATAATAAATTATAAGAGACATTGCCAGAGACGGAAATATCAATATATATCATGTTCAGTCATTTGAATGATTCAAGTTTATTGAAGTTTATCGGAAATAAATGAATTAGTATTAGTAGTAAATATTTTGTTAAATAATTCGTCACGCGAGTTGTTTTTTATTTATGCTCCTTCACCTCTCAGTCAGATCATTTGTTACCGCGACTCTCTTTCTCTCTCTCTTTCTCTCTCTCTTTCTCCCTCTATATATATGTCTCTCTCTCTCTCCTTCTATATATACGTCTCTCTCTCTCTTTCCCTCTATATATACGTCTCTTTCTCTATCTGTCTCTCTCTCTCTCTCTCTTTCTCCCTCTATATATATGTCTCTTTCTCTCTCTCTCTCCTTCTATATATATGTCTCTCTCTCTCTGTCTCTCTCTATCTCTTTCTCCCTCTATATATATGTCTCTCTCTCTGTCTCTCTCTATCTCTTTCTCCCTCTATATATATGTCTCTCTCTCTCTCTCTGCTCTTCCTCTAATTAATGACTTCTGGTGTCTTCTTTAAGGCGAGAGGCGGTTCATCTTTATTTTTGGGCTCTTCACCTCCAGGTGAGACTTCTTCTGCTGTTCATCGTGGGCTGTTTGACCCTTTAAGGGATTAAAGGGATGCGTAGGACTAGAGCTATTTCAAGTGGCTGGAATAACACGCTGACTGTTTTGTTTATTTGGTTTCATCCTCTCTTCCATCTCATGTTGGCTGAAGATGAAGATGACGATGACGATGAGCCAGGAGGCCCTGCAGAGCAGCCTGGCCTGCTTTTTTAACATTTCCATAATATTCGGTTGTTGATGTTGTCCAAACAGGACGTGGAAATAACGTTCCCAGTGCTGGCTGCGCTCGCACCTCCCCGGGTGAAGGAACGTCTTTATGTTCAGGGGACTCTGCGTTTGGTTTTCCTTGGGCCGCGGCCACGCAGCTATTTTGGAAGCTTCTCCCTGACGTCTGTTGGATTACGCAGAGAAACCACAGCGTCCTCTTTTAGGACTTTTTGTTTTACTTCCCGGGCCACTAACAGTAAATCCTTTCTCCCTGCAGCCAGCTCCCGGTTTCGTACGGTCACGGTTTTCTGCCTCTTCGTTAGCCGCTCTGTGCGGTCGGCGGATTGAAAGTCGCCGACCGCGGCCGCGACGGAAAATTCCATTTCAAATTATTATTTTTTCCCCTACTGTGAACAAATGGCTGATTTGTTGATTTGTCCCGCGGCCACGTTATCTCCTCGTGTGGGCCGGAGATCTTCTGCCCACGATGCCGAGGAACGCCAGAGCGAAAGAGGAACGTTTGGCTCCTCCACCTCTCCCGTCCTTTTAATATCACGTCCAATGCATCCGAGGCCATCGTCTATACTTCATAATTTACACATTGCTGTTATCGCTTCTGAACGGCCTCTCTGACGGCGGCGGAGACGATTATCTGAATCTGTCGTCGGGGCAGATTATTCCCTCCCTTCGCCTCAATCTCCTCTTTCAGGACCTTTTGGTTCATCACTGATCACGGCCTACGATCGCGACGGTCGGAGGTTTTGTGTCGAGTCCGTTTGGTTCGGAAGTGGCTCGTGGATCCGAGGTCGTGGATCCGAGGTCATGGATCCGAGGTCGTGGATCCGAGGTGGTGGATCCGAGGTCGTGGATCCGGATGCTGAAGCTGAAGCTCTGCAGCGGCTCTGATGTCGTCACCTTCGTGAGAAAGGCCGGGCGAGTTTATTTGTGTAGCACATCTCAACAACAAGGCGATTCAAAGTGCGTCACATGAAACCTTCAAAAGCATCAAAACAGGATGCAGAAGAAACCACGATTTAAAAAAAAAAATAGTCAAAAAGCTGCACTGCGGTTTAAGAAATGCAGCAGCAGTGAGATGGAGAAATTGATTAATATATTTTAATCTGATTCAATTAAAGACAACTGAACGCTGCTTCATCTTTAGTTCTGACTCTTGGAACAGAAAGTAGTATGAGATGTGTTCGGATCAAACACGACACACACACACTCCCGTTTGTGAGTAAAATATTCAGGTTCATACGGTCATGGAAAACCTGGAAAAGTCATGGAATTTTAAAATGTTTATTTCCAGGTCTGGAAAAGTCCTTGAAAAAAAAAATAATCCCCAAAGTTTAGTAAAAGTCATGTAAATGTGTTATATTCATGTGGTTCATTTACGCTGAGTTTGAAATAATGAATATGCTTTTAAAAAGACTCAAAATATAAGCAGGCATACGCTGAGTATATCTATAAATGTTTATTCTTTTAATCAAACTATTGTCTCTCATTCATTTGTGTCCTTTAAGGAATACTGTATGCTTTGGAATCCTCATTGTTAGTTTAAATACTAAATTTTATCACTTTTTCATGGACACACCCAGATTTCACTAAATGTTTGGTCATGGGAATTTGGTTTAAAGTCCTGGAAGAGTCGTAGGAAAGTCGTAGAAAAGTCCTGGAAAAGCATTTTTTTCTTATTGGGTAATTTTTGCTTTTGCGGGCTTAAAAAATATCTGAAAAGTCAAATAAATAAACGAGTGAGTTACTCAAAGGATTAAAAGAAAAAACGTGAGCGAAATATTTGGTGCATTTATTCATCCGCCGTTTTGTATTTTAACAAGTTCGAGTAGCAGTTTATTAAAGAAATATCTAAAGGAATAAATCGGCAACAATAATGAGCGACAAAAAACTTTAGTAGTAAAAGTAGTAGTGTGTTTTATACAATGAGTAAAGCCTCTAATATACAATATGACTCAAAATGTATAGGCAGAAGCATAATGCTTATAAATTCCTATCCTAAAATATTGTCAATTAAGTAACCATCAAGTTATTTAGATATAAAGAAAAAAGAAAAGAAATAAAAGTATACACATTTATTTCATTCACACTGAAAATGACTTCCCTGTCTCCTAAAGACACACATCCTGTACGACACATGGCACTCTGCTGTCGCCACGCTGCCACCGCTCTGACATCTGATAATCTGAATATGATTCGTAATCTTTCCACACACGATGATCCGTCCTTCTGCTGCAGTGTGTCGGCATGAGGGGAGAGACGTATGATTACTCATCTCAGTGTTTGCCTCTCTGGGTTTCCTGTGAGCTAATTGGAGTCGTCCCATGTGTCCCTGCTGAAGAAGAAGAGAAAAGAAACTGCGTGTTTGTGGTTAAAAATAGGTGCAGCACTTCCTGCTGTGTTCTCACAGAGAGCCACTTTGAATCCGCTGGTTAGTTCTGGTGCCGCGACTGAAACACAGCGAACAAAACACAGTACGCCCTGAAATAAAGGTGTTGAAAAATAACACAAGAAAACTAAAATATGTTGACTTAATAGTCCATTTAATGCCAGTATGTATGTGTTAATGCTGCATTATCTCTCCTGACCACCAGGGGCGACTCCTCTGGTTGTATAGAAGTCTATGCTTCATGTCTTAAAGCTGCATTCTCTCTCCTGACCACCAGGGGGCGACTCCTCTGGTTGTATAGAAGTCTATGCTTCATGTGTTAAAGCTGCATTCTCTCTCCTGACCACCAGGGGGCGACTCCTCTGGTTGTATAGAAGTCTATGCTTCATGTGTTAAAGCTGCATTCTCTCTCCTGACCACCAGGGGGCGACTCCTCTGGTTGTATAGAAGTCTATGCTTCATGTGTTAAAGCTGCATTCTCTCTCCTGACCACCAGGGGGCGACTCCTCTGGTTGTATAGAAGTCTATGCTTCATGTGTTAAAGCTGCATTCTCTCTCCTGACCACCAGGGGGCGACTCCTCTGGTTGTATAGAAGTCTATGCTTCATGTGTTAAAGCTGCATTCTCTCTCTTGACCACCAGGGGGCGACTCCTCTGGTTGTATAGAAGTCTATGCTTCATGTGTTAAAGCTGCATTCTCTCTCCTGACCACCAGGGGGCGACTCCTCTGGTTGTATAGAAGTCTATGCTTCATGTGTTAAAGCTGCATTCTCTCTCTTGACCACCAGGGGGCGACTCCTCTGGTTGTATAGAAGTCTATGCTTCATGTGTTAAAGCTGCATTCTCTCTCCTGACCACCAGGGGGCGACTCCTCTGGTTGTATAGAAGTCTATGCTTCATGTGTTAAAGCTGCATTCTCTCTCTTGACCACCAGGGGGCGACTCCTCTGGTTGTATAGAAGTCTATGCTTCATGTCTTAAAGCTGCATTCTCTCTCCTGACCACCAGGGGGCGACTCCTCTGGTTGTATAGAAGTCTATATAAATGACTCTACTTCTCTCTTGATGTATTCCCTCAGTAAACATTGTAAACATGAGTTTATGTCTCAATCTCTAGTTTCAAGTCTTCTTCAATACAGCATGATGTTCATTTAGTAAATTATGCTCATTTAGAGTCAAACATACCATAATGCAGTGGATGCTTTAGGGGCGGGGCTACCAGGTTGCGTATCTTTCACATAACTTTCGGGACTATAAACGTCATTTATTTTGACTTTGATCCAGGTTATGCATTGAGCCAGGTTCCTGCAGGCTTCAGTCAGTTTATCCGACAGCCGCTGAAAACTGATTTACTTCTGGTTTGTTCAGCGTTGTCGAACTTTATATATATTTTTTGTTTCTGTGTCTTTTTTTGATGTATGCGTTAAAGTACCGTCCCTGCTCACAACCCGCGTGTCAGACTTGATCAATGGCCTCCATGTGATGCACTCTGATGCATTACGGTGAAAATACTGCCTACGCATCGGGTGGAGGGTTGGGGTGGATGTGATCATCATGGAGACATGGACTGGAATCTCAGGTTGTGTGTGTGTGGAAAACACTATCCTCTTGTGTGTGTGTGTGTGTGTGTGTGTGTGTGTGTGTGTGTGTGTGTGTGTGTGTGTGTTTGTGTGTTTGTGTGTTTGTCTTTGTGTGTGTTTGTGTCTGTGTGTGTGTTTGTCTGTGTTTTTGTGTCTGTGTGTGTTTGTGTGTGTATTTTGTGTGTGTGTGTGTTTGTCTGTGTATTTATTGTGTGTGTACGTGTGTGTGTGTGTGTGTCTGTGTCTGTTTGTGTGTTTAAAAAAACAAAACATCTGTGTGTGTACATTTGTACTTTTTCTCCATATTTCACCCTCGGTTTGGAAAATATGTGTTTTTGGAAAGCAGTATTTTTCATTTTTTTCAAATGGCAAACAGGAAGGGTTCTAAAAAAAAATCTAATTTATGAATGACTTCTTGTGTGACCGGCCGTCCTGCAGTGAGCTTCGGCAGCTGAACGGCGGCTCGTGGTATCGCTGTCGCGCTGCATGCTGTTTTTAAGTGTCTCTCTGCCACAGCTGGGGAGCGAGGTTTAATCCACAGCTGAATTATGCATTACTCTGAATATTACACCGTGTCTGTTTAAATGCGACGCTTGCCCCGTCTTCTGTCTGCACTTGTTTCTGCAGCTACTCAGCTGTGATGTCACACCAGGAGAAGAAAGAACAGGCGATGATGTGCAGACTCCTTTTGTCTTTATTAACCTTTTTTTACTCGGAGGTTCAAGGTCTCTTTAATAAAAATTGTTTTTGGGGGATGTTGTGCATATTTTGGAGGCTCAGGTCTGTGTGCGCTGTGTGGACACACATGTATTGTGATGATGATCAATGATTCCCTGCTGGGTGCAGAAATAGAAAATAGGCCCATCCTTTCCAACGCATCCCAACCTTCCCTGTTTTCCCTGTCTTTGTTAAATATATAAATATATATAAGGTATTAAATAAATATAATACATATTTTTTCTATATATATATATATATAAAAAAAAAATATATATATATATATATTATATATATATATTTAATACATATATATGAAAAATAAATAAATATATACATAATAAATATATATATATAAATATATAATAAATACATATATATTTCATATATATATATATAATAAATACATATATATACTTATATAAAAAATAGATATATCATACATATAATAAATATTTATATATATTATATAATAAATACATTTATATAATAAATGTATATAATAAATAAATAAATATATACATAATAGATATATATAATAAATAAAAATATAATACAATATATATATATATATATAATACATAAAATGGTCTCTGCGCAGTGATTTCAGTAATTAGCATCAAGTCAGTATTTCCTCCTTTATTGTTTGCTGTGTCTCATGATGAAAACCTGCCATAGTGTTCATCTGGTCTCCTTGAGCCTGGACTTGTAAGCATCTTGGGACCCTGTACCGAGCTGTGTGACGTCATCCAGCCTGCAGCCTATTATCCACTTGGATTCCACGTAGTGAGGTTTGATTACATGACCCAGAAGGCAGATGACAAGGGCTGGGAGCCCGAGCCAGCCTGCTCGTGTAATCGGAGGTGTTTATCTGAAAAGTTATGGAGTATCAGATCGCATGCGTGAAGCCGGCTGGAAACCGTCTGATGAGAAAGAGTGATGACAGAGAAAGAAACGCAGAATCATCTTGGAGTCGAAGTCTGCCGATAAAAATACATTTTACTTGATGGTTTTGTCAGACTTTGGCGATTCCGGCTCAAACTATACTTTTTTGGGGGTTTCTGTGTCTGTGACGGACAGCAGAGGAGCTAATGGTTTCCACCAAGGCTGACTCCGACTGAACTCTGGAAGTCAGATTTGGGGTCATGTGACCTTTGAGGGGCGACTGTGGCTCAGTGGCAAGCAAGTCAGTCTTTCAATCAGAAGGTCGGTGGTTCAAACCCCGCCTCAGCCAGTCCATGTCGTTGTGTCCTTGAGCAAGACACTTAACCCTAATTGCTCACCGTTGCTGTGTCTTCGGTCTAATGTATACTGTATATCATGTAAGTCGCTTTGGATAAAAGCGTCAGCTAAATGAAATGTAATGTAATGTAATATTGGGAATCACTTCCTCTGCGAGTCCAGGTGGATGTTTGTGACAAACTTTGTTCGAGACGTTCCCTGAGATATCACGGTCTATCTGAATAATTTCAATATTATACAGAAAACCCTTGTGAGCATAGATAATAAGTTCATATATGTGTTCGTGGTATATTGGTTTATGATAGTACACAGAAAATTAAATATATATATATATATTTATTTTTTTCAAAAAAAGAAATATATAAAAAAAAGATTTAATATTTTTTTCTATATTAACGAATGTGTGTAACTCTATATGTAAGGAGTATCTGTGTGAAGTTTGGCTTTGATTAAGTGAAGTTAAGTATTTCTAACAATTATTTTAATTCAGACATTTCGAGAAATCGTGTCAACTCCGCTGAAGCTAGAAAGTTCCCACAGTCCTCTGTGGTCTTTGAACGGTGCTCGTTTCGCTACATCCGTGTGCTACGTGGCCAGCGCTATCTGTAGATAGCAGGAAGGCCTGGATTATTCATATTTAATTTTTTTTGCTGGACATAAATGGCATTGTTGTGCATATCTTAATCAGCAGATTTGGCTCGTTAGGTTCTAAGGATTCGTGTGTAGCTTTTTGCCATCGATTTTAAACAACATATTTTCAAAACTTTGGGTGCTTTCTTGAGTCATATATAAAAACTGCGTAAAATGAGGCATTAGCTAAACAGTCCAACCATCAGGTGGAAACACAAAGACTGAAGTTCACCTAATGATGCTTAAAACAAATTAAATTTAAAACCTTAAAACATTGACACCAGTTTCCTCATCATAACAATATCAAATCACAAAGATGAAAAGAGGAAAAGAACCAGGAAAGACGGGTATGAACCCCTGAGAGACTTTCTGCTGTGAGCGGTTCAGGTCTGAGTCCGGCATGAGGCCCAGTGACAGCCGGCCCATTATCAATCATAAGGCATAAGCACGCTTACCTTTTTATATATCGCTGCAATTAACCTCAAGCGCCCAATCAGGCCGCAGAAGACCTCAATCAGCTGTTTGCAGAGCCAAGTCTTCTCCTCCCGACTCGTCCACCTTTTCTTTTTTCTTTTTGATAATGAAGTCCAAATGTTTGAATCCGCTGACTCCACCAGATGTCGAGCAATTCTTCTTCCCCTTTTTGGATTTCACGCCAGAAGGAAAATGATCACATTATTTAGTGTTTTCTTCTGCTACTCGGCTGCAGGAAATCAGGCAAACAAAGTCGAGTTTGAACACACTGAACGCACCGAGCGACACGCTTCAGGTGGTCCGTCAGAAACGTGGCGGCGGAGCAGCCGGCGTCTCGTCTGTTTGAGAGCAGCCCGACAAACTGCCATTGTTTTAATAAAGACGTCAGTCGTAAAATTGTCTTTTCCTCCAGCGTGCCGTGAGCGGTTTTCCACAAGCTGCTGCAGCTCGAACAGCTCGACCATGTAAAAGCTGATTGACTGGTTTAAAACAAGAAAGTCTGTTGTCTTGTCAGCGCTGTGACCAACACGTTGCATTTCCTGTGACGGCGTCACAATAAGACGGCGCCGCCAGACGAACATCTTTAAGTGTTTGCAGCGATATCACAGATCTGAGACATTACATTTCATTTTATCCAAAGAGACTTACATGCTATACAGTAGACCGTAGACACAGCAACGGTGAGCAATGAGGGTCAAAATCGACACAGACTAGCTGAACTGGGGATCAAACCACCGATCCTCTGATTGAAAGACAGACCTGCTAACCACGGCGGACTCCGCCACTAACGATGAACACTATCATACAGAGAGGTGATGTATATACATTATGGCTTCATGATTGTGTCTTTTAAAGGGCCAGAGCACCACATGTGCCGGTGCTTCCTTTAACACGAACAGAGTTGCTGAGTGTTGTTTTGCTTTTTTGAAAAAAAACGATCGGATTCGTATGATTGAATTATATCCGTGTGGGTTTTACGCTGACGCAGGCTTTGTCTGCCTTTAAGTGGCGGCAGCAATTACAGAGTGTGAGTTTACAGAAGAGGAAGAGCTGGAAGCAGCAGAAGAAGCAGGAGCTTGGAGAGAAGATGAAGCCCGAAATATAAAAGTGGGAAAGCCTCCGTCGGGCCGACAGACTCACACAGCTGATCGGTGTCGGTTTGTGGGCTTTCGTCATTTTGGACCTCCCACCACTAGGTGGCGTGAGGCCGACTTCTAATTGATGTTGAGGCAATAATGAGGAAGTGGCATTGGTTTATGGTTTATTTTAGGATTTAAGCCTATGCACCTAGATTGTGCCGACATTGATTATGATTTAGTTTTGTATAAATAAACAAACTGGACATAAAAAGCCATGTAGTGCCTTAGGGTTGAATAGGCAACGGGGGGCGCTACATATTCAATTAAATGATATTTTCTTGCTATACCCACAAACAATACTGTGCCGTAATTAGTAGATAGAAGAAGAAGAACAAAGACACACAGCATGGGCGGAGCCAAGAAACGTCCAGTAGACGTGTTGTTGTTGTTGTTGATCTATTTGTCACGCATGTAATGTAGTTCTGGCACTTCTGTGGTAATTACAACCCGAATGTTGCCTAAACACAACTTTGTTTATTTTAAAAGGACTTTATGCACATAATGAGAAGAAGAAACACACAATATGAGGGGTAACGTTTCATAAGATATCATTGGATCCCTTGTATGTGAGGATACATTATATCTTTACATACTTCATACATTATATACTGGAATTTGATGCTGCATTATAAAATGTTTACACTGTTAATGAAGTTGCTGGTGTACGATTTTATTTATTTATTTGTTACATTTTCTTTTGCAAAGTCAGGACAGAAATGTGTAAGTGGAGCCCGACGTCGCTTCCTCATAAAAGAATGATCCCGTCACCTCTGCACAGCGAGGCATTCATCTTATTAATGAACACCGGCATCAGATCGGCCGGCAGCCAGAGCCCGACGCTATCGGGAACTGGAAAGTGTCATCAGCGCGACCCCTGAATCAAATAAAAAAAAAAAAAGCTTTTTGAAATGAGAGCTGAAGGAGAGAACGCTTCAAAGAGACGGAGGTGTTTGCGAGGAGCCGTATCTCCCGGGTTCCATGAAAGCAGCGCGATGCCTTCAATGCAAACATACAGTATGTGCTCTGTGTGGAAAGTCAGAGAAAGACTTTGTTCTGAAAGCATGAAAGGATTAGTGAAGGAGGGAGGCGGAGGCGGGACATTGGGGATGATTGACTGTCCTCTGCTCACACAGTGAAGGACGCTCCCCGCCGATAACAATGGACGTACAAAATGTCACCTCGTTAATTTGTTGACGCTGAGGAGCTTTACTCACTCGCTCTCTAACAACCGGTTCATGCATTAGTTTATGGAACACACGACCACCTGTACAGGTGGACGGCATCGTTACAGGTGGACGGTCTACAGGCCACTGATTACACACCTGGGGCTCCAAGGAGAGTCGGCCGTTTCCGCTTTTCAGTTTGCGACTGTGGATCAGTGGTTTGCAGGTCAGTCTTTCAATCAGAGGATCGGTGGTTTGATCCCCGGCTCTGCTAGTCAATGTATCCTTGTTCTGTTTCAGTATTAATTTTAGTATATATACGAGGGTGACTGTGGCTCAGTGGTTAGCAGGTCCGTCTTTCAATCAGAAGTGTAGATGGAAGTTTATTTTGAAAGGCCTGTATCCATGAAACAGCTGGTTTAATATGTTGCTTTGTGGATTAGAAACATTAAACGAGATGTTGTAATAATAACGACTATGTCGACTGTGGCAACTGTGGGTCAGTGGTTAGCAGGTCCGTCTTTCAATCAGAGAGTCGGTGGTTCGATCCCTGGCTCTGCTAGTCCATGTTGATGTGTCCTTGAGCAAGACACTTAACCCTAATTGCTCACCGTTGCTGTGTCTACTGTATAGCATGTAAGATAAATGTAAATCATTATTATCATGCAAGAAAAATCTTCATAAGATTGAGCACATCTCTTTCGAGGGTTTTATTATTACAACATCTTGTTTAATGTCTCTAATCCACGCAGCAACATATTAAACCAGCTGTTTCATGGATACAGGCTTTTCAAAATAAACTTCCGTCTCCACAGGAAGCGACTTTGTTGTGTTTAGGTGACTGTGCGGTTTGGGTTAAAATACCTTCGGATGTTGCGCTGCATGACTAAAGCGTTCTCCCTCCACCCTGCGCTCCTCCCTCTGGCTTCAAAGAGGTAAAGCGGAGTAAAAACATTTGATTTTCAGGCGTACAGACGGTACAGTGCATTATTTCTCAGCCCGAGGATGCAGCTGTAACTCGGTGTTCTCCAGCTGAACGACCCACTGTGCGGGTGTTACTCCGTCACACACTTAGTGCCGCTGCCCCGTGGCTGGCCGTGGATTATTGCTTCATTATTTATCCCAAATAAGCAAGTGCTGTGTCGGGCTGAGTCAAACCAAACAGGTGAACAGGGCCAACCGGTGACTCACTGCTCGTGTTCACGCTGGGCAGCTTTACACATTGGTAATAACTGAAATATGCCAAGTCGGGGCTTCACATGTATATGTTTTCAAACTGGATTGCGTTAGGAAACAGCAAATGTTCCCTTTTTTTCCGTGCCAACGGGGATGGCTGGATCTGCGGGATGCGTGACCGTTTAGGAAAATAAATAAATTACAAGCACAAAAGTAGCCAGTTGGAGACGAGGCCCGAAGAAGCCGGCCATCTGGGGAAGAGCCAGCAGATGTGGGGAGGACTGTGAGAGATCTGCTGGGAGAGGAGAGGGGGATGCCATGTTTCCCCTCACCACGGCCGGTCCCTCCGTTATGTTTCCAGGCAAATAAAGAGGCAGAAAGAGAAGCTTATTATTATTATGTATCTCATAATGAATATCAAGACATGGAGATGCTTGTGGAAGATAGATCGTTAAGACCAGAGTGAAGCCTGCCAGCATCACCAGTGGTTTGTCTGCTGGTTCATCATGTTTTACAATCAACATTTTGGGGGTTTTCTCCTCAGGGGGCGTGTCCACCAAAGAGGGGTTTTCCCCACAGTTGAAAACGCCTTTTAAAGGTGCAGTGTTTTTTGTTTTTTTTAGATGAGCTGCTTTAGTTTTGCCTGGTTGCTATCATTCTGAATATACGCAGAGGTTAAAATGTCGGCTCAAAGTAGAGTACTTGCTCTGGTTGAAGCAGGGAGAGAGAGAGAGAGAGAGAGAGGACGGACCCGCCGGCCTATGAGATTTTGTGGGCGATCAAAATCCCAGCGAGTACCATCGTTTGGTCCGGTGCTCCAGATATGAAGATATGATGATATGAAGTCAGACAGTGCGAACAATAAATAGACATAACCGACATAACAGGACCACGACATACTCACAGAAAGCACATTTGATCTCGTCTTCGTGGGTGGCTGTTTGTCCCGCCCCCTTCCTCCACCGCGATTCGACGAATCTCTTCCCTCAACACAGGCGCGTTTGGCGGACCCCGCCGCCGGCTTCAGAGGGTCCTTTGTGGCCTTTTGTTTGTTCTGCTCCTGAACACGTTGGACCAACAGCTGTGAACCCCTGACTGGATCATTACAGCAGTTTATGTCAGTAAAAAAAACAACAACAAAAACGTCAAATCAGTGCTTTTCTTCTTTTTTTTTTGGGGCCGATGGCTGGTCTGGAGTCAGCCCAGAGTCGGTGTGTGGTGTAGTGCACTGTCCAGAGCTGAGAGTCTATATTTGCTCTTTGGCAGAGGTGTCCTCGTCCACCAGTTTGCTTGTTTGTTTGTTCGGCCTCGGCACCAGCAGATGTTGTGGAGTCTCACGAAGCCTCAGCTCTGCTCACGCCACGTCCACCGGGAGGCCGCTCACAAAACCAGGGCGAGCGCGTCACATGGTGCTCGACACTGTTGCTCATCGGCCCAGAGAGAGTTTTCAAAAAGCTGATCTGCAGCGCTGCAGAGAACCTGCACGAGTGAGAGCCACAGAGAAAGGCGAGCGCTTCACATTAATAGAGTCGTGCATGCAGATGGTTTATGTTTTTCCTCCTCGATCCACTGTGAACGTGGGCGAATGTAGGGTCCGCACCCACAGGGTTGCCGTAGTCGGGCTTTCCCGGGGCCAACAGGGACAAAATATCTGAATTAAAAAGTGGGAATCATGTGGCGATGTGGTGCATTAACAACACGGCTTTAGAGTTTTCCATAAACTACGCATCACACAAACATCTCCCTCTAAATATCACTGCTCAAAGTTTAAAGCTGCTCAGGGAAAGTGCTCATAAAATATCTACAAAGCGTGTTCGAAAAAAACTAAAATATTGCCATTGTTATTATCAATGTTGTCAGTTAGGTGTTTTAATATGAAAATGAATACTCAAAAGTCATACATCTTGATCTTTCAATGGCATATGTTTACTGTAAAGAATAAACTCACTTTTCACCTCTTTTCCAACTAACTGCTGGTCACTGGTGCTTTTGGCCAAAACTCTGAAAAACAAAATAGTTCAAAGTAGTTTTAACTCTTAAACCGCTGAATATTTGACATATTAAGCAACATTTTACATCCTGTCATCCCAAGTCATGAAGCAAAACACGTTAAGTGTTATTAATTATAAAATACTATATGGTTGGTATATATATAGGAAAACACTATATCCAGAAATTTCCCCACTGCAGGACTAATAAAGGAATATCATCTCATGCACTAACTAATCAGATATCCTCCCCCCCAAAAAAACAAAAAACAATTACAGTGGTCATCTGTGCACGATGAGCTCTAGGATACATCCCAAGCTGCTTTTGTTCACACACATTATGAAACCGGGCTTAATGTTCCACGGCCGCAGTTAAAATCTGTACGTGAAATAAATAACAGATAAAGTGTGAGAGATTACATTTTATGCATCTGCATCATGAAAGTCTTAAAGTTAAAATAAGCAGCGACGATTCTCAACCAGGGTTAGGGTTTAAATATGTAATTGGAGTAAACAGTTGCAGTGTGTGTGTGTGTGTGTGTGTGTGTGTGTGTGTGTGTGTGTGTGTGTGTGTGTGTGTGTGTGTGTGTGTGTGTGTGTGTGTGTGTGTGTGTGTGAACACACTGCACATCAGCTGACAGGAAGTAAACATGGACCCAAGCTGTTGCATTGGATGCTTGGATACAAGTTTTTTCAGACACAATATGGAAAAATTAAGAGTTTTTTCAAAACATGTTCTAGTAGAAACCCAGAATACAGGGATCAACCTGAAAATGCTAAAAGTAACAAATGACCTCCGAGTGGCAATGCCAAGACTAGACGTTGCCATTGCTAATGCATGAAAACATAATTGCAACAATAGCCACTTTTTAAATATTTAATGGTGTTTACAGTTTAAATATTCAAGGTCATGTGACAGGTCTGACCTCTAGCTGACCTGTTGGTGTCCGGCAGACGTAGTGAACACTGAGCACAGTAGTACAGCTGATGATGGCCGTGAATGAAACATTTATGGATCATCAACTTGATTATAATTCATCATCTTTATTTATTTTATTTATGTCTTTATTGGATATGGGTGTGTCTTTGTTGAAGTCGGGCGTGTCTTTATTGAAGTTGGGCGTGTCTCTATTGTAGGTGGGCGTGTCTTTATTGAAGGCAGGCGTGTCTTTATTGGATATGGGTGTGTCTTTGTTGAAGTTGGGCGTATCTCTATTGAAGGTGGGCGTGTCTTTATTGAAGGCAGGCGTGTCTTTATTGGATATGGGTGTGTCTTTGTTGAAGTTGGGCGTGTCTTTATTGAAGTTGGGCGTGTCTCTATTGAAGTTGGGCGTGTCTCTATTGAAGGTGGGCGTGTCTCTATTGGAGGTGGGCGTGTCTCTCTGCTCCAATCCCTGGTTGTTTCAACCTTCACGTGTTACGTTAGTGATAGAGGGTGAAAACATTCCGGATGGTTTTCCCATTGAAGGAGACTTTTCCTTCACAGGACAAGGCTCACATGTCCCAGGAACATGTGGACCAGAGAACAAGTTCATAGCTCCATTATTTATGTTTTTAATCAGGTTTTATTGACGATTCCCTAATTTTTCACCTGATTTTGAGTCTTTTTTCAGGGTCCCCCATGAAACCTGTTTTTAGTTTTATGAAAAGTTCTACAGGGTAAAATAAAAGAAGAGGACTTCAATTTGCCTTGTATATATTTTGATGAGAAGTATATTTTATCAGGTACATTATATCGAATGAAATATACCGACGTTAGTGATGTGTTACTATTTTAACGTCAGAGTTCGGGGGTTAAATTCCCTCCATTAAAATGCACACGCAGCGACATGGTGGCACAAACATCTGCGACCGACATCGTCTTTCGTCCCCATTTGCATCTTCCTCCTCTCCACTTCCGCCCTTTTTAATTCCATCAGTCGAGACGCGTTTTCAAGACGTCTCGACTTTGGCATCGTGGACTCAGAAGCTCGGGTCGGGTCGGTGAACTGCGAGGCTGAGAGATTAGATAAGAGCCGCCGTCTCTCTCCATCAGCGTCACGGGAAAAGAAGGGGAAATAAAAACATCCAAACGTATAGAACGGCGGCCGGCGGCGTGGAAGTAATGGTCTCTAGCCCCGTTTTCAGCTGCTTCTGCGTCTCGTATCATGCTACTTATTACTGTGCGTCGCTTATGTAACGTGTGGACGCTGGAGAGCTCCTCGTTCAGGGAAGGCTTCACAATAAATCTGTAAACGGTTTCAAAAATTGGCAAAAATGTATTCTAATTGCTGTTTTGTAAGAGTTTTATGAATTAGTGTTCATTTCTTTCTTGTTGTAGCTGTTACTGTATATCTACATTTATAGTTGTTTCACCAGTATTCCCATTGCTTAGGGAACACCACAGGGTACACACACACACACACACACACACACACACACACACACACACACACACACACAACACAATTACATAATTTTTCTTTTCTTTCTTTATCTATCTTATGCATATTTCATTTTATTTTTTGTAATTTTATAAAATATTTAATAATAAATAGGTGGAGGCTTCAAATAAGCCCAGTTGGCTTTTTGCCTCTTCCTGCTCAGTGATATTCATTTATTTCTCTTACGTTTATTTTTTAATTTTATTGTTTGATTTGTGCAAATACATAAACCTAAACAACAACTCGGGGAAGGTGCACAGTTTGAATGCATTCAGGGGCCTTCATCCTCCTCCGTAAAGCGCGGCTCCCTGACCGCCACCGCGGCCTCCGTCTGGTTCTCCTCCGGCCTCTGATTGGTCGTGACAGGCTGTCGTGGTGTAACGTGACTCCACGTGTTGCTACACATAGCGCTGCGAGCGCCGCCTCTCACCCCTCAGACGCAAACATCAACAAAGCCACGCAGACACCTGCAGCTCGGCTGAACTCACCTGATGAGCGAGGAAACGGCTCGAGGTGCTGCAGAACAAACAGCTGGGCAGATGTGAGAGCTGATGGAGAGCTCGGTGCCTGTTGTTGCACGTATACCGCCGATCCTGGCCTGAATATTTATAGTCTACCGTGTGTGTGTGTGTGTGTGTGTGTGTGTGTGTGTGTGTGTGTGTGTGTGAACAGGGAAGTCAGTGTGGATCTGCAGGCCCTGCAGGGGTGTGAGGCAAGAAGCAGCAAGAGGCAGAAAATCCCCGCTGCCTTTGGATTAGTGTCAGCGAGCAGGAAGCTCCATGTGCACTCTCCTAAAGTCACTCCCCGCAGGATTATTTATTTATTTTCATGTCCAGGTTTATTTATTATTTAGTTAGTAATTTAGTATTTATTTAGTTGTCTTACGTTTTTTTTTTTTTTAATCTGTTGCCTGAAGTGATTAGTGTTGATTAGCGAAATAAAAAAGGATTTGTTGATGCGAGTCATTTGATCAGATTGGTAACTGCTGTAAAATGACACACACACACACACACACACACACACACACACACACACACACACACACACACACACACACACACACACACACACACACACACACACACACACACACACACACACACGTTGCATTCGACACGGTTCAAACCCTAAACCTGCAGCGATGCGTTAATCCAGCAAAATCAGCATCGGGGTGATTTATTTATTTTTTATTCTGGAGGGCCCCGTAAACATTTGAGTTCTGCTGCCAACTCCCGGTCCTCCAACGGGCCACACACACACACACGCACGCACGCACACACATGCACGCACACACACACACGCACACACACACACACACACTGCTCTGAGATGACCTGTGATGAACAAAACACACTTGTCCTTTAGAACCACCTGCAGAAAGGCTCCGCCCCCTCAGAGGTTGCAGAGGGGTCGATAACGATAAAGAGTAATGAGAAGGTGGTGCGTCTCGTTTCCTCAACGTGATTCAGGCCTCACCGGTCTGACCTGTCACCTGTCTGACCCCTCACCTGTCTGACCCCCCCAAAGCTAAGGCTGTGCATAGGGGACGTCCTGCTGGCTGACTCCATCACCATGAAGCCCGGTGCAGGTGCAGGTGCAGGTGCAGGTGCAGGTGCAGTTGCAGATGCAGTTGCAGTTGCAGGTGCAGTTGCAGGTGCAGGTGCAGGTGCAGGTGCAGATGCAGTTGCAGATGCAGTTGCAGGTGCAGTTGCAGGTGCAGGTGCAGGTGCAGATGCAGTTGCAGGTGCAGTTGCAGGTGCAGTTGCAGGTGCAGGTGCAGGTGCAGGTGCAGATGCAGATGCAGTTGCAGATGCAGTTGCAGTTGCAGGTGCAGGTGCAGGTGCAGGTGCAGTTGCAGATGCAGTTGCAGGTGCAGTTGCAGGTGCAGGTGCAGGTGCAGGTGCAGGTGCAGGTGCAGGTGCAGGTGCAGTTGCAGATGCAGTTGCAGGTGCAGTTGCAGGTGCAGGTGCAGGTGCAGGTGCAGATGCAGTTGCAGGTGCAGGTGCAGGTGCAGGTGCAGGTGCAGTTGCAGATGCAGTTGCAGGTGCAGTTGCAGGTGCAGGTGCAGGTGCAGGTGCAGGTGCAGGTGCAGGTGCAGGTGCAGGTGCAGGTGCAGGTGCAGGTGCAGGTGCAGGTGCAGGTGCAGGTGCAGGTGCAGGTGCAGGAGCCGGATGTCCGCCGGCACACAGCCATGAATACAGACTCATGCGATTAAGGCGGCGGGACGGCAGAAAGAGGAGCACAATGTCGTCCTCGGTCTGCAGCACAGAGGTCGTCCACGGACGCCTGAGCGTCTGTGCCTCGCACTGACATTATGCTCCGCTGAGGTTATTTATAGCCGCCATATTGCCATCAATTCATCACTCGTGTGCCTTTGTGTGGCCTTAATGGTCACCATCAAAATGTCAGAAAGATGATGAAAAATTGGAGAAAAAGTTCGCTCACAGACATCGGGTTTGTTCTCAGGCAATCCTGTAAATTAGATTAGATTGCTATTTTTCGGAGTAAAGAAAGATGATGCTCGCTTTTAATCCCACCCTGCTATGCTTTGATTGGTTTCAATGCTTGTAAGGCCCGGATTATTCATATTTAATTTTTTTTGTTGGACATAAATGTCATTGTTGTGTGTATCTTTACTAAGGATTCAAAACTGTAGAGTTTTTTCGTGTAGTTTCTTGCTATCGATTTTAAACGACATTTTTTTCAAAACTCGGAGTGCGTTCTCGAGCCTCTTTGAGTCATACTTATGGTTTATGTTCATATTTATGGTGGACTTGTGTTTCTTTATTCACATATTTTTCACTGATATTGATTCTGGGGTCATGTGACCACCTGAACACATGATTAGAGCTCAAGGGGGTCTGAGGTTATGAAAGCTTTTAAACAAAGGAGGTGCTCCATGTTGACACTAAGGATCTGTACGCTACTGTCAACAACATTCTTGTTGTTGTTTACATTTCAACCTCAGCATGAAATACGTGGGAGGAGCCAGACGGCTAAATGGCGAGCACATCCTCCATCGCTCGTGAATTCCTCTCACGGCTGCACTTCAGTAAATGTATCTCTAACGTACGCTATATTGCATTCTGTATTTGTCCTCTTATCATTACAGGTACAGGTGTAGTAATGTAAACAACCGCAGGTTTAGCTCTTAAGTCTTAATAAGGGAATTAGATATAAAAAGAAAACACTCAGTGTGTGTGTGGTAATTGCCTCGTGCCGGCTGCGGCTCTGATTGCATACATAATGCCTCCGAGTCCTGGGAGACTTTGTGGAAATCCTCAAATTATCGAGGTGGAGAATTATACGACAGCTGCTCTGTTTACCCAAAAAAAAGAAAAAAAAAGAAAAGAGGACGCTTGTCTCTAATAGTCTGCGTCTTAATAAGCGCAAATGGCGGCGACACGGAACGGTTATCCGGTGACATGGTTCGCCCTGCGGGGGGGGGGGGGGGGGGTTTGGGGGGGGGGGGGGGTAGGGGGGTAGGGGGGATTCTGCTGGGCAGCCAGAATAACATAAATGAGATGGAGGAATTTTAATTTGGCTTAAATCTGGCAGCCAGAATAACATAAATGAGATGGAGGAATTTTAATTTGGCTTAAATCTGCATTACAAACACAGCTAGAGAGGGGGGGGGGGGGGGGGCAGCTGCCTGTGTTGTGCTGGTTTGTTTTGGTTTTTAAACTTGACCACTTTTTATCAGTTTGCCTTCTTCTTCTTTTTCTTTTTCTTGTTCTTGTTCTTGTTCTTGTTCTTGTTCTTGTTCTTGTTCTTGTTCTTCTTCTTCTTCTTCTTTTCTTGTATTTTTTCCAGGACCGGCACACCTGCAGTTTGCCCGCGCTTGGCATGGATTTCCCATGATTCCCCAGGCTTTTTACCCATTTGACAAATTAAATCATTTCTTTCCGCTTTTTGGGCCCAGATGGTTTTTGTCTGTGCTCGTGCGGCCGGCATATGCCGCTTGTTTGTGTTCAGCCGAACGCGACGCTCAGCGCCGGAGATGTGGTCGCTACTGTCATTGCATTACTTCACATTTAAAGTTGGGGTTTTCCGGTCTACCACTTTTTTGATGCACGACGTTGGTTCAATAAACATTTCCTTATGATTTTAAAATTACACAAGATGCCTGAGCATGTTGCTCCAAAAATGTTGAAAAATGTCTTTTTCTTTTTTAATGGGACATTTTTATGAGAAATAACCCCTTGAGATGTACCAATTATACTACAATACAATACTAACATAATGAGACAAAACATTCAACAAAAACAAACAACAACATAATTAAGCAACACCGAATATGGCAAAAAACAAACAACAAATACATATGAAACAATAAAACATGGAAATGGATCATTCTTTCATAGGTTATATGTCCATAACAGCATTAAGTAATAAAGTCGTCTTCTGTGTATCATGTGTGTGTTGGTTGACCTGGACGGCCACACGATGAGCACGATGGATGCAGCTGTGTTGAAGTGAACATCCCATTCACCCCAGCTGCCCTCAAATTGCACTCAAATTGAAAAAAATAATTACTCCAAAAAATATAACATTTGTTCCCAGTCTAAATGGAGTAAAATCTACTCTTTCCTCAGAGTTAATAATTCGTTTCATTCCATGAAACGATGACACACACACTCGCTGTGTCCCATTCAACTCGCGTATACAGGAACAAGAGCTAGAAGGAACAAAGTGCCCAAAACAAACAGCAGGGAGTTTGTTCAACATCTGGAATGAGTACATTTAACAGAAAGATGCAGCCGTAAAAAAAAAATAAAAAAAAACATGGAGCCTTGGGCTTGATTTTTTATCATACATCTTCATAGAAATAGAAGAGCAGTTCAACGGTTGAATTTCCATTCAAATTAACAAAGAAGGACGGTCAGACTGGCGGCCATTTTTTTTGTTCATGACATGTTACTGCGGCTAACGTGCAGGGGAGCAGTGACGCTACGAAGAGAGCGCCGGAGTAAACGAGGAACATTTAACAACTAAGACGCGTTATCGGCAGCAGAGAGGCAGCGTTAGTTGACCTGTTTGCTTTAAATCATGGCAGAAGTAGCAAACTAGCGAGCTAAATAACTAGCGGCTAGTTAGCTAGCTTGCTAGCTTGCTAATTCCACCGCGCTTTACTGCTGCACTGGTTTCAGAAGATGAGCTGAAACAGCCATATTTTCATACCTTACAAGGCAAAAGAGCACGGTAAACAAGTGAAATATCTGCGTATATGTGTGTATAAATATGTCCGTAAATCAGAATTAACTTGAACCGGCCGTTGGGTGAATATGAGGCCGTCCGACAAAGTGAAACACGATTCTTGAAACAACGCTTTGAGCTACTCACGAGTGAAGCAGACGGGGGAACTGTGTTTTAAGGCTACAATATGGATAAGTGGTTAAGTAAACTTGTTTGAAAGGATGTGGTATTCCACTGTGAATAACTCTCTGGGTGCTTCTTCAGAGGGAGTTGCTGCTTAATGACCCAGATGATTATCTTAAGTGTGATGCATCTTGGCCCAACCTCTGGCTGGGAGAGGAAAACATGCAGAGCCGTCTTCAGGGTGCTATCTTCTCAAGAATGATGACAGATTTGCATCCGTTTCCTCCCTCTCTCTCTCTCTCTCCCTCTCTCTCCCTCTCTCTCTCTCTCTCTGCTGCAGCACTGCCGGTTACAGGGAGAAGGAGTATCAACCCCCCCACCCCCCCTCCGAACCCTCATCTCCGGAAATCGCAGAGAGCAAGCAAAACATTGTGAGACTGGGAGGAAGAAGAGGAGGAAGACGACGAAGAAGAAGAAGAAGAAGAAGAAGAAGAAGAAGAAGAAGAAGAAGAAGAAGAAGAAGAAGAAGAAGAAGAAGAAGAAGAAGAAGAAGAAGAAGAAGAAGAAGAAGAAGAAAAGCAACAATGACCTGGACCTCGGCACTCGGAAGCAGCGGGAGCTGCTGTGTGACGTCAGTAAACCCTGGAGGGTTGAGACCGGGGTTGGCTGAATGAGTAAGTCGTGGCCCAAAATGATTGCCTTAATTACTACGCATACACAGATGTACGGAGTGATGAAACTAAGAGACTTATAGTTCGAAGATGTTTTTTTTTTCTTTTACATGTGAGAAAAAAAAAAGTGTCTTGTAAGGAAAACAGATGTGAATATTTTAATATGATAGAGATAACGTTTGGTTGTAACGTCGACATAATGTTTTAGTTGGGTCGGCTTCGTAGGTGTCATCGGTTCCTAAATGGTGAGTTGGCTCTCTGCTCGTCTGCAGTCGGCAGCGCGACTTAATCTATTTTTTATCTCGTTTCATATTGTCGACCAAACAAGGCTGGCCTGAGTCGCTCACTCAAACGCTGGCGACAAACTCTTAATTCACATGGTGTCATATCACATGAAAAATCCTCATTCAGAAAGTGTATAGAGGGTTAGGGTTATGGCTATATATATATATATATATATGTATTTATATATATGTATTTATATATATATATATTTATATATATATTTATTTATATATTTATCTATTTATATCTATATATAAATAAATACATTTAAATAAATATAAATAAATATAAATAAATGTATTTATTTATATATATATATATATATTTATATATATTTATTTATATATATATTTATATATGTATTTATATCTATACATAAATAAATACATTTAAATATATATATATATATATATATATATATATATATATATATATATATATATATACATATATATATATATATATATATACTGACTCAACGTGACACACTGAAATACATCAGAAGAATATCCTCTTACATTAAGATCCACTTACACTAAAGCAAAGATGTCAGGCACATAAACACCATCATAAATATCTGCCACACTCACTTTCTATCAGAAAAGCAGCGGCGGGGGGAACTCGCCGGGCTTTTCACCGTCAAGACGAAATACCTTAGGTTTCTTTCCTCAGATGCAAATTTAGAGCTGACCAGCTGCTTTGTTGATATGTTTTCACTTTAACTGTATGCAAAAGTAACATGGACGTGTGTTATATATTTTTTTAAACCTAGCCTTGATAATTACATAACCAAAGGTGAAACCCTGAATTTATTGTATGTTGTGGACTTCTGGAAAATGTTGTGATAGATGCACACTTGAATAGGAAAAAAAAAAAAGAAAATGTAAATAGCCGACATTTATACTTGTGTGTCCTAACGATGTGTTGCAGATAAGAGTAATTTGAGACTTTATACTTTCTTTGACTGTTACGACCATCGTCATCTGTGTTCGGTTTGTCCCCGCTGATGCAATCATGTTGTTGTGAATGCTGCTCCAACATTCTTCATCCATTTTGGCAGTTTTTTTTAAATTCCTTTTTCTTTTCTTTTTTACATACTGCACATTGGAAGTCCACCTACTCATTCGTTTGGCAACCTGAAGCACGAGGTTTGTGCAGTTTTGCCAGAGAAGCAGTGGATTGTGTTACCTCTCTTGGACCTGTGATGTTGCCCAGTGAATGACATGATTAGAGGTTTGCCAGTATTTTAGCATTTGGAAGTAGTAGATATATCACATATTTTAATCAAGACAATGTTTTATTTTCCTACATTTCCCTGAAAAGAAAAAAAAAAAACTTTACAAACTGTGTTCGCTATTAATGGCACTTTTATTTAGAGCTCTTGGTCGACGTGTCTTTTCCCTCTTTAGCCCCTGAAGGAGATCCAAAGTTCACATTTTTCCTCTTTTTTTCAAAAAATCTGTATCCGTAATTACCTCAATAATAGTATCCCTCAGAAAAGCTGTTTACTGAATGTTCCAGATGTTTCCTTTGTGTCAGAAAAAAACCTTAAAAATAACCGCAAGAGTTTTGAAATAGACGTCAATAGTTTACTCCTTATTGGGAGGATGTTTTCATTTCAGTTTTTCATCTCTGCGCGGCAAAAGTTTTAATGGGAATACCACAATACTCTGGCAATATCTGCAAGTTGTTGGCTCCCTGCCCAGTTTCCAATCCCTATGCTAAGCTAAGCTAATGAGCTGCTGGCTAAAGATACACACTTATACAGACATGAGAGTGGTGTGGTTTGTTGGTCAACTGTCTGTAAAACAGAGAACCAGCGTGTTTACCAAGATGTGGGATTATTCCTTTAAAAGGTCCAGCATGTGGGATTTAGCGGCATCTAGTGGCGAGGTGGCAGATTGCAACCGACTGAAAAACCCTCCGCTCAACCTCTCTCTTTCCAAGACTGCGGTACCGTGAGCTGTGAAGTCTTTCAGGAACTTTTGATTCAGACGCTTTCAGTGTGGGAGAGAACTACGGTGGCCTTCTAGTTTGGTTTGTCCGTTCTGGGCTACCGTAGAAACATGGCGGAGCAACATGGTGGACTCCTTAAAGAGGATCCGCTTCCTAAGTAGATTTGAAGTGCTCATTATAAGGTAACAAAACACACACACACACAATCACTGCCTGTTAGTCATCCAAAAAGCTATATTTCATTTTTTATTCATTTAATTTGATAAAAGGTTGGAACGCTTTGTTTAATAACCGTTTGATTAAAGAAAATAGCGCAATGTTGTGTTATATTTTATTCATCCACCGTATGATTAGACACTTTGTTTTCTGGTGACAAAATGTGGTTAAATTGTAAAAACACAGAATATAAAAATAAATAAAAACAGATTTTATAGGGCCCTTATTAATTCAGGTGATTACACACTTATGAAAAGATAGATGTGTAATGAATTGTAACATTATATATTTAATTTATGCTAAAAGACCGCCACCTAAATCCTACCCACTGGACCTTTGAGAGGAAGTTTAAATGACAATATCACCAATACAACGTCAGTATTTATACATTTTCAGAAGTGATTTTATTACACTGATCTTGTCGGATCACGAGCCTCAAGCACAAGCTGTTCCAGGACCTAAAGGGCTCGGACCGGCAGAGATCTCACTTCTGACCTGGAGTTCTGATTTGGGAACAATTGTGGGGCTGAAAGTCCAGACGCACAAAAACCCACAAACAGCCGTACGGTAGCCTTAAGCGCTTTGTGGGCGGCAAATTTAATCAATTTGACGATACGTTGAGCTAAAGTTGGGTTTCATCCCGACGAAGCACAGAAGCGGCGAAGCCAAAGAGGGACAAATACCCACAGGTTACCGGAGAGGACCAGAACGGGATCAGGCCGATTGATCCTCGAGGCAACACGTCCAATCAAGCGGAAACAAACGGAGACTGGAAGGAAATCTGTTGAACTGGACAGTCTCTAACCCATTTCCTCAATCTGTGAATTAAATCATCCTTTATTTGATTAGGGCAATTTGCAATTATGTCGAGTTCACTTCAAACTGCTTTCATCGGGAGATCAACGGTAACCCGGAGAAGGCCGGCGTGCTGTAATGTCGGAAGCGGGAAGATAATAAAGGCCGATTTTTAAGCAGATTGAATAATACAGGAAGGAAAAAGTAATTTATCCTTGTGTGTCAGCGGAATGACACGTAATAAAAAGGTCGTAATCCACATTTATCCACGCGGATGTTTCTCACGAGGTCATCCAGTTGATATGAGTGGGAAAGGATTAGTAGGAGATATATAACACAAGAAGACCAAAACAACAAATCAAAATGTTCTCTGACTTAGTGCCGCCGGATAGCAAGTAATAACTTCTGCCACGCTGTTGAGATTCAGCCAATGAGCTGCCAGGAGGTTAACATTAGATAACACACAAAACCAGGTGAGCGAGTGCTTCCATACAATCACATCGGGGTCACCACGGCGGACCAGAGGAGATTCAGCCAACACAGTTTCACCCGTCTTCAGTTATGAAGTAAAAAACTCATTTAAAAAGGAAATTCTTGTTAAGGGCTATCTCGGCGTTCCCATCGTGAGAAGCAGCTCCTCTGTGGAAGCTCATGTATATTCCTGAGGCCTAAACGAGTCTGAGACTCAAATCCTCGTGCAGTGGGGAAAGATTAACTTTAAGATGAACGCCTCCCGGAATCAATAGCGAAAGAGATTCCTCCTGAAAGAAAATTGAAAAAAACAACCAATCTGAAGCCTCGCGATTTAGTAATGTAATCATTTTTATGCTGCTTTCAGTGCTGCCAGATTTGACACCAAACAGTCCCAAACCGGATCGTCAAGCCGGCTCCTCGTCTTCGTTTCATTTTTTTGTGCCTCTGGGTTGTATTTGTACAATTAGGCAAACCCCAAACCAGCCAGACCGACAAATACCAACAAAGGTGCGACCAAACATTTGAATACTACCTTTTGAGAACAGTCGGAAGCTTTTGCAGGTCATTTATCACGCAGCTTGAAATTTCTCTTTGGCGCCGCCAGTGGCCGTGAGCGGTAGCTGCAGATAAAACCATGTTGAGAACTCCTGGGAGTGACGGCCAACAGACACCCACGTTCGTAAAACTGCAAATGCTCAACAACCACCATGTTAGAAATACAACAGGAGCGTGCAACCGTTTCCAGCTCTGGGAAACAGATCGCTGACTAGCTAGCTAGTTAGCTACATAGCGACATAGCTCGTTCTTCCCCTGAGCAACGGGGGAGTGAGGCGGCGGGACGGGAGACCCCGCTGACCAGCAGCTCGCCGTTCAGCTTGTTTCCTGTCACCAGTTTAGCGTTAAAGCATGGTGGAATTAGCAAGCTGGCTAACTAGCCAGCTGTCTGCGAGTTAGCGATTTAGCTAGTTAGCTTGTTAATGCCACCGTGCTTTCATGCTACTCTGGTGACAGGAAACGAGGTCGTAAAGGCAACGGTTTCTATTTTATTGTTACCTCATTCAAAGTGACTTAACAGACATTTATCTAAATGAAAATGAAAAAGATGATTGCATAAACTTGGGAAACAAAAGTTTAATTAAACATAGTAATAAACAGAAATGTCATTTTGTTTATATTGATCATCCATCTCTACTGAAGTAAAATAGACACTTTTGTTTTGGGAAAACAGGAAAATGTCCAGATGGTACAAAGAGCGTCCCAAATCACTCTGAGCTGCCCAAGACAATTTGTTATCTGCCCAATTAAAAAAAGAAAAAAAAGAAATAAAGTGTCGAAATGAGATGGAAGTCTGCCCAAATCTGGCAACACTGACTGGCTTTAGTGATCAGGATGGATATGCTGACACAAAACCAATTAATAAAACATCAAAAAAAAAGAACAAGAAGAATAAAAAAGGACAACCTGGCTGAGCCCAATATCTCCACAGTGCACACGGGCAGCCCGACAGACACGCACATGAAAGAAAAGCAACGCGTGTTTACTGCAACATCCACACAATAAACACCAGGAACCCGTTTTATGTCCCATAATCTCCTCGTAAACAAGGTGGCTTATGAGCGGCGCTGCGAAAACCGTTGGAACGGTGACGCAGTTTGTGTTCGTGTCATGTGACCGACCTGACCTCTGGGGTTATTGTGCGTCATCTGCCTCCTGCAAGACCGTACGCAGGGCTTTTGCTCGTTTTGTCTCAGATTCGGAGGGGAATACAAATTTGCTGAAAAAGGCCTCGGCCTCCACAAATAACGTCGGTTAATAACAGGGTCATTTTGATATTGATTAGAAGACGGCACATTCTTTCATGGGATTATGGTATTGATAATAGCCTTCATGAGCGTTGAACATTGCTTTGTTTTCTTTTTCCTTGGCTCAGCCGGAGCAGCGGAGAGACACAATATTTTATAAATAATTTTTTCTGAATAAATAAGACAAATAATTTAGCTGAAGTGCTCGTCGCAAGAAGGGAATTAGCATTTTCAAATATTGAATGGCGACTGCAAAGATGAATCAGTGCAGGTGTTACAGGAGTTACACACACACACACACACACACACAGATTGTTGTTCAAATAAAACAAGCTATCATACATACACATCTCCTCTCGCTGTGGGATATTAGGATAAGGAAATAACATTTTTTTTAAAAATGTTGACACTTTACCGACATGGCGATTAATCAACACAATAATTGTCAGATTAATCAACACAATAATTGTCAGATTAACCAACACAATAATTGTCAGATTAATCAACAACAAAAAACCTTCGTTAGTCGCAGCCCTAACGGGGAAACAGCAGGAACTTTAGGACGTTATGTAATCTCTTCATGCTGTGTGATAAATGTGCTTTGCTCTGTGAAATGTCTCATTTTTGGGGGGAGGGGCCTGGGAGCTCCGCACGCCGCAGCCTAACAACACACACGGGAACACAACTAAAAAAAAACACACAATCGCATGAAGAAAAACGCCCAATTCGCCCAATTCGCCAACACAGCGTTGAGGAAAAACAAAGAAATCAAACACAACTGGAACGGAGAGCACGGTTGGTTGTTTATGTTTATTTTGTTGCTTGTTGTGCGCGTGGAGCTCTCAGTGTCGCCCTGGATCTCAAACGTGTGATCCAACAACCCGCTGACGGCCCTAAAGATGCACACGCTCCTTCTGGAGAGCACAGTACTTTAGCCGCCTCGTCACCGGGGACTCGACCTCCCGACCAGCATCTCAGCGTAAAGACCAACAACCATCAGTGTGTGTGTTTACGATTCACACAACGTGTAAACAGACTCGTTTTGTTGTTTTTTGTTGTGTTCTCTACTCGATGTGTCTCCGAGTCATCAATGTGTCTGATGGTGTTGTCTGTGGACGAGATGGAGGGCCACAGGGTGTTTAAGAGAGGGAAGTACACAAACAAGGACAACGCACACAAACGGACATGTGAGGACGCGGGTTTGACCGGGCCGACGGTGGGAATCGAACCCATTCCAAATCAGGTGTCTATGCAAGCTGGTGCAGTTTGGTCAGCCGAGGTTATGATCCAGATTATCTCCATCCGTCATTACGATCCTCATCATCTCACCTGCGGAGAGGTCAGCCGCGCTGCTGCACAGATGCATCGTGGGTAGTCGTCCATTATGACAACTGCATACTTGTTTTGTTTTGGTGGGGGGCGGGGCGACGATGGCAGTGGCGGGAAAAAAGGGGGAGTGGGTGGAGGGGGAGGGCGTGGGGGGAGGGCATTCGTTTTAATGTTACTGCTTTCACGTTTGTGGTCGCCTGCCTCGTCTCGACAAAAAAAAATATTAAAAAAAGAGAGAGAGAGAGGAGGGAAAGCTGATGGTTAATGAACATGTAAAATATTTCTACAGGTCAGGTGTTGAGAAATATCCATGTGAGTTTTATGGCCAGCCTTGCTTTTATTCTGCATGATGCTTTGTTTTGAGAAAAATGCATCCTAACCCAAGGTATGTTTATTCTCTCTCTCTCTCTCTCTCTCTCTCTCTCTCTCTCTCTCTCTCTCTTCTCTCTCTCTCTCTCTCTCTCTCTCTCTCTCTCTCTCTCTCTCTCTCTCTCAATTCTTTAATTTCTTTTCTTTCGGTTTTCTTCTTTGTTTTAATTTTTTTGGTAAACCTTCCAAACTTCTGGATTTTTTCTACATTCATAACATTTTGTAGACAGCAATATGAGATGTGATTGAAAAATGGAATATGTGCAATGTTGATTAAAGAAAAATATAATATATTCAATAAAAATTCAGAAAACAGAAGCGGTTTCTGTTGTTGTTGTTGTTGATGTTGTTGATGTTGTGATACATGAATGCAGCTTGGGGGACACTTCTCACCGTAACACACGCTGGACGTGTGATCTCATCCCTTCATCCCTTCATCAGCAGGGCCCTAGTGTTTTTTACGGCGGTTGCTTTTTGAAACCCGATGCCCGTGTTTAAATATTCATTAATATATTTATCCGTCGGGGTGCAATAACTTGACTCCTGGACAAACAGTCCATCCATCGAGCTGCTGACGGACATTACATTTCATGTAGCGGACACTTTTATCCAAAGGGACTCACACGCTAAACCCCGTGGACACAACAACTTTGGGGATCGAACCACCGACCCTCTGATTGAAGGACGGTCCTGCTAACCACTGAGACACAAATATAGGGACAGATACAACAACTTTGGGGATCGAACCACCGACCCTCTGATTGAAGGACGGTCCTGCTAACCACTGAGCCACAGTCACCAGACGGGTTGCGACGTCCCGCGAGCTTTGGGTTCGTTGTGCACGACAGCGACCCCCAGAAAGGTCGACGTACGGCTCTGGGATCAGGACCAATGTTGGAGATGTATATATATATATTCATATATTTATATATATATATACACACATACTGTATATATAGCTCAGCCTTTACAGCTGTTTCCACAACACAACGTCCACACACAACCGCCACAGAGCCGCACACACACACCGGCGAGCGCTAAATGTCTGCGGCTCGTCCGGACGACTGATTCCTCGTCGAGCGACCCCGATGGAGCAGCGGAGCGGAACGAGGGACGAGGTTGTGCGCTCGCACGAACCGACGTGAACAAACGAGCTGAAACATCCTCTGTGTGCTCCGGATTCTTGTGTTCGAAGTATTTCTTCAATTAAATTGCGAGTGGTTTGTGTGTTTCCATTGTGATATCCTGAGGTGGGCATGACAACAAACCTCCCAGCATGCACCGGGGGAGAGGGAGGGGGAGGGGCATTATTCTCATTGTATGTGTTTTCTTGGCATTGTTAACGGTGTTACACCGTGTTCTGAAAGGTTTCCGTACTTGTGTTGTTTGGGATCGATTGAGCCCGAGTGGTGCCGTGTGCACAACCGGTACGTTGAGCGCACAATGGAGGAGCCGTCGCACGTTCAGTTGTGTTAACCATGAACGGCTTTAGTCATGTATCCTGGTGTAACCCTCAAAACTGCACTTGGTGAGAAGGTTACGTGAAACCTACACTTTAAGACTTTTGCACGTTTTTGAGTTTCCTTTTAGTGAAATGCTACGAGTGAAGTCTGCTACACAGCTACCTGGACATGTCTGGGGCTTTTATTGTGAAAGGGGCGAGCAGAGTTTGCTGTGTTGCTTCGGACCACAGAGCCTCCATGTTGGTGCCCTTCAATGTAAAAGCACCAAAACAAAGATACCGACCTCCATGAAGCCTTTAAAAGGGAAACATGGAGTCGTGTTGATTCGACTTGTTTTAGTGCATTTTGGGGATTAAAATATTAATAATATTCTTAATATAACCATTAACTTTACACAACGGGTCAGAGCGGCTGCTGCCTCATCGCCCCGCGGGGTAAGACAACACCCGGCGGGGAACGCTATCTCGCCACTCGTGCATTCATGCCGGTGTGTTTGGCGTCGCCCTCTGAGGAAACCCAACGCCGCCGCCGGCCCCTGAAACCCAATCGGCCAAACCCCAAAAGTCCCCCCCCCCCTCTCCCCCCCTCGCCCCCTCGCTGCTTTACAAACAATCGAAAGACTTGTCGGCCATCATTGCGCTCGCCACGGTGGACAAGCTGCTCTTTAACGTACAGAGAAGGCCAGCAGGACTCGGGCCGGCGGCCTCCCCACGGGAACATTTACCAGCTTCTGCACTTAGATCCGGTGGCGCCGACCTTGGACTCGATCCCCCGGCAAACTGCCTTCACTCCATTTACTGGCAGTCAACGTCACTGTGGTCAAGCATGGAGAGCAGTTCACAGGTCTGGTATTTAAATATGTTGACGAGAGACAGACAGGTATAGGGACAGATAGACAGGTAGATGATATAAAGACAGACAGGTATAGGGACAGATAGACAGGTAGATGATATAGAGACAGACAGGCAGGCAGGCAGGCAGGCAGGCAGGCAGGCAGGCAGGCAGACAGACAGACAGACAGACAGACAGACAGACAGACAGACAGACAGACAGACAGACAGACAGACAGATGTCAATCACAGATGTCAATCCAAGAAGAAGTTCTCTCAGAATAGAGCCTCCATCCATCTCTACTCTGAGGTGTGAGACAGGAAGGAGGTCCAGGGTCAAGGTCTGGTACCTCACCACTGTCTCCAAGGTAAGGCTGTGTGTGTGTGTGTGTGTGTGTGTGTGTGTGTGTGTGTGTGTGTGTGTGTGTGTGTGTGTGTGTGTGTGAGTGTGTGAGTGTGTGTGTGTGTGTGTGTGTGTGTGTGTGTGTGTGTGTGTGTGTGTGTGTGTGTGTGTGTGTGAGTGTGTGTGTGTGTGTGTGTGTGAGTGTGTGTGTGTGTGTGTGTGTGTGCGTGCGTGCGTGTGTGTGTGAGTGTGTGTGTGCGTGCGTGTGTGTGTGAGTGTGTGTGTGCGTGTGTGTGTGTGTGTGTGAGTGTGTGTGTGCGTGTGTGTGTGTGTGTGGGGAGGAGTCTATTTCTAAAACAAAAGTGTTTTCTCTGCTTGTGTGGCGTAAAGCAACCAACCAGGTGACTGATGGAGCGAGAGAGAGGAGGAGAGGAGGAGAGAGGAGGAGAGGAGGAGGAGAGGAGGAGAGGAGGAGAGAGGAGGAGAGGAGGAGAGGGGAGGAGAGGAGGAGAGGAGTGGAGGAGAGAGGAGGAGAGGAGGAGAGGGGAGGAGAGGAGGGGAGGAGGAGAGGAGGAGAGGAGGAGTGGAGGAGAGGAGGAGGAGGATAAGGGAGGGTGGTTTCGGTGTTGAGAGGCACTTGGGTGAAGTGTATGAAGGGGGAATTGAGTTTGTTGTCATGGTAACAGGCAGTGTGGTCTGGAGAGATGGAGCTCTCCTCCTCCATTTTGAACGCGGGAACGCCAAATGTTCAGCGACTCGTGATGACACACACACACACAGATCAGCAGAGTGTGTGTGTGTGTGAAGATGTACTTCTGATGTGTGAAATGTAATCTGATTACAGATACTACAGCTCCCCGTGTCTCGGAGGTCCGGTGACCGGCTGCAGGATCAGAACCCGTATCCTGATGATGCGTTGAGGGTCTAGTGACCTGAACAGTGAGGAAGTAACGAAGGCATTTACAGTATTTATCTGTTAAAACGTGTTAAAGCTTTCTGGTCATCCGAGTGCAAGGAAATATTTATAATATATATTTAACAACTCCTAACCGGATAATTAGTAAGTGAACGCTGTCATCTGTATTACGTAACTTGGTTCTTCCGTTGTGCTTTTGACAGGTTTCTGGTCTCAGTCGCTCTCAATTGGCTAATTTGGAGTCAAATAGACCCGCTTTAGGGCGGGGCTTACTGTGATTGACAGGTTGCTGCCTCTACCAGAGCCGTCTCTGCGTCTCCAAATATGGTCACGTCTTCTCATTGGTTGCAAAGAAAACCAACATGGCGACGTTCTTGTACAGCGTCTCATTTTAATGCATAGATATGGTCTTAATGTTGGAGATTACATTATAAATACCAAATATCTTCTTTGGATATAATTACCAATTGAAACACACACATTCTCTTTTAAATGACATAAATAAAACTACCTTTTTGTCCTCTAATGATGTGAGTGGAGCAAAGGATCATCAAACAGAAGAAAGAGGGATAAGAACAAATTAGATTAGATTAGATTAGATTCAACTTTATTGTCATTACACATGTACAAGTACAGAGCAACGAAATGCAGTTTAGCATCCAACCAGAAGTGCAATAGCAGTAAATACCAATATACAGATAATAATAAGTATTTTACAGAAATGAGTGTGTCTCTATGTTACCACCTTACCTCCTGTCTGAACAGGATATACATGATGGATGGACTGATGCAAGAAACACACACACACACACACACACACACACACACACACACGGCTGACTCTTCAAACCGTAACCTAAACCCCCTGTATGTTTCTAATTCCACGCTTTAATCCCTTACTATCCTAAAGTTAATCCTAATTCTGTCAGTTGGCAGGTTATTTTTCTCCGTTTCCAGTCTTAAAATTCAAGACTTTATATGAGTGGTGTGTGTGTGTGTGTGTGTGTGTGTGTGTGTGTGTGTGTGTGTGTGTGTGTGTGTGTGTGTGTGTGTGTGTGTGTGTGTGTGTGTGTGTGTGTGATGGAGGAGGTGAAGACGTCGTGTTTGTCGACGAAGATCTCGCACTCGCCACTTGAGTCTGGCAACACGTCTGTGTGAGTGCAGCGAACGGAGAGGCTGAGAGACACCTGCACACACACACACACACACACACACACACACACACACACACACACACACACACACACACACACACACACACACACGAAGTGAGCGACTGACGACGGCAGCCTGTGCAGACTGCCATTCACCCCTCACTGTAATCCCCTGCTGTAAACTGTCAGCAGTCGGCTTTGATTGTCTGCACGCCTCCATCTCGATCCGCTTCAAGACAACGCGGCTAAAATTAGCATCAACTTCTTCTTTTTCCTCTCTTTCAAAAAAAATGCTGTTTTTCCAGGCACGGAAATAGAACACAAATGGCTCGCAGGGAAACAAAAGCCTCCCACACACACACACACACACACACACACACACACCCCTGCTCTGAACATCACACAGTCTGCGCCTGGAAGCTTTGCATAAAATGAGCATTGATAAATTTAGCAGCTCTTACGTAACGCACGCTCACTTTGAATCTTACTGATGAGGCAGAAAAAGACGGCTTTTTATTATTCCTTTCGGTATTCATCCTTTCTTTCTTCTTCTCGCTTCGGCTCGCATTTTGCGTTAACGTGCAACAGCTGAGCCGAGGAACGCTTTCTGTACGATGGTGATGGTAACGCCGTCGACATCCGACCTGCAGCCTTTATTTAGAATAAAAGCTTCTTGGGAGAGCTGCTCATTGTGAATATTCTAAACTGTTGTCACCAAACAGTGGTTGCTTCACAAATAGCTCGGACAGTAAGGAGAATAAACCCTGTCGGTTGTGCAGCTTGGGTGCTCTTTTCCCTTCACTGCGTCTGGAGGCACGAAAACGCTCGGACGCACCGAAGCGTGTGGCGGTAAGAGACACCATCGATGGAGCCGGGGAGAAACCACCCTCCTCCACTTTGGATGGACGACTCTGAGCCCATCTGAATAGCTCAGACCCGTCTCTTGTGTTGATGAGAAAGAGAGAGAGAGGCGATGCGTTTCGGGGGGGTGGGAAGGAATAAACAGGACGGCAAAGGGAATGTCAATCCCCCTCATCACCGGGAAGCCGTCGCCCCTCTGGAGGCCGTCGCTCAGCGGCCTCTCGGCCTCTCGGCCATCCAGAGGACTTGAAGGGGGAACATACGGAAGGCCTGCACACAATCTCGTCCAATTCTCCGCTGGCACAATGACCACCCAGCCATGCCAAACGTGGATCAGGAGCGAGCGAGCGAGAGAGAGAGAGAGAGAGAGAGTGAGATGAGCATAGCACAGGCGGGAGGAATTCTGGGTAATGTGATGCCAGCGGTAAGCCTTTGTATGCTCCTGTGTGAGCGGGCGCTCTGGTGGTCTGGTGGTAGGTGCGCTGAGCACCTGGGGGAGTCAGCGGGTACGTCGCCAATAGTCGAGCAACGTGTTCTGAAAGAACGGGTCGTACGACTGTTATAATGTATACGACTGCAACTGTGGATCAGTGGTTAGCAGGTCTGTCTTTCAATCAGAGGGTCGGTGGTTCGATCCCCGGCTCCGCTAGTCCATGTCCACGTGTCCTTGAGCAAGACACTTAACCCTAATTGCTCACCGTTGCTGTGTCTACTGTATAGCATGTAAGTCGCTTTGGATAAAAGCCTCAGATAAATGAAATACAATGCTGCTTTGAAGCCTCAACATCTTGGATCACGTCCGCCGCCATGTTGTTTTATTGGCAAACCAATAACCAGAAGTTACCAATGTTAGACGTGTAACCGGAGACAAACGTGGCCAATAAAGCTGATTTTGATTCTGTAGAACTTGCTTCCATCACTCGAGGAGTGAAGGACGAGGTATGTCAAAGACGGACAGATGGGAAGCTTGTTCCCTTCAGCCCGCTTTGCTAATTAAGGTCTGATGATATGCAATGTTAAAAAAATAAAAAAATGGCCTCCCCTCAGCTATTTCTCGCCACATGTTTGGGTACACATGCCTCCTGACCTCTGCCTCCCACAGATGCTGTTTCCAAGCCGACACGAGGCGGTTTCGCTGGCTGCATGTCGTGCACGACGGAGAGAGTTTAAAAAAAAAAGAGAGAGAGAACGCTGCGGATGCATGCGGCGCTTCTCCGGTTATCACAATGCTCTTTCAAATATGAAATGCCAACAGGCCAGAGGGGGTTGGGATGACTGAGGAGCTTTCTCACGGAGGGTATCTGCTCGCGCACCAATTACCAGGAGAAATCACCCAAATCAGCTGTTTTATCGATCACCATGTTTACACGCTCCAAAGTTAAGTGGTTTATCTCATAACACACTGTTCATGGATTCGGTTAATAATTGGGGTGCGTGTCGTAAGAAGAGGCAGTTGTCACATCCGTTCCTCTTCTAGAAATACGAATCAGGCGCTAAGTGATGGGCAGAGACGTATATAAAGGTAAAGGGGCCGGAAGAGAGATTAAGTAGGCCAACAAGACACAGAAAGGTGTCTGACAGAAATAACAGAGCAGATGGAGGTGAAGAGTGGCATTTCCTCCACTGAGATGGTAGGAGTTATTTTTGGGTGTTCCTAAATCAAAAGTCCCTTTTGAAGTTTCTGCAAATACAATGGCAGGTGACCGTCAGCTGGAGTGCGTCCAAGGCTCGGAGAGGCATGAAACTGTTGTATCTTCAGAACAGAGAGATGAGCACCTGCCTTCAAAACATATCTGGGCCTTTGAGATGCCGAAAAAAGGAGAATAAAGTGTACATAGAAATATGAGGAGAGGAGTGAAAACAAATCAGTTACGATTTTTGGTCACTTTTGGATACATTTTGGTCATTTTTGAGTCTATGCTTCATGTGTTAAAGCTGCATTCTCTCTCCTGACCACCAGGGGGCGACTCCTCTGGTTGTATAGAAGTCTATGCTTCATGTGTTAAAGCTGCATTCTCTCTCCTGACCACCAGGGGGCGACTCCTCTGGTTGTATAGAAGTCTATATAAATGACTCTACTTCTCTCTTGATGTATTCCCTCAGTAAACATTGTAAACATGAGTTTATGTCTCAATCTCTAGTTTCAAGTCTTCTTCAATACAGCATGATGTTCATTTAGTAAATTATGCTCATTTAGAGTCAAACAGACCATAAAGCAGGTGATGCTTTAGGGGCGGGGCTACAAGGTGATTGACAAAGTTGAATATGGCATCTCTCTGCCACTCCTCCGCAGTCCAAATATGGTCGCTTCCCTTCACTGGTTGCCAAATATCAAAATGGCAAAATGCAGAACTCGAGGAATTCAAAACCGCAGTGCACAAATCAATAGGCGTCTACGTCCATTTCTTATATTCTGTCTAACACAGAGAGTCAGTGAGAAATGCTCAGAGAATTATTATTCTGTGTATTAGAAGATGAGGTGTTGTTTAATTCATAAAGGCATTAAGATATTTTAGCTGCAAGGGATTCAGACAAGATCCAAAATGCTTTATGTGCTGTTGAACACTCCCCGGTAATAATTCTTACTTTTTCTAAAACATATGCACATTATTGTGTCTCCTGTGCATATGCATGCAATATTAGTCTATAACAGCCAAAAAGTTAGAGGTTCTGAAATATTAATGTTTACAAATGATCCACTGTGCACCGAATTACTAATGCAGAAGGTGCTGCAGAGAGCAGAGGAACAGTGAATATGTGAATATGGATGCTGAGAGGTTTCAGAGAGAGAAACAGAACACTTGTTCAATGCTGTCACACCGTTAGTTAGTCAGCTCAAAAGATCAGGATCCAGTGAGCCCTTAAAAGGATGAGGATCCAGTGAGAACTTAATTGGAAGAGGATCCAGTGAGTCCTTTACAGGAAAAGGATCCAGTGAATCCTTTACAGGAAGAAGATCCAGTGAGCCCTTCATAGGATGGGGATCCAGTGAGACCTTCACAGGAAGAGGATCCAGTGAGACCTTCACAGGAAGAGGATCCAGTGAGCCCTTCACAGGAAGAGGATCCAGTGAGACCTTCACAGGAAGAGGATCCAGTGAGCCCTTCACAGGAAGAGGATCCAGTGAGCCCTTCATAGGATGAGGATCCAGTGAGCCCCCCCCCCCCCCGTGTTGTGAAACAGAGAGAGGGTGTTGCAGTGAGATGGAGGGGGTGATGCAGTGAGATGGAGATGTGTTGCAGTGAGATGGAGGGGGTGTTGCAGTGAGATGGAGGGGGTGATGCAGTGAGATGGAGGGGGTGTTGCAGTGAGATGGAGGGGGTGTTGCAGTGAGATGGAGGGGGTGTTGCAGTGAGATGGAGGGGGTGATGCAGTGAGATGGAGGGGGTGTTGCAGTGAGATGGAGGGGTGTTGCAGTGAGATGGAGGGGTGTTGCAGTGAGATGGGGGGGTGTTGCAGTGAGATGGAGGGGTGTTGCAGTGAGATGGAGGGGTGTTGCAGTGAGATGGAGGGGTGTTGCAGTGAGATGGGGGGGTGTTGCAGTGAGATGGAGGGGTGTTGCAGTGAGATGGGGGGGTGTTGCAGTGAGATGGGGGGGTTGCAGTGAGATGGAGCGGGGGTTGCAGTGAGATGGAGGGATTGTTGCAGGGAGATGGAGGGGGTGTTGCAGTGAGATGGAGGGGGTGTTGCAGTGAGATGGAGGGGGTGATGCAGTGAGATGGAGGGATTGTTGCAGGGAGATGGAGGGGGTGTTGCAGTGAGATGGAGGGGGTGTTGCAGTGAGATGGAGGGGGTGTTGCAGTGAGATGGAGGGGTGTTGCAGTGAGATGGAGGGGGTGTTGCAGTGAGATGGAGGGGGTGTTGCAGTGAGATGGAGGGGGTGATGCAGTGAGATGGAGGGGTGTTGCAGTGAGATGGAGGGGCTGTTGCAGTGAGATGGAGGGGGTGTTGCCGGGAGATGGAGGGGGTGTTGCAGGGAGATGGAGGGGGTGTTGCAGTGAGATGGAGGGGGTGTTGCAGTGAGATGGAGGGGTGTTGCAGTGAGATGGAGGGGGTGTTGCAGTGAGATGGAGGGGGTGTTGCAGTGAGATGGAGGGGGTGTTGCAGTGAGATGGAGGGGGTGATGCAGTGAGATGGAGGGGGTGTTGCAGTGAGATGGGGGGGTTGCAGTGAGATGGAGGGGGTGTTGCAGTGAGATGGGGGGGTTGCAGTGAGATGGAGCGGGGGTTGCAGTGAGATGGAGGGATTGTTGCAGTGAGATGGAGGGGGTGTTGCAGTGAGATGGAGGGGGTGTTGCAGTGAGATGGAGGGGGTGATGCAGTGAGATGGAGGGGGTGATGCAGTGAGATGGAGGGGGTGTTGCAGGGAGATGGAGGGGGTGTTGCAGGGAGATGGAGGGGGTGTTGCAGGGAGATGGAGGGGGTGTTGCAGTGATCTGTTTGCCTGCAGTGAACGTGACCGTCCCCGTCTAGACAAAACCAAACACCAGTACACACCAAGCTGGCCAGAAGCTTTAAATAATGCACAAAGACAAATGGTTCATTTACTGGTTGTCGGGCGACGCTAGGATCGTCTTGCAGAGCGCATATTTATTTTATTATTCTTTATTTCTCACGGCATTTGTCCCTTTTTTTTACGAGGCTGTCAAACTCTAATAAAAGCATTTTATATGCGGACTTTAATTAACAGTGGGAATAAAATTATAAATAAAAGTCTCTTGTATAATATTTTTATTTCAAATCAACGAATCATTCTGGCTTCTGGATGAATCCGTCTCTCACCTCCTTTTACTCACTCGTTTATATGTATTCTAGTTGCGTTCTGCTTCCTTTTCTTTCCCCACTCGCTGAAAGACGTTCCTCTGCTGCAGTGACAGGATTTCCCCACAGGGATCAATAAAGTTTCATCTCATCTTATGTTTTATGAATCTGTGAGCGAGGGCAAAACAAAAAGACACGAAGATCCTCGCAAGGCCGGGGGAAGCGCTATGCTTATCTGCATAAGCAAGCAAATTAATATATGTATATATAACATATATATATATTTATATATATATATATATATATCAATTTGGATGGATGGAAATAAATATAACAAATATATTTATATTTATATATATAAATTAATATATAAATTATCCATTCGGATGGATGTATATATATATATATGTTTTTTGGGGAAACATGAAAAAGTGTAATATGTCTGCTATAAATTAATTGCTAAACATGTTTCCTTTAATATCAATGCATACAGCTGCTAAAATATGGCAAAAGTTACCACGCAGGGCTCATATTTGTCGTTATGATAATTACTTCAAACACAATCTGTTTAGATGATGTTTCTCTCTGCAGAACAAGTGCTGAGCGAGTCCCTACACGTCTTCCTCACATCTGGACCTGCAGGGCTGAGCTCCTGAATCGCTCCTCACAATCGTCCATCACTAGACACGGACGAGCCTCGTGGGCCGATGTGTTCAATAACGCCAGCATGAAACAAAGTTCTCACTTATTAAACATACATCTCTGCTGAATGATTAGATTCTAGGTAATATAAAGCTGTTGCAGGAATGGTGAGAAACTCATAAATTTGCTCGTCTCATGATTTATCGATGAGGCTTGTTGTTAATGGTTTGTCATTTATAAAAAGTTTGTCCCAACTAAAAAAAAAAAAATATGTGGGAAACACTGGTCTGATTATGCACCTTCATTGTGAATAAAATAAATACATTGAAACAAAAATAACAGAATGTTGTACGCGGAGGTTTGTATCGTAGGTCTTCACCATACGGTTAGGGTTAGGGTTAGGGTTAGGGTTAAGGTTAAGGTTAGGGGTTAGGTGTTAGGTGTTAGGTGTTAGGTGTTAGGTGTTAGGGTTAAGGTTAAGGTTAAGGTTACGGTTAAGGTTAGAGGTTAGGGGTTGGTGTTAGGTGTTAGGGGTTAGGTGTTAGGTGTTAGGTGTTAGGTGTTAGGTGTTAGGTGTTAGGTGTTAGGTGTTAGGTGTTAGGGTTAAGGTTAGGGGTTGGTGTTAGGTGTTAGGTGTTAGGTGTTAGGTGTTAGGTGTTAGGGTTAAGGTTAAGGTTAAGGTTAGGTGTTAGGTGTTAGGTGTTAGGTGTTAGGTGTTAGGGTTAAGGTTAAGGTTACGGTTAAGGTTAGGGGTTAGGGGTTGGTGTTAGGTGTTAGGGGTTAGGTGTTAGGTGTTAGGTGTTAGGTGTTAGGTGTTAGGTGTTAGGTGTTAGGGTTAAGGTTAGGGGTTGGTGTTAGGTGTTAGGTGTTAGGTGTTAGGTGTTAAGGTTAGGGGTTAGGGTTAGGTGTTAGGTGTTAGGTGTTAGGTACGCTGTCAAAATTCATCTTTTTTTAAATTACACAAAAACATACGAGTTCCCTTAACTGTGACAAAGTGTGATTTGAGAGGCCCATGATACGTTTATTAACATGATGTTAATAATCCCATACCGGTATATGAGGGACATGTGATGTATTTTTGCATAGACTTGTAACACAAACACATTTAAAATAAACATCAATAATTTCTGCCTTTATTTCAAAATAAAGCGCCCGTCCACACTAGCCTGCGTGCTCTCTCTCCTGCTTGGTTCTAATGGGTTCTGGACCGAGTCCGCTTGTAAAAGTTCAGTTTGAGCTCAAATCTTCAGCTGTTTTGTTGCCTTGTGTACGTGACTGCTCACAATTCAAATTCCACCTGGGAATACTGGAGCACACTCCAGAGACGTTTGATATACTGGGTAGTACATTTTAATAAACAGGTAAGACATAAAGCATTGGAGTACAAAATGATTGGAGGTAAACTGCACTTACAGTGCAAAGTATGATTTATTTAACTTCAACTGTATGATGGACTGTGATACATTTTAATCAACGAGAAGGCTTACGGTGTACATAAAGTACTTTGTACTGCACATTTTAAACAATAAGAAGGATTATGGTGTACATAAATTACTTTGTACTGCACATTTCAAACAATAAGAAGGATTACGGTGTACATATGGTACTTTGTACTGCATATTTCAACCCCCGACCCTCCGTGGCTCTGTGGATCGGGCCGGGCGGTGCAGCAGGTCTAAAACGGGCCCATTACCTCAAACAGCGTCCTTTTTTCCTTTTCCCGTATGGAGAAGCCAACGCAACCACACCCGCAAAATGAGCACGGAAATAGTTTATAAAATTTTGCCTTTGAGCCATTTCAGTGGAAATAGAACGAAAAAAAAGAGAGTTATGGTCAAATAAATTCTCCTCATGATGCTTCCCAGTTCCAGTCCTGCTTCTGGACACTATAAACCCTTTGTGTGCCACAGAGTTACATAATGCACTTTGTGTATCTATATATCATTTATCCTGCCATAACCAGCAGAACGAGCATGACCTCGGCAACATGTTTCTGTTTGGTGATGAGCTTACGAGCATCATAATGAAGTGAAACGCATCCCGTGCACAGAACTGTGTCCAGTTGACGATCCTAATCAGGCTTATGCAATGAACTCTGGGTAAATTAAGACTTTTCGTCAAACCGAAATGCCGCTCGGCTCTTTCGATGCCTCGATTCTAAAGGGAGCATTAAGCAGAGGGAGTAATAACTCTTAGTAATAACACTTAGTAATAACATCAGTCACAACCCACAGTGGATGTTCACTGAGCTCATCACTGAAACGCAGAGTTTCAAGGTCGCGTCGGGTCCACGCATATACATCCCTCTGCTGCTGCTCAGTAAACAGTCTGACTCACAAACCTTTGTGAAGGCTGCTGCTTTTGCAAATGTTCCTTTCTTTGTTTGTTCGAAGGCCAATGCAGAACAAGATGATGAAAGAATGCATTTTTCTCCATCAAATCCCTCAGTAAGGGCTTGGAGGGTGAAGAGTGTCATCCTGTGTAAACGAGGGATAATCTGGGAGGTTGCATGGAGTACGTGGTGTACTTGGCTTGTCTTTGGCCGGCACACAAAAGATGAATTGGTTGCAGTTAACAGGAGCCAGAACTCGTCAACGGGGGGAAATGCGACGTCACTAATAGGCTTTAACGTTTGGGCTTTCCCACGCAAACGTTGACGTCAGAATATGTAACAAACAATTTCAACGTTGCAGAAGTCCACTTCCACAACCTCTGTGTGACTGAAAAAGATACATGCAGCATGTTAAAAGCTGCAAAAGCCTTCTCACAGAAATCTACCACCGTGCCTCTAAAGTTGAAGCAATCTGCAGCTCGGCATCACAGTTGGAGTTGGATCTCAAAATGCATCAAATTAAATATAATATTGCGTAAACTTGCAAGAGCTAAGTGAACCCAACAGAGCCGTTAGCCAACCCGGGACTCAAACCAAACGTTGAAGTCCATCAGTGCTGCTCATCAGTCTCTGTCACATCTGAGCTAAGTTGAACATTATTCTATTGAAATAACTTCATTCTTCCACATTGGGACCAAACCCAACAACAACAACAGCCAATCAAATCACCGTATTCTTCCCAGAAAGAGAACCAGATTCATTCGAGTTGATTTCCACTTTCTACCCAACGCATTCGTTCCGGAGGCCGAACACATAAAACACTCCGGCCTGAGGCCTGCTGTGATTGGCCCACAGCGGTCGATGTCGATGAATACATCAGGATTTTAAATGTAGTTCAGCTGCGATTAATCGGCATAATCGATGACGTTGACGCATGTATTTTTAATAAATATTTCGTCCTTGTAGCTGGTTATTACCATCATGAGGCCGTACAGTTGTCTGCCCGCTAAGTGTGTGAAGGGAGACGCTGCAGCCAGCTGTGTGTCGCTCAGTGTGGGTGGTAAATGCAGCTGAACGGCGCCCGTTCTCCCTCCGTGCTCGTCCACGCCGCAAAACCTCCCCTTGCTCGGTCGCTCAGAACCCACCGGCAAACCTCCAGCGCTCACCGGACCGGAACGGGTTGAGCACCGCCGGCCTCGGACGGCTATTCCTTAATAAATAATGTTCCCACTGCAGGATCGTTGCAGAATCAGTAATCTAACTCATTTCTTAAGATGCATTTCCACTGACTGTTGTCTATGTGATATTTATTTGTATTTATTTTTATATATATATATTTTGTTTTATTATTTGTATTATAATTTTTTATATTATTATTAATTAATTTCTTAATTAATTTCTTAATTAATGTCTTCATTAATTTCTTAATTAATGTCTTCATTAATTAATTAATTAATTGTATTTATTTATTTTATTTATTCATCCATTTGTTCTTATAGTATCCATTGGTTTTAACAGGGTTTGTTTGTTTTTATGTTAAATTTACATTTTTTATACGTTTGTATGAATATTAATAAGAAACTCACCCACAATGGAAGATTGTATGGATCATTTTAATATATATTTTACATGTGCAGAACCGGAAAAAAAGCAATTATCCACATTCAGTTTTGCTCGTCATAACCCTTTGTTTACATTGTTTTTTACAGCTCAGCTTCCTCGACTGCACCTGGAAGCTTCAATGACATCATCCTGAATAATTAGCCATGTGCATGTGTTCATTCAGACACGATGAAATATGTTCGCGGTCCTCCATCACGTTGCTGCTCATCACTGCCACGCGTCTTCCTGTCGGGATGACTGAATTATTCCGGTCCAAAAGCAACCGTTAGCCGTCCACTAGCAGAAGGTCTGCAACCTTGGCCGCGATTACAGCGGTCAGAGGAGCAGCTGTAAAAAATATTTCATTTTCTATATTCGACACAATAAAAGTCCCCCGTTATACGTGCTGCTCGTACTCGTCCTTCCTGCAGCATTAGTTATTTTATTGAAGAATAGCCATTAACAAATCTGCAGACATTGTAATGTGTCATAGGAGGGGATGAACCAAGAACAAAAGCATCGTTAATGTTATTTGTGAAAATATCATATATTAATATGTCAAAATGTCTGAAAGGGCCTAATGTTAAGAGATATGAGGCTCCTCTGTGACTATATATACGCTGTGACTTTGATTCAGGGGCGGGGCCTCAGCACCGGGCGGCCCGCTCTTCAGACCCCCCCCCCCCCCCAACGCCAGATTCATGGCGTCGCAGACGGCGATTATCATTCTGGCCGATGAAGCCGACCCACATCTGTCAGCTGCTAATGTTTCATCTGCAGCAGCCGGTGATGGATGGAGCCGCCTCCCCGGCTCCAAGCGAGGCCGGCTGGCTCGCCGTCCGGCGCCGGGACGCCTGACAAGACTCGTCGGGGCAAAACGACTCTGACGCCCGTCACTTTCAACGCGGTAGAAACAACTCGATCTGTGAGTGGAGGTGGAATGAAGGGAAGTGGAGGCATCTGGGAGGGAGGGGAGGGAGGAGCTGACAAGTAGGACGCTTCTACACTCCCATTGGAGAAAAACTCAAACTTATGTATTACATATTACTGATGTTCAGTAACGTAAATCTTGTTTCTCCAATAAATCATCTCGGGGTCACCAATAATGCTCAGTTATTACAGTGTTTTGATGCTCTCTCTCTCGCTTTCTCTCTCTCTCTCTCTCTCCTTATGATCGCTTCAGTCATATTTCAATATGTAAATTATCAATCATGGAAGAGGAGCACGCGATCCTTGTATTCATTTGAAGTAATAATCTGAACAGGGTGGGTCTTTGACCAAAAACTGATCAATTATTGATAATTATTGACTTCAGTGTTTTTTAAAAGTGATATTACAAGAGCCGGGCTATAGTTATGTCCTTATCACAGTTCTCACGTGCTTAATATTTAATTAATGGTATTAGAGTGGAGGGAAACACAGCTATTACATGCTGTTGAGATCTTTCCATGGCTTTACTTTTTAATCACTAATGTCTGTGGGATTTTAAATTGAGGTTTTTCTGACTTGATCAGAACCCACAAGGTTCTGTTCCCACTCGGCTCTCCGTAACGTCGAGCTGCCAGATCTCTGCCACAAAGCCGGGAAAAGGCTTACCGACGAGTTCGGGAATCAAAATGTTTTGAGGATATTGTTGCAGGAAGAGAACTGAAAGGAATTCACTGTGAAAGCCCATCAAACTCACCCAAGCTCCTCATCTCTTAACACACTGAAGCCGACTGCCTGTTGGATGAAGTGGATTCCCCCCGAGGTAAGTTTTCTGCACAGTGACTAAGACCCCCCCCCCCCCCACCCCCACCCCCCTCACCCCACCACCCAACCCCAAATACAACAATATCAGCATTCGTTTGCTGTTTTGAACAAACAGAAAGAGAATAAACAAAACAGAAATGACAAACTGGTGTATAGTGACTGAACCTGGGATGGTTAGGGTTCGCCCCCCGTCCCCCTAAACTCTTGTTCGTTTAGCTCCTAAACTAACAACAGGTGCAGGGGTGGATGTCTTCATTTGTGTGCCGCCATTTAACAAAAAGTATTAAAAACTTTGTCACACAGCCCACACACACACACACACACACACACACACACATAAGACGATCCATCCCTCAGCAACTCAAATCACACTCTGAAATGCAGCATCTCTGCTTTGAAGTGTCTGCTGCACCGATAAGCCATGGAGAAGTTAGGAAAATTCAAAGTTTAAGGAATAGAAAGAAGAAGAAAAACATTTTCCGTTTCACACTCGGTGAGTTCCAGTTGGGGGGAGGAGGAGGTTTGATTGTGCAAACTGGCAGCCGGTAGTCTGACGTCATTCGGCCACATCTGTAAACATGTGAATGCACTGCTGCAACTTTTCCTCACGCAAACAAGACCACTGTAAAAATGCTCCGAACGCTGTAAAAACGCTCCGAACGCTGTAAAAACGCTCAGAATGCTGTAAAAACGCTCCAAATAGCTCACATGCACAATGAATTGTGACATTATTGCTCTGAAGTTTGCTCACTCTAGCAGCCGAGGTTTGGCTTTTGGTCCGATCCGGTTGCACGCTCAGAAATGAAGCCGATGGTTTTCAACACTCACACCGCAAGGTAAGAAAGAGGGAGCAACCAGCCAGAGAGCTGACAGCTGATATGCACACAGTCCATTAACCATGTGACAGATGATGATGTCATAGCCTGAGGTACAGCTGGATGCTTCATGAAAACTGGATTAATGAAGTCCGAAACAAAAAGTATAAACACCCTGAAGAAAATATTGATCCGCGAGCACACAAAGTGAGGATTTACTGCAGATGATTAGCGACTGTCTGGATTTGAAGATGCTATGTGGGTCAAAATGTTGCACAGATTCTTGCAACTCGCTTGAAAAACAATTGGTTCCCCGCACGGTTCGGTCAAATTGGAATGGTTGGCGTGAAATGATCCTCTGGGGCCGACTCGTGTCGCATTAAAGTGCTGTAGGTGTTCCCGCGCGGACCCCGGAATCGCGTGACAGGCCGCTAACCGCGTCCGGTCACTTGTTCGTCACGGCCCGCCCGCCCCGAAAGTGTGGCGCGGTGAGGACGGACATTTCCCCTCACGACGCCGTCACGCAGCCCCCTCCAGCTGTCCGGCCGAATGGCCGTCGGTGCCTCAGAGCCAGTTCACTGAGCAGCCCGTCCTCTTTCATTCGGCGACCTTTATTCGGCAGCATCAGCACTGTGACTTTTTACGCCCCAAAAGTCTGTTTTTGCAGACAAGAACACAGCGGTGCAGAGGGCATTAAGGTGTGTATCTATAAAGGGAACGCACCAGTGCACTGTGTTGGTATGCTTTCGTACAAAAACAGACTAATCAGGCCTTTTTAAGTCTGTGAGGACCTCCAATTTGTACAGTCTCCTGAATCCTGATTAGATTAGTTTGGATTAGGGTTTGACAAAGTTTGAAATAAACTAGGAGAAGGATTAACTTCCGTGTTTCCCAGACATTGATGTATTTGGGGCGGCCTGCACGACCAGAGCAGTGCCGCTCGGACCAGGTTGATTGCTTGGGCCCTGATTGCTTGGGCCCTCAATGCTTGGGCCCTCAATGCTTGGGGCCTGAATGCTTGGGCCCTCAATGCTTGGGCCCTCAATGCTTGGGGCCTGAATGCTTGGGCCCTCAATGTTTGGGCCCTCAATGCTTGGGGCCTGAATGCTTGGGCCCTCTATGCTTAGGACCTCAATGCTTGGGCTCTCTATGCTTGGGCCCTCAATGCTTAGGCTCGATAGCATTGTTTAAGTACCGCTCAACTCTGGTTGGTACTGTTTTTTCTACAGTACCACAAGGACCCTACGTAGGGGCCCTATGATTTTTAAATGATGCGAAAAAGAAAGAAAAAAACATGACAGGATTAGATAAAAAAATGGAATTGGCTGTAAAATACAGAATATCAAGGAATTTGCCAAAAATGTGGGTGCGATCTGAGAAAATCTATGCGGTGGTGTTTGGAAGGCATGTTCGGATTGAAGTACTGGTTGAGCAAAAGGGAACTGCAGGGGAGATGTCGGGGGAAACGACACTTCAGTACCCAGTCGATGCAAAAACTCTTTGCGGTATTCGTTTTTTCTACAGTACCGCAAGAACCGGGCGTAGGGAACTTGACAACATGTGCACGCTTCCCTCCTCTCTTCGCCATACACAAGTGAGAAAAGAAGTAAAAACACCCAATGCCTCCGCTGCTGAGATCTAGAAATAGCAACTGTAAAAATGTAACACGCATTCATTCTCACGTTTTGTTTTCGTCATCTAAATAGGTTAGAACTGTCCGAACAATCAGAAGGCCTAAGAAGCTTTAACCAAACGCTCACATTTCGCCCCCTCAGACATTGTGAGTCAGCGCGCATAAGAAAAAAAACCTTCATCCAAAATTATAACTGTAAACACGCATGCAGCACAAGTCAGTGCTCATCAGCTGAGGACGGGAAGCCGGAGGGGGAAACTAACACGCTGTCTGCAGACTGGATCTGGACGCTGTTAGACCTGATGTACACCTCATACACTCACATGTATTTATGAATAGCTGCATCTATGTGTTGCATTCATGCTTTGTAAAAAGCTCCAAAAATTGCATCTGTGATACGACACACAATATGGTACTTTTAAAAAAAAAAAACGTCTTTATAAAAAAAAGAAACATGGATCAGGTGATACAACGAGAGGAGTCACCCCTGGTGGTCAGTAGAGAGAATGCAGCTTTAACTCTTAAAGCATAGACTTCTATACAACCAGAGGAGTCACATCCTGGTGGTCAGGAGAGAGAATGCAGCTTTAACACATGAAGCATAGACTTCTATACAACCAGAGGAGTCGCCCCCTGGTGGTCAGGAGAGAGAATGCAGCTTTAACACATGAAGCATAGACTTCTATACAACCAGAGGAGTCGCCCCCTGGTGGTCAGTAGAGAGAATGCAGCTTTAACACATGAAGCGTAGACTTCTATACAACCAGAGGAGTCGCCCCCTGGTAGTCAGGAGAGAGAATGCAGCTTTAACACATGAAGCATAGACTTCTATACAACCAGAGGAGTCGCCCCGTGGTGGTCAGGAGAGCCAATGCAGCTTTCAATCCACCTGATTGAACATCGGCTGGCCAATGTGCCGACATTGGAGGACGGTCTGGTTGACCTCTGACCTCTGTGCCCGAATCAGTTTCCAATAGGATATCAGGAACAGGAAATTCCATGTTTCAAAACTTGGCTAAATCCTGGAATAACAATGGCAGACGATTTTTGGTAATATGTCAATAGTTGTAGAACAAAAAAAAACAACTTTATATTAATAAAGTCCACTGCAATAAAATAAATAATTCCATTCAAAATACAAGCTTTTTGTTTCCAATCCAGTGTTTTTATCCACATCATAAATGCCACCGTGAACCCATAAACCGTAAACATGTCACATGTTCATAGCATTAACTAGAAGTCCTTTTAAAAACACAAAACTACAACCAACATATTCTCTCTGCTGCTTCAGAGGCTCACAAGTGTCCCACCACAGTGGATCTCTGTGCAGGCGTTTGTTCTGGCCGAAGACCAATTGATTTTTGGAACGTACAAGTGGCCGGCGCCCAGATTGTTATATCATCACTCATTGTTTAGGGGCCCATCCAGATTAATTTGATCACAGCGAGATAAAAATGCTCTATCGGGCTGTAATGGGGCTGTAATACTGTGTCTGACATGATGTTCAACCCCACAAGGTCGACCAGGAGGCTTCGCACACTGTGTTTGCACATACAACTCCATCTTCTGTGTTTCAGCTACGCGTTCACATATAACGCTCTCATCCATTTTCGTCTGAATATCTGCAACATTTCAAAGAAGCTCGCAAAGGCGATCAATGAGGTGAATCTCAGCATTCCTCATAATTAGAACCGAGACCAGATGTCTGAATGAGTTCAGAGGGGTTGTGTAACGCTCTCAGACGGTCAATGAGTGATTCTGTATCAGTCTTTGGTCCATTTGTTCCTGCAAAATCAAAATAAATGGACCGCACGATTTCTTTTGTGTATTTTAGTCCATTTAGTACAGATCACCTGAGGTGAGATTCACCAATCTGATCTCTGAGTTTCATCAGTTGATTGGCCGTAATGATTCATGTATTCACTGTGCAGAACACCTGATTGATTGATGCGTCTCATGTTCAACAAGTCTCCGTTACGACATCTGTTCAGGTTAGCAAAACACCCACAAACCCCTCTGTGTGGCGAGAGCAAACACAACCCCCGACCTGGGAGACCGAGCGGAAACTAACTGGTTTTATTTTGTATTTTCTAATACTAATCTACTTTTTTATTTCATGGAATAAGAGATGGCGTCCGCGTGGTGGCCTATTGTGACCTGTTGCCTTTTGGGAGTGTTTGTTTGTAACAGAGGGGTTTGAAATGTTCCTTCATTTCATTTTTGTAATAGTTTGCCAGAGTGGCCGCTCAGCATCGAGAGAGAGGATGTTTTGTTTGTTTTTGACACCACACTGCCGTCTGTTCAAAATGAAAACAAAGAAACGTGTCCATGTTGCCACCAAACCCTCCGTGTGCCGTCACCTCGTTGTCATAAAGGCTGTGATGGCTCGTAGCTGGTAGAGTTCATCCACAGCGACAGGGATTTTTTTTGGGAAGGAAATCAATAAATAGTCGATAGATCAAAACAAAAAAAGGTTTTAGTCGCAGCCCCAACTGGGAGCCAGTCAATCGGCCCCATCTGAACTGGGCAATGCCCCAAATGAGTTCTGCACTTGAGTCACAAACCGTCACGTCTCAATCATCGACATCTTATACGATCCTACGCGCTTGGCGGCCAAAAAAAATGTCTTTCATGTTGAGAACCGACTGAACCTTGAAACCAAGCCAGCGTCCAGAGTTCAGCTTTGACAGGTCGGTCCCACGATGTCGAGTCCCATCCGGCTCAGAGGCCTCCACGCAGGCTTCCCTCGCTGCCTCTGAGAGTTACGGAGAGGTCAGCGCCGAGTTACATCACCGCCCGGCGCCCGACCTGGAAGAACCGCCCGGGGGAGGAACAGGGGGCCGTGTACAGTATCGCAGGAACGAGGGAAAACGGAGGTTTCACCGCTACAAAGGTCGCCTGAAAGCACCTCGTCCTGACAGCATCGACATCCGGCAACGCTGCTCCCGTTTGGGGGACAACAATTAAAAAACTACGACTCTGAACACACAAATACTGGTTTGACAACGAGGAACAAAGTGTGTAGAAAGCAGTGCGTTTTGTTCTCGCTGTTACGTGGACGGGTTGACGTTAACGAGCTCGTCTGAACAAGTAGAGAGAAAGAACGTCTCCGTTTCTGATGGAGGCTGCGAGACGAGCATCCCCTCATCCTTTCATCCTCTCATCCTCTCATCGAGTCGCCCAAGTGGCCGTAACTCAACAGGGCGACGGCAAAGAGGCCGGTGAGCTGCGAACAGAGTGAACATGATCGAGAGAGACGGCGATGGAAGCAGCTCCCACACTTCACGTCTCCATGTTTTTTTGTTTTTTTTGCATGGATGTGCGGGAAGCCGTCAAGCTGAAGAAGGAGGCCTTTCGGGCTTGGTTGGCCCAGGGGTCTCCTGAAGCAGCTGACAGGTACAGGCAGGCCAGAAGGACTGCAGCTGCGGTGGTCACGGATGCTAAAACTCGGGCATGGGAGGAGTTCGGGGAGGCCATGGAGAAGGACTTTCGGTTGGCCTCAAGGAGGTTCTGGCAAACCATCCGACGACTCAGGAAGGGAAAGCAGGGCCTTCCCCAGGCTGTTATCAGCGGGGGAGGGTTGCTGCTGACCCAGACAGAGGATATCGTCGGGCGGTGGAAGGAGCACTTTGAGGAACTCCTAAACCCGGTCAACATGTCCCCTGAACAGGGGGCAGCGCCTGAAGACTTGGGGTTGGATGAACCCATATCCCTGGCAGAGGACACTAAGGTAGTCAAAAAGCTCCTTGGTGGCAAGGCGCCGGGGGTGGATGAAATCCACCCTGAGATGCTGAAGGCGCTGGACTTTGTTGGGCTGTCTTGGCTGACACGCCTCTTCAATGTCGCATGGGGGTCGGGCACAGTGCCCATGGACTGGCAGACCGGGGTGGTGGTTCCCATCTTCAAGAAGGGGGACCGGAGAGTGTGCTCGAATTATCGGGGTATCACACTACTCAGCCTCCCGGGAAAAGCTTATGCCAGGGTGCTGGAACGGAGGCTCCGACCGTTTGTCGAACCTCGGATTCAAGAAGAACAGTGCGGGTTTCGTCCTGGTCGTGGAACAGTGGACCAGCTCTTTACCCTTGCAAGGATACTGGAGGGGTCCTGGGAGTTTGCCCAACCAGTCTACATGTGCTTTGTGGACTTGGAGAAGGCTTTCGACCGGGTCCCTCTGGGCTTTTTGTGGGGGGTGCTGCGGGAGTATGGTGTGCCGGACCCGTTGCAACGGGCCATCCGGTCTCTGTACGCCTGCAGCAGGAGCTGTGTTCGTATCCTCGGCAGTAAGTCAGATACGTTCCCGGTGGGTGTTGGCCTCCGCCAGGGCTGCCCTTTATCACCGGTCCTGTTCGTGACTTTCATGGACAGGATATCTAGGTGCAGCCGTGGGGCGGAGAATGTCAGGTTCGGGGATCTCAGGATAGCCTCTCTGCTGTTTGCAGATGATGTGGTCCTGTTTGCCTCCTCGGACCATGACCTCCAGCATTCACTGGGGCGTTTTGCAGCCGAGTGTGAAGCGGCGGGGATGAGAGTCAGCACCACGAAATCTGAGGCCATGGTGCTCTGCCGGAAACCGGTGGATTGCTCCCTCCGGGTGGGGACAGAGTGCCTACCACAAGCGAAGGAGTTCAAGTATCTCGGGGTCTTGTTCACTTGTGAGGGTAAAATGGAGCGGGAGATCGACAGGCGTATCGGTGCGGCTGCAGCAGTAAAACAGGCGTTGCACCGGGCCGTCTTGGTGACGAAGGAGCTGAGCCGAAAGGCAAAGCTCTCAATTTACTGGTCGGTCTACGTCCCAACCCTCACCTATGGTCACGAGCTTTGGATCGTGTCCGAAAGAACGAGGTCGCGGATACAAGCGGCCGAAATGAGTTTCCTCCGTAGAGTGGCCGGGCTCAGCCTTAGAGATAGGGTAAGGAGCTCGGACATCAGGAGGGAGCTTGAAGTTGAGCCGCTACTCCTTCGTGTCGAAAGGAGTCAGCTGAGGTGGTTCAGCATCTAATTAGGATGCCTCCAGGACGCCTCCCTTTAGAGGTTTTCCAGGCACGTCCATCTGGTAGGAGGCCCTGGGGAAGACCCAGGACACGCTGGAGGGATTATACCTCCCAGCTGGCCTGGGAACGCCTCGGGATCCCCCAGAATGAGCTGGTAGATGTTGCGGGTGAGAGAGAAGTCTGGGTCAGCCTGCTTGACCTGCTGCCTCCGCGACCCGACCCCGGATAAGCGGTGGAAAATGGATGGATGGATGGATGCATGGATGATTCAGCGATGATTCACCCTGTGACCTACATCTACACCCAGGCTTCGGAGAAAACGAAATTAAATAGATATCATTAGTCGGCTGCTCCGCATCCACTTGTTCCACGCTCACAGTTGCGGGGGAGGATTGTTTTCTGGCGCGGCGGCCGGGTGGCCGGGTCGTGTCCATGTGTGTGTGTTTGTTTTTGTTTTTGTTTTTGGGGGCTGATCGGTAACAGAACATGAAATTTGATTCACTGCTAAATGTCAAAGTGTCGTCAGCCGGCAGCTTCTGTTAATTCCTAAAGCGAGAAGGAAAATAAATAAAAAAAGACCTGTGAGTTTCTCCTCCTCTCTCTTCCTTTCCCTTCATCCTGTGCAGAAGGAAATCTGACTTATTTTTTGGGGATTTTACAACTTTACAAGACAGGACTCTGAAACTTGGAATTTGCAAAAATAATTAAATACATAGACAACCACAACAAATAATAAATATATTCGCACATCACCAGTCTGCCATAACAACATCTTAATCTGGCAGCAAAGTCCACTCCGGAGTGGTCAGAAATATAACTTTTGATAACACTTTACTTCTTAATTTGACGCCCGCTGACCTTTTCCCTTTTAAATCGAGCGTGTGAAACCCAAGAGTGAGATTCGTGGAGTCAGCAGACTTGGAAGCATAAAGAAGACGAACAAATCCCAACTTGACCCAAAAAGATTCTATATATATATATATATATATATATATATATATATACAATATTCTGTTGACCCACTGGCCGCCTCAGCAGAGAAAACATACAGCAGCACGCTCGGCCCCGAGATGTGAGCGGATCACTGAGTTATCCTAATGAGCCGCTCATGGTCATACATGTGTATGCATGACAAACATACACTGCTGCCCGAGGCTGCACACACACAACACACACACACACACACACACACACACACACACACACACACACACACACACACACACGCCTCCGTGTGAGTGCACTTCCCCGTCGACTGAATGATTCGGGGCAACGTGCCCTCCTAGAAAGTCATTTTCTTGCTCAACAAGGAGAACCGACTGCCAAATCCAAAAAAAAGAAAGAAGAATTTAAAGATGGAGGTAGATGCCGGTATAGACCCAGACCACTCTGGTGTTGCCCCAGACCACTCTGGTATAGACCCAGACCACTCTGGTATAGACCCAGACCACTCTGGTGTAGACCCAGACCACTCTGGTGTAGCCCCAGACCACTCTGGTATAGACCCAGACCACTCTGGTGTAGACCCAGACCACTCTGGTATAGACCCAGACCACTCTGGTGTTGCCCCAGACCACTCTGGTATAGACCCAGACCACTCTGGTATAGACCCAGACCACTCTGGTGTAGACCCAGACCACTCTGGTGTAGACCCAGACCACTCTGGTGTAGCCCCAGACCACACATCTGCCACTGGATCCAAAACCCTATTTGTATTTCTTTGACTCTCACGCACACATGCACGCTTTCTCATGCACGCTTTCTCATGCACGCTTTCTCATGCACATGTTTACAAGCCCTTGTTGTGGATTCCCCTTCCCAACATCCCTCTCACACACATTTCTGTGTGGGAGGGATGCACACGCAGTCACACGGCACGAGAGCTTTTAGGACATATAATGACCGAGAATCAATTCCTGTTTCTCCGTTGAAGTCGGGACGAGCAGGAGCTGTTGTTGGAGGCTCTTTCCCAGCGAGGTAATGGGATGGAAACGCAGGCTGACACATCGGGAAACCCCGAGCTGACCTACAGAGGGGCAAGGACTTCATAGTGCTGCACAGAGCCACGTCGCTTCTTTTCAATTGTTCATTTCAGTATAAATAGATTTCTCCTTTTGATCTGCAATCAAGTTGAGGAAAAAAAGAAAGGCGGGCGACCCAGATGTGAACACATCCAGCATATTGACTTTGAGTTTAACATAAATACAGTACGTTGTTTATATTACTCAGATAAAGGCAAAGGACTCAAATAAAAGGTTAAGCAGTTATTAAATTAATCAAGAGAACAGTTTTTATTTTAAGTCATTCATCAAACCAAAAAGCCAAATATTCTTCTGCAGAATTTTTTGAATGTATATATTTACACACTATTTGAAGATATAAAAAATATTAAAATATATATAAAATATAACATTTTAAATATAAAATATAAAATATAAAATATAAAATATAAAATATAAAATATAAAATGTTAAAAATAAAAAATAAAAAATAAAAAATATAATAACGATAATAACAATAATAATAACACATTGAAATTATGTGTCTGTAAAAGTATCTATTTAAGCCAGTTTGTTGTGGGCGGTTCACAACAACAAAAACAACAACATTGCTTGCAGCAGAACCACAGTGGAAGATTTTGTGATTCTAAAAACTTGTTTTATTTTCGGCTTCAGAATAACGGCGACCTTTAGAAACGCTTCTCTTTCAAGAGATCTGCCACCTCCATAATCCTCAAAAGAGCAAAGTCAGAACGCAGTTGTGAATAGAATGAACTGAGCACACACACACACACACACACACACACACACACACACACACACACACACACACACACACACACACACACACACACACACACACACACACACACACACACACACACACACACACACACACACACACACACACACACACACACACGCAGAGGGAGCAACAGGCGCTCGGGGGGAGGGGGAGGGGGGGCTGCCTGGCAGATGCACGCAGTGAGACGCAGGGCTCCCAGAGGCCTTTGCAGCAGCGTGCAGGCAGGCGCCCCTGACAGCCAGGCACACAGTCGACTGTGACAAATGGTAGTGGACTTTTTACGCCCTAGCAACTCGCAACCCCCACCTCTAACACACACACACACAAACACACACACCTCCTCTCCATCTCTTTTCCCATCAGCATACACAGAGATTGGAGGCACGGCCTATCAACAGCTCCTGGCTCCTCGAGCAGGGAAAGGAGGGGAGGAAAAAAAAACAATGCAACAACAACAGCAGAAAAAAAAGAAGAAAAAAAAGCTAAATCTGCAGAAATATTATGCACCGTCATATTCCACCCTGACCCAACCTGAGGGAGGAGGAAGTCTCGGGGAGGTAGGAGGCATTCCTGCACTTACATAATGTAATGCAGATCAAAGATGGGGTCATGTTAACTACTGGCCCCCCTCCTTAAATCCCATCACAAGCAAAAGTATCATTTTGAACTTAATCTGATTTTGTGTTGCTTTGTTTGATTTGGTGGCTGCACGCAACATTTAAAAAAAAAAGAGGGATGGCTTTCGGAGCATGTGAAATAGCTTTGGAGAAAATGAATCACTGCAAGAAAGAAGAAGCGTCCACTTATTAAGTTTGATTTTTTAAGCTCTATTATATGTGAGAGCTAATAAGCACGAGCGTGAAACACCCGTGACGCTAATCACCGGCATGCGGCCATTATTCTGCAGGAGTTCATACAGACTATACGCTCAAAGCATTATTAATGTACTGTATGCATATGAGACGACAACATTTGATGGCTGACAAACAAAACGCAGCGAGAAGCAGCTTCTGACCCGGATTTAAGGATAACGGGCAGAGCCTGGGATGTAATTATGATGTGAAGAATGTGAGATGTTATTGGAAATGTGAAATAATGCCGTGAACGGGCTCGAGTGCAGGACACCAATCATGTTTACAAATCCCCAAAGCTAATAAGCAGTATTACCCTGTTCTACAGGAGCTCACAGCAGAATGAAGCCAGTGTACACGAGTACACAGTCAGGGAATAAGACAAAGTACTTTTTGAGGTACTTTACTTGAGCTATGCGGAATACTCCACGACTTTTATGTTACGATATTAGTTACTTTCTATACATTCAGATTAATGTTACATGTAAATCATCTGGTAAATTATGATGCATAGTTATGGATCAAGTACCTCAAACATGTATAAGTACAGTACTTAAGTAGTCACGTCCCAATTACTTAATTAATTAAATACAAACAGTTGAATAAATAAATATAAACGCTGTCGTATGTTGTGCAGACTGTGAAGCCCTTTGAGGCCCTTTTGTGACTTTGGTTGACGCAAATAAAACTGCTTTGAATTCGATAAGAAGATAAAAAAAAAAGTCAAAAACTAAAATGATGAGATAAGGAAGAAGCAATAAAAGAATAGAAATATTCTCCTTGAGAAAATAAATATGTAAATTGTCTTTTTTGGTCTCCAGCAGCATTGAATAACTCTGCCTCTCTCTCTCTCTCTCTCTCTCTCTCTCTCTCTCTCTCTCTCTCTCTCTCTCTCTCTCTCTCTCTCTCTCTCTCTCTTCTCTCTCTCTCTCTCTCTCTCTCTCTCTCTCTCTCTCTCTCTCTCTCTCTCTCTCTCTCTCTCTCTCTCTCTCTCTCTCTCTCTCTCTCTCTCTCTCTCTCTCTCTCTCCTCTCTCTCTCTCTCTCTCTCTCTCTCTCGAAGTTAACAAGCTAACTAACTAGCTAGCTAACAAGGTAACGAGCTAACAGGATAACTAGATCACAAGCTAACTAGCTAACTAGCTAACTAACGAGCTAACTAGCTTACTAGCTTAAGCGCTGTCCATAACTAAGATCATTTCCTTTTGTAGGTAAACGACTATTTTCTGCTCCGATTCTATTTTCTATTTTTTTAAATGAAACAGTGTGAGAAAAAGAAGAGAGATTGTTTTTTTTCCCAAATTTAAAGCATTTAAACGTGTAGAAACCCCAAAATACGTAAGTATGAACCTGAAAGTGAGCGCAATATGTCTCCTTTGAAGAGACTCGTCGGGGTACTTCTAATACTTTAATCTAGTTTCCATCCCAGTGAGTGTGTACATTGATCTGCGAGTGAGGGTTTAGATGTGTGTGTCCTTTAAACTCCCGTCACAGAGACATCCATATGCCTGAGTCACTCCCACTAAGATAAAGACCACATTTTTCATAATCCCACTGCAATTACCTCCTGAAAAAGAAAAAGGAAAAAGCTCTTTTCCAAGCTGTGAGAACATTGACTTTATTATTGTCCCGGTATCGAGACGCCCCGAGGGCTGTTAGCAGCGCCGCTGCTCAGCCAGAGGATTCAGACACAATTTAAAAGACAATTGTCATATCGCAATAAAAGTACTCGTACTTCTCAGATACTCTATTTGCCTGAATTAGATGTCGCCCCCTGCTTTGTGTTGTGATGTCATACGTCTCCACTAAAGATGTACAATCGTCGGGTCCTCTTCCAGATCCCTCTGAGGGCCTAGCGGTTCTTCTTTAATTATGATTCTTTCATGCATGAGCACGTTCTCTGATTGAAAGTCGGAGATATTACAAAGTATATCTTCGTGCCCATCTCATCTCGCCATGTGTCGATAAGCGGTTTTAAAAAAAATTAATTACGCACTTTAAAGAATCTTTTGACACATTTTACGCCCCCGGTGGAGTCGTGAAATCAAGCGCACCTGCAGCCTTTAGGACATTTAACCTCTTTAACTCCACCCATTTTGTACCTCATCTCATACTAAATACTGATTATCTCCTCAACCACAAGGTCTATTTGAATCATTTCAAAAGGTATAATATACATGATAATAGATAATAAGTTCATATATTTGTTAGTGGTATATTGGTTTATGATAGTATACAGAAATAAAAAAAATTAAATAATAAAAAAGTAAATTTCTATTATCGTAACTATATTTGCGCACGCTGAATTGAATACATAACATAGCTCTATATGTGAGGAGTATATGTCTGAAGTTTGGCTTTGATTGAGTGAAGTTATGTATTTTTAATAATTATTTTAGTTCAGACATTTCGAGCGATTGTGTCGAACGGTCCTTGAACGGTCTTCGCTCCGCTGCAGCCATGTGCTCATATTTCAGCCATAAGTAAATCAATTTTGACATCACTCACACGCCAGCTGGGTGAAGAAGAAAACACCACCTTGGAGCTCCAGAACTCCTCCAGACTCTCGGACTCTCTCCGCCCGAGCGGGACGTGACCCGGAAGAGGAAGAGAGGCGGAGAGCGAGCGATTTAAAAAAAAAAGTGAGAAGAGAGGGTGACGTCCAGCTGTGAGCATCAGAGCCTCGTAGCCTCGTGTCAGCAGTCATCATCATCATCATGTGGATGAAGACTAGACCCCATGCTGATTTGGTCCGTGTGTGTGTGTACACACAAGGGTAATTATTCCTATTAAATTTAAATTCTTGAACCTCAAGACAATAGTTTTTTTTCCCTCCATTTTATTGAGACCGATTGGCCAAGAGTGTTGCTGCCATCTACAGACTCCTGATTACACACACACACACACACACACACACACACACACACACACACACACACACACACACACACGCCCCTTGAGAGGCCTTGATACTCAACATCCTGGTCAGATGCTTCGACCCGGAACCGGCTGAAAAGTATCCGGACTCCAGAACCCCGATTCAGTCGCTCGGTGGTCCCTCATCTTTGTTTTTCTTCCGTTGCCATGTGACCAACAACAGTATCTATTTGCAGCCGCATGTCAAAGTCTTCACATCTGTTCCCCGTGTGGCCCGTTAGCTAACGAGTCATCTCCGGTTGATTCATTCACACTTCATATACTAATAAAGTTCCATCTTATTTTATCTCATCACGACCCCTATAGGCTGGTTCTGACCCGCTTCCCCTCATTTCCTCCCGACACCCAGAACCCAACCAGAACTATTCTGAACCGACCTCGACCTGAACCCGGCAACAGAAGCCGGGAAACCAGACACGAAGAAGTCTGAACCTCAGCAGCCAGATGTCCCCAGTCGACTAATTTGAAAATAATGCAAAGTGGAGCTAAAATAAGACACACACACACACACACACACACACACACACACCCCCTGCTGTGTGTTTGTCCTGGAGTCACAGAAGTTCACCTCCCAGGAACAAAGACAAAAGGAAAAGGTGGAGAAGAGGCCTCCCATTGGACGGGACCATCACACCTCTCTGCTGGTTGAAGGCCGGGAGATTTATTGGGAGGGGGAGGAGGGGTGAGGGGGGGAGAGCGACATCAACACAATCAGCTGTTCAAAGGCTCGCCGTGATTTCCGCCGTCTATTTAAAAAGTCAGGATGGCATTCCATGGATCTGCTCCCTGGAAAGGGGGAAATCGCTAACTGTTGACCCCCCCCCCTCCCCCCTCCCCTCCAAACAAACTTCATTATTTAATCCTCTTAGACGTTTGCGTGAAACACAAATGTGAATGTGTCCAGAAAGGTGGAAGGTCGACGGTGACCTTTGACCTCCAAACCCGTCTGAGCCAAAATGTTAAGGAATCCCCTCGAGGCATTCCCTCCTACATATATACATGAAAATGGGACAGACGTGAGGTCACAGCAACCTTGACCTTTGACCTCCGAAAATGTAAATCAGTTAAACCCTGGATTCAAACGCCCTCCAGGAGAACAAGCGCGTGGACGGACATGAAGCATCACCCACTCATTGTTCTCCGGGATGACTCAGCTTTCAGCAGGTGTGCTGTGGAGCACCTTAAAAAAAGAAAGGAGGGGGGGGGGGGGGGGATGAGGGGTACTGACAACATGCACAGATCTGTTGTTTCCGTTGCAAAACCGTTCTCCTCCTTTCGCCTTAATCTTCAACGGGAGAACCGGCTTAACGTGGCGTCGCCGGCGGCCCAAACCAATTAGAAGCCGCGAGCCGGCCGTGTGATTATCGTCCACACGCTGAGAAACACACTGGACGAAGACATCGGATGAGTTCAGGAGCCGGTTGGAAGCAGTTCACACCAAGAAACATGTGTTTTACCCTCCTGGAAACCATATTAAAGCTTTTTCTGTCCTCCTGAATTAGGAAAGAGTGTGAGTGTTTAGGGCGTGTGTGTGTGTGTGTGTGTGTGTGTGTGTGTAATCCTCAACGGCCTCTGGGTGTTTTTGCACACACACTCTCACCAGCTGTTTTCATCAGTGTGGCCGTGGCGGGTGCTGCCACCCTGTGTTTGCACGTGGTATCGACAGCGATGCACAGTCACTCAACAACAGAGGTGTGTGTGTGTGTGTGTGTGTGTGTGTGTGTCTGAACGAGCTGGCCGCACACAGCCGTATGGAGGTAACACTCAGCTAGCAGCCATTAGGGAATGACTTGGGGTTAATACACTAATGCTCCTGTAAGCCGGTTACGTGGCGCCCGTCTTCACACTGCAAGTCTTTTTTTGGCACACACACACACACACACACACACACACACACACACACACACACACACACACACACACACACACACACACACACACACACACACACACACACACACACACACACACACACACACACACACACACACACACACACACACACACACACACACACACACACACACACGCTGCGTTCAAGAGAAAACAAGCACAGTGTGGATCAAGGTTTTATTCAAACTGAAACAACGCCTGGAATATCAGCAGGTTAAGGAAGTGTTGCGTCCTGAGTCCATTAAATACATTAATAAAATTACGGGCGATAGAAAAGTAAACAAAAATCTTCTTGAAAAATCAGTGGCTCTGCAGATGCTGAATACCTGATGGCAGTGTTGATTATAAAAATAAAATTGCCGACGCATCAGTATTGAGACACATTATGGAATACGAACCTCAAAGTGGCGAAAGAGATCATTTACAAAAGATTAAAAAAACGTGTAAGGAATGTAGTTGGTGGTTATGGTGGAGAGGAGAGGGAGAGATAGAGATAGAGAGAGATGGGGAGAGAGATGGGAGAGAGAGAGAGACAGAGAGAGAGAGAGATTTACTCTCAGGTCACACAAAAAATAAAACACCGTGTTTTGGTCCCGAGGAGGCGTGGCTACGCTAATTTACACAATCAGTGTTTAAAAAAAGAAAGACCCTCTCTCTCTCTCTCTCTCTGATAGTGTTTTTCTCAAGACCCTCGCCAACTTCTCCCTTCCCTCCTTACGTTCAAGGCAAATATAAAGCTATTTGAGTGTGTGGTCGATGAAGTTACCTCCTTCACACACACACACACACACTTTTCTTCTGCTGCTCCTCTTAGTACGGCTCTGCCTTCAGACTTCGATAGAGGCAGCAGGTGAACACCATCCCTATGACCTGTGGAGCAGGAAGAAGGAAATGAGAACTTAACCCTTAAGAGAGAGGTGTGTGTGTGTGTGTGTGTGTGTGTGTGTGTGTGTGTGTACCTCTCCGCTCACCTGCACACTTGCGATGCCGACGCCCACCGCTCCGATGATCTTCAGGTGGTCCAGGATGAACTTCTCCAGCTTGGTGATGCAGCCTCCCTGAGGTCCAAACCAAAAGAGGTCAGAGTTCACGTCCCACGGAAAAAAAACAGAGGCCATCCACGGAAATACACAATAAAAAAAAGGGATATTCCACTCAAAACAAGATTCTACTCATTTTCTCTTTTTTTGGAAATCTAAGCGTACATACATAAATAAAAACAAACGGAAATCGGGTGTTTATTGGCTCATTGTGAGAATAAAGTGAGGTATAGACCTGCGTGTGTTTCGGGAGAAGAATCGTAACCCGTAATGTGAATGTTGTTAAGAATACCGACTGTTGCTTTGATTTTTCCCAACATTTATTTTTACCACAGCCCAAAATAGGAATTTCCTTCTATGTGAAATAATCACACTTTTTGAGGAAAGCAAACTCTGACAAAAACGTTTGCACTGAAATGGCTCTTACTGATACACTTTGTAGTTGGACTTTTGGTCGAAATTGTACCTTCTTGATTCTTGTTGTTCTGATTCTTGTTTGTAACCGTAGAATGCACTTGTAATGTAATGTAACCTGATGCAAGAGTGTGTGAGTGTGTGTGTGTGTGCGTGCGTGCGTGTGTGTGTGTATTCCACGGCAAAATCCACGCTGCGTCCGAGCGAGACGCCGGTGGAACCGGAAAACCGCCGACCTCTCGACCCAAGCGCTGATTCGGGCCGGCTCGCTCCGAGAAGCCCCGTGGCTCCGCCCCCTCAGCTCCACCCCGTGGCTCCGCCCCCTCAGCCTCTCACCTCCACCTTGTAGATGTTGGACGGGTGGTCCCTGCGGCCGCAGAGCTTGGTGGGGGTCTTGCAGCAGCTGTCAGCCACCAGGCGGCCGTCGGAGTCTCTGGAGCGGATCCAGATGCTGTCGGCCCAGTCGGACGAGCTGTTGCTGCCGCAGCACTTGAACTGGAGACAGAGGAGACGTCAAACCTCTGGAGGACACTGAAGGGTTGGAGTTAGGAAAGCTGTTTGAGCAAAGACAGAGACAACTCTCGTGGTAGAATATGAAGAAGCTAGTTAGCTTCTTTCTTGGGAACGTCCTGGAGTCTTTACTCACAATTCTAAAATGCTGCAGCACAACTGCCTGCGAAACCACAACGAGTTTGTTTATAGTTTTGTTTGTGCACGGACTGAACAAAGGAGAAGTTAAGTGGTGAGCTTTAGAGGTGCTGCAAGGTGGATTTGACGTGTGAGAGGAAAGAACAAAGAGTGAAAGCCGGCGTCGGGTGAGACGAGTCCATCCCGCTGAGCCCGGGCAGAGGGGCCGGGATCGGATTTGCTCCTCATCACCCAAATCTCTAATCTGACGGGATGATCGGTTCCCAATCAACGGGCCGGTCTCTAATGGGACTGCGGGGGTCAGCGTCACGTTGTGCTGACACGGCTACATTAACGTCTTCTCCAGTCAGCTGGGATACAATAATATCAGGATATGGAGTGTGACAAAAAATATATAAATATATTCCTTTAAAATAACTGTAAATTCTGCAGTTTGTCAACATCTGTTTTACTTGATAAGATAAATAAACTCTACTGTAGAGTCCTGAACCTTCTTTCAAGAAGTTATGACCAAATTAATATGCATATGGTCCGTGCTGATACTATAATTCATAGTTTCTCTCTGTACTATTTTAATAAAATGGGAAGACCCGTCAGCCAATAGGGGACCCAGTGAAGAAATAAATAAATAAAGTATTACAGCAGCTAAACCGGGTTCATCAGCAAAGTGGACGAACACCATGCACCTGGACCCTGGACCCTGGACCTGGACCCTGGACCCTCACTCACCTCCTGCTGCAGCTTGTCCACGGCCTTGGTGATGTGCTCGTGGGAGGGCTGCTGGTACTTCTGGGTCATGGTCTCTTTCAGGTTCTGCTTCAGCTCCTCGTTCAACTGTTCAGACACAAACACACAGCGATATGTGTGTATGTGTGTGTGTACATGCATACATGCATACATGCATACATGCATACATGCATACATGCATACATGCATACATGCATTCTCCTGCAGCGCGTGACACGGGGAAACAACCAGCTGTCACTCAGCTGCTGATTAGGAATTTAAACGTCGTCCTGGCGAAGACGAAGACGAAGACGAGGGCGAAGGGAGAGGAAGTCTGTTTTTTTGTTTTTGTTCTCGAGACCAGAGGCAGAAAAAACGCTTACTGGAGGAGCGGGGAGGTCTGATGGGGGGGGGCGGCTCAGTTTCTATGGCAACAAGCCAGCTGGGAAACCACTGTAAATCAAAGCGTGAAGGAGATATCAAGGGAGTGAATGATGGAGAGAGGAAGGGAGGGCGGGGGGGAGGGGCGGGGGTTCAGGTTCACTTGCGGCAGGGAGGTCGACAACAGCAGCTCAACATCCAAGATGGCCGATGACCTGCAGCGTGTAAACGTGGGGAGCCGGCGGGCTTGAAGACGCTTTTTTAATGGGGAGAAATCAACTGAAAACGGGTCCGTATGACAAACACCGCCCGTCAGCTGTTCACCAGAAGAAAAAAATAATAAAAAAGAGGCCCCGCCCACATTTTCGCACAGTTTTTAAATTGAGCGGAGAATAGTTTTTCTGGAAAAACGGCTATTTTTTATATATATATATACACTTAATATTTTATTTAGGTATGTTTACAGTTTAACGAGAAATAAATTCGAAAGTAAGAAAGAATAAAAGTAATTAACCATGCATCTGGCCAGGAAGGGCCAAAAACAAAAATACGGGAAAAAACTGCATTCTTGTGGCCGATTCGACCACGAAACCCCAAATAAAGCGTCTCTAAATGATCGTTCCTTCTGGACTCTGACTACTGAAGTCTGATACCTGGATCTTTTTTTCGTGGGCTGTTTGATATCTAAATCCCGGCAACCCGATTCAACCGCGTGTTTTATTACGATTGATGAAGCGCTCAGACTGAGAGCCGCTCCATCGATCCTCGTCCAATCGGACGCTCGCAGGCGGCGGGTTTTAATACCCGGTCGACTTGTTGTTATTGCTTCAGCCTCAATAAACTGAATCATTTATAAAAAAAACTAAGATAAACATGCATCTCATGAGATTCCATCGCCACTGAAAACCATTCCCGGCCTCATGAAAGTACATTTATTATTATTTATTAATGTTGTGGGTACCTGCTGATAGTAGACATAAGCCAGGATGCCGGCCACGATCTCCAACAGGAAGATGCACAACAGCAGGACAAAGTACTGGAGACACGGGGAAGAAGAAGAAGAGGCAGTTAGAGGAGCGACATTTATTCATCTGGTTTTGGAGGCTCTGGCCGGAGAGACGTCTCCCGTAGAAAAGGCCAAATAAAATGCACTCGTAAAAAGAGACAGAATTTTTTTTTCTTCCTTCCCCCAGAAATCATGACCCGGTTTCTCAGGAGTACCCGGCGACCTTGCCGGGAGCCGTTTCATTGGTGGAGTTCATTCCAGTGTGGAACTGGGACAAAGTGTCTGGAACTTCCGAGGCTCGCTCACTTATGAATATTGAATGAATGAGAACAGAGTTCACATGGAGAAGACTGTGATTCATGTATGCAACAGGAAGAAGAAGAAGAAGAGATGTAAACTGTCAAATCAATACGCGATCGATCGATAGAGAGGCAGAGTTGTTGTTACAGGGTTCATACACATTGTGACCAATGGAGGTCCAGGACTTTAAACCAAATTCCCATGAGCAAACATTTAGTGAAATCTGGGTGTGTCCATGAAAAAGTGATAAAATGTAGTATTTAAACTAACAATGAGGATTCCAAAGCATACAGTATTCCTTAAAGGACACAAATGAATGAGAGACAATAGTTTGATTAAAAGAATAAACATTTATAGATATACTCAGCGTATGCCTGCTTATATTTTGAGTCTTTCTTTTAAAAGCATATTCATTATTTCAAACTCAGCGTAAATGAACCACATGAACACATGAATATAACACATTTACATGACTTTTACTAAACTTTTGGGATTTTTTTTTTTTCCAAGGACTTTTCCAGGTCTGGAAATAACCATTTTAAAAGTCCATGACTTTTCCAGGTTTTCCATGAGCGTATGAACCCTGTTGTTATTCTGTTAATCACGACGAAGTACGGGCTGAGACATCGAGTTACTGCGCGGCCGACGTTGTGGGTTTAATTCCCGGAAGTCGTACACAGAACAGGTGAAACCGCGCCGGCCCTTTAAAAGAGGCCTCGCCCCCTTTATGGCTTCCTACTCATGTTTCGCTTAACAGTTGGTCTATCTAAAATGGCGAGGGCTGGGAATTATTGCTCGTCTCACACCGAGTGCGGAGACGGTTTGCTGTTCCGGGTTTATGATCCGGGGGTCTGATTCCAACCAGGCCCGTGGGAGGGAGAGGGAAGGTCTGCAGTATTAAGCACGAAGAAGAGATATTATCAGACCCCCAAAAAAAACTTGACCCAAATTCCTCTGACCCGCTGCTATCAGAGAGCGAGAGAGAGAGGGAGGGAGAGAGCGAGAGAGCGAGAGCGAGAGAGAATCAGGCTGGTAAAGTGGACTTGTGTTTGATTTGAGAGCCCTGCTGATTACGCCGCTGAGCCTGAACGCTGCACAGACTCTCAGATTAATTTAGATGTGTCGATGCTTTCAGGAGCGCGGCAACAGAGACGGAGGCCGGATACACGACTTTAAAGCTGCTTGATTCTGGCGCCCCCTGTGGACAGAAGTGGTAGTGTTGCACTTCACAGATTTTTGTTTTTTTATCTATTTTCTGGTAGAGTCTTCCATTTAATTTGACGTTACTCCGTCTCAGGAAACGTCTTCATCACACCTCTTCAATAACAATATTTGACGGAAATGTGTGTCTTGTATCAGCCGTGTTTTAAAAGGCAGAAAATGGGAGTTTTAGAGGATGGAAGCTGAACAGAAATACACCACAGCCGTCTGCATCACTACATTATATATAGATGTATTATACAAGCACCCTCTGGCTCAGTCTTATCTTTAACAAATGCATTATTTTCTACAAACTACAGCTGAGAACATTGACCTCTGGGCTCATGCAGGACCAGCGGACTCAAAGTCCTGTTGTGGGCTGTGGAGACCGAGGAGGCTGAATTACTGACTCTCTCTCTCTCTATCCCCGGGGCGACCGAAGGGCACAGTGTAATTACCAGCGAAACGACTCTCAGCAGGTTCATATGTGCAAAACCATTTATTTTTTTTTTTTTTTTTTTTTAATGCAGCTCTGCATTGGCTTTCTGGCCGAACAACAAAATGTCCAACATGAGAACGTGAAACTGTTAAAAAATAATTGAACGGCGGCTTTTGTCAGCAGCTTTTCTCTTGAGTTTATTTGGGAAGGACATTGAACTGCAGCGAGGACGCACACACACACACACACTCTGTGTTTCCATCTCAGACTTCATTAGAAGAGGCCGCTGCCTTTACAATTACCGAGCGAGGAGGAGCTGAAGGTGACTTTAATCTTCCCACAAACAAGTCCAGCCGGCTCTTTGTGCTCAGCATGTGAATCTAAAAATAATAATCTAGTTTTCTGGTTTACCAACAAATGGTAACACACACACACACACACACACACACACACACACACACACACACACACACACACACACACACACACACACACACACACACACACACACACACACACACACACACACACACACACACACACACACACACACACACACACACACACACACACACACACACACACACACACACACACACACACACACACTTTGGCATTCTCCTCGTGACAAGTTCATTCCTCCTGTGATTCATGGCTGTGATCTCAACTCCTCAAAATGCAATTGAATTGGAGCGACTGTTGCTCAGAGCACAGGTCGTCCTTCAATCAGAGAATCGCCGGTTCGATCCCCACAATGTCCTCATGTTCTATGGTGTAAAAAGCACTTTGGTCGGACGACTAGAAAGGTGTGACACAAGTCCATGTACCATCTGAATGAAAACGCTCCACAACTACACTAATAGGCTGTACGGCGTCGGGAAACACACTTCATTCACACTCAAAAACAAGCAGCGACGTATGCAGCTGTGTACTCAGAAGTGTGTGTGTGTGTGTGTGTGTGTGTGTGTGTGTGTGTGTGTGTGTGTGTGGCAGCAGTTACATTAGCCGCTAGCCAAGAAAAATACTATGAAGCCCGCTGTGTCTCCGGATGGTGGGGTGGGGGCGGTGATGCACTCAGCTGGGTTATCGCTAGCGCCCCCTATGTGTGGAGTCGGACAAAATCCGGTGCAGTTTGCTGCAGCAGAAACGCCGGCCTAGCCCACGATCCTCCTGGCGGAGAAAATGAAAGCTGAAGACGCTGAGAGAGCCAGGGAAGGAGACGAGGACAGAAAAGACAAACGGATGAAGTGAGGGAGACAGAAAGAGGGTTGTGTAGAGGACAATAAAGAGAGAGACGCTTAAAGCTTGTAATGCGGACGCTCAAACCGCATGAAGTCAGTTCCTCCACAGGTAGATCCAGCCTCCGTGAGGACAGCTTTCCATCTGGCTTGTTTGGAAAGGAAAAACGCCCTCCCCCGAGTCATTACACCGATCTGGGGCGTTTTTTCCTCTCCTGCAAAACAACGAGGCTGTGTGTTTGCAGACACACAAACACACACACACACACACACACACAAAAACACACCACACCCCTGGTCCTGTGGGAGAGCTTTCCCTCTTTTTCCTCCTGGTCTCACTCGTACTTTATACAAACACAACAAACGGCTTCACAAACAGGGCCGGGTTGTGGCCGTCCCTTTAATCGGAGGTTTATTTAAGCCATAGCCGTCCCTTTAATCAGAGGTTTATTAAAGCCATAGACGTCCCTTTAATCAGAGGTTTATTAAAGCCATAGCCGTCCCTTTAATCAGAGGTTTATTAAAGCCATAGTCGTCCCTTTAATCAGAGGTTTATTAAAGCCATAGCCGTCCCTTTAATCAGAGGTTTATTAAAGCCATAGTCGTCCCTTTAATCAGAGGTTTATTAAAGCCATAGCCGTCCCTTTAATCAGAGGTTTATTAAAGCCATAGTCGTCCCTTTAATCAGAGGTTTATTAAAGCCATAGACGTCCCTTTAATCTGAGGTTAATTTAACCCATAGACGTCCCTTTAATCTGAGGTTAATTTAACCCATAGACGTCCCTTTAATCCGAGGTTAATTTAACCCATAGACGTCCCTTTAATCTGAGGTTAATTTAACCCATAGACGTCCCTTTAATCTGAGGTTAATTTAACCCATAGCCGCCCCTTTAACCGGAGGTTTATTAAAGCCATAGCCGTCCCTTTAAGCAGAGGTTTATTAAAGCCATAGCGTCCCTTTAATCGGAGGTTTATTAAAGCCATAGCCGTCCCTTTAACCGGAGGTTTATTAAAGCCATAGTCGTCCCTTTAAGCAGAGGTTTATTAAAGCCATAGCCGTCCCTTTAATCTGAGGTTTATTAAAGCCATAGCCGTCCCTTTAATCGGAGGTTTATTAAAGCCATAGCCATCCCTTTAAGCAGAGGTTTATAAAAGCCATAGTCGTCCCTTTAATCGGAAGTTTATTTAAGCCATAGCCGGCCCTTTAAGCAGAGGTTTATTAAAGCCATAGCCGTCCCTTTAAGCAGAGGCTTATTAAAGCCATAGCCGTCCCTTTAATCAGAGGTTTATTTAGGCCGTAGTTGTCCCTTTAATCGGAGGTTTATTAAAGCCATAGCCGTCCCTTTAATCAGAGGTTTATTTAGGCCGTAGTTGTCCCTTTAATCGGAGGTTTATTAAAGCCATAGCCGTCCCTTTAATCGGAGGTTTATTTAGGCGTAGTCGTCCCTTTAATCGGAGGTTTATTAAAGCCATAGCCGTCCCTTTAATCAGAGGTTTATTTAGGCGTAGTTGTCCCTTTAATCTGAGGTTAATTAAAGCCGTACGGCTGCAGATATCCTGGTATCATCCTTGCTGTGGTCTTCTAGGTCACAGGACAGAGCGGCCAATCACAGCGGCTCTCAGCGGGTACCAGGCACTCGCCACGTTCAGGAAGACACCCTCCTCTCCCCCCTCCTCCCCACCAGCACCCCGCCCTTATGTTTGCCCTCATTTACAATCTCGAAAACATTTCTGCTCGCAGACAAGTTCGCTCCTTCGTGGTGATTCATCGACCTAATCTCAGCTCATCCGGATGCGTCTCAGAACCTCGCCGCACACCCGGGACAAGAGGCGGCGAACACAACTCAATTTACTCAGAAGTGCTGACTAACAAATCTCGAGGTGACTTTATCTTCTGCGTACAGATATTCTCACATGTGCTTTTTAAAAGCTCGCTTTCCTCAGTATTCAGGGTGCTTGTGTTTTATTAATGCTTCCATAATCATGTCTTTTCAAATACCTGCATTCATCATTTGTATTTACTTTTTAAACTTGAAGTATTGTCTATGGTTGTATTTATCCTATTTTAACCCTGAAAACCACATGATTCTTGTGTGTATGTTTACTTTTAACATCGCACTATAACTGTTTTTACCCTGTATGTGAAGCATACAGTTAGGTCCATAAATATTTGGACATTGACACATTTTTCATTATTTTGGCTCTGTACACCACAACAATGGAGTTGTAATGAAAAAATCAAGATGTGCTTTAAGTGCAGACTTTCAGCTTTAATTTGAGGGTATTTACATCCAAATCAGGTGAACGGTGTAGGAATTACAACACATTCAAATGTGGCCACCCTCTTTTTAAGGGACCAAAAGTAATTGGACAATTGGCTGCTCAGCTGTTTCAAGGTCAGGTGTGTGTAATTCCCTCGATATTTCATTTACAAGGAGTAGATAAAAGGGTCTTGGGTTCATTTCAGGTGTGGTATTTGTGTTTGGAATCTGTTGCGGTCAACTTTCAATATGAAGTCCAAAGAGCTGTCACTATCAGTGAAGCAAGCCATCATTAGGCTGAAAAATCAAAACAAAACCATCAGAGAGATAGCAGACACATTAGGTGTGGCCAAATCAACTGTTTGGTACATTCTTAAGAAGAAAGAACGCACTGGTGAGCTCAGCTACACCAAAAGACCTGGAAGACCACAGAAGACAACTGTGGTGGATGACAGAAGAATCATTTCCCTGGTGAAGAAAAACCCCTTCACAACAGTTGGCCAGATCAAGAACACTCTCCAGGAGGTAGGTGTATCTGTGTCAAAGTCGAAAATCAAGTGAAGACTTCACCAGAGTAAATACAGAGGGTTCACCACAAGATGTAAACCATTGGTGAGCCTCAAAAACAGGAAGACCAGATTAGAGTTTGCCAAAAAACATCTAAAAGAGCCTGTACAGTTCTGGAAGAACATCCTATGGACAGATGAGACGAAGATAAACTTGTACCAGAATGATGGGAAGAGAAGAGTATGGAGAAGGAAAGGAACTGCTCATGATCCAAAGCATACCACCTCATCAGTGAAGCATGGTGGAGGTAGTGTTATGGCGTGGGCATGTATGGCTGCCAATGGAACTGGTTCCCTCGTATTTATTGATGATGTGACTGCTGACAAAAGTAGCAGGATGAATTCGGAAGTGTTTCGGGCAATATTATCTGCTCATATTCAGCCAAATGCTTCAGAACTCATTGGACGGCGCTTCACAGTGCAGATGGACAATGACCCGAAGCATACTGCGAAAGCAACCAAGGAGTTTTTTAAGGCAAAGAAGTGGAATGTTCTGCAATGGCCAAGTCAATCACCTGACCTGAATCCAATTGAGCATGCATTTCACTTGCTGAAGACAAAACTGAAGGGAAAATGCCCCAAGAACCAGCAGGAACTGAAGACGGTTGCAGTAGAGGCCTGGCAGAGCATCACCAGGGACGAAACCCAGCGTCTGGTGATGTCTATGGAATCCAGACTTCAGGCTGTCATTGACTGCAAAGGATTTTCAACAAAGTATTAAAAGTGACAATTAGATTCATGATTATATTAATTTGTCCAATTACTTTTGATCCCTTAAAAAGAGGGTGGCCACATTTTAATTTGTTGTAATTCCTACACCGTTCACCTGATTTGGATGTAAATACCCTCAAATTAAAGCTGAAAGTCTGCACTTAAAGCACATCTTGATTTTTTCATTTCAACTCCATTGTTGTGGTGTACAGAGCCAAAATAATGAAAAATGTGTCAATGTCCAAATATTTATGGACCTAACTGTATGTAAACATGCTCTATAAATCAAATTCATAATTATTCATATTGCTGTCTTTGAGGATACAGTAAGTAGGATATGAAGTCAAATGACACTGGATTTACAATTTTGCCCTTTAAATAAATGTACTTTATAATAATTTTAAATTAAAATAAAATAATTAAAGAACACAACGGCAATTACAATTGCCTTCGTACGGTTTTATTCAATTAAAAATATGTTTTTTGTTTCTTTGGTAAAACATTTTATTCTTTTCATGCATGCATTTACCATGTGGACACACGTGTGTGTGTGTGTGTGTGTGTGTGTGTGTGTGTGTGTGTGTGTGTGTGTGTGTGTGTGTGTGTGTGTGTGTGTGTGTGTGTGTGTGTGTGTGTGTGTGTGTCTTTGGCACTTTAAAGTATATTCCAGTGTGACTTGATATTTTTTAAATGTCTTACTCTCATAATCTTGGTATTATTTAGTATGCTCACTAAGAGAAATTCCAATAATTGCCATGAAGTTAAACTCTGCCGTTAATGTCGCTCATGCCGAGGGTCGCTACATCTTTCTAATATCTAAAATCTAATATTTAATATCTAATATCTCAGCATTAAAGCTTAATTTCCATTTCCCAGTCAACGAGTGGAACCACGGCGTGCCACGGAAACAAAGATGTCCTCCGGGTCCAAACAGGAAACAACACCGTAAACCCCGGGTCCTCGCGGCCCGACGCGACCTCTTACCACTCGCAGGCCTTTCCTCTGCTCCTTGAAGGTGGCGCAGCATCCCAGCACGCCCGTCACCATGACGATGGCTCCAGCCAGGACCAGGATGGCGGCGGAGGCGGCGTACGTCTTGGAGGGGAGGAGGCTGATGTAGTCGCTCTTCACCACCAAGGTCCAGACGCCCACCGCCATCACGGCGCCGCCTGCCAGCTGGGGGGGGGGGGGGGGGAAGAGAGAGAGAGAGAGAGAGAGAGAGAGAGAGAGAGAGAGAGAGAGAGAGAGAGAGAGAGAGAGAGAGAGAGAGAGAGAGAGAGAGAGAGAGAGAGAGAGAGAGAGAGAGAGAGAGAGAGAGAGAGAGAGAGAGAGAGAGAGAGAGAGAGAGAGATTAATAAATAGAGTAATACTTAGATGAAGGCCTTTTGAGATGCAGGACTTCATCCCTACAGAGAACTCCTGTTGTTTAAAGTCTGAAGTATTATAAAGCATTAAATTAACCCTTAAACCGTCACGATGCCCGTATAAAAATAAATAAATCAAACGTGAAACGCTTCAATCCAGAATATAAATGTCGTAGTCCGACATCTTCAGCATTATTTCAGATAAAGGATTTGAGGGGATATGAGAAATTAAATCAATGTGGCACAACGACGAGTCAGCAGATAAACCTGTCACCGAGCCAGAGCCGTCCATTTAACAGGCGGCCTAATTTAAATTGAATTAATACAAAAATAATTTTAAAAAAGGGCTTTCCACAAGAAGCTAAGATGCCGAGTCAGACTGGAACCACACCTGGAGACTCGATTTTAAATGGGAACCACAGGGGTTTACTGGTTTCTGAGCCGGGCCAGTCATATTATTTATTATTTATATCAGTAACTGTCACTTCTAGTACGGGTCACACTGAAAAGGGGCCGAAGGGAAAGACGAACGTTGGCGCCCTCCAGTGGCAGCAGGAGGAACAAGCTGGACCGTTCAACACGTCTCCTGAAGGGAAGTCAGTAATAATAATAATAATAATAATAATAATAATCATTTTATTTATATAGCACTTTTAAAAACAAAGTTCACAAAGTGCTTCCACAGATAAGCTTAAATGGCGGTAAACAAACACCATAAAAGCATTGAATAAAACAAAACAATTAGCCCAAAAGAACAGTAGAAAACAAACATCTAAAATATACAAACAAAACCAAAAAAGTGTCGTTCTTTATCTGAGCAACTAAACGAAAATATTATTGTCAGTTCCTCAAATATTACTTCCTTAATCTAAAATGTTAAAATCAGGTCCAAAATAACGTTAAACGCTATAACAAGTCATCTGTGGGTTTTTTAAGTGTCTTCCTGGAAGAGACACACAAGGAAGTAGCTTTTCTGTATTTTATACTTTATACTTCTTTTTAATCCAATGTCGGTGAAAGTTATCATCGTTCCACGATCATAAACATTGCTGCTATAAATGATGCTTTATTTTAATAACGCACTGCATTCAGGGTTCATACACATTGTGACCAATGGAGTTCCAGGACTTTTCCAGGACTTCAAACCAAATTTCCATGACCAAACATTTAGTGAAACTTTACTAAACTTTGGGGATTTAATTTTTTTTCAAGGACTTGTCCAGGCCTGGAAATAACCATTTTAAAATTCCATGACTTTTCCTGGTTTTCCATGACCATACCTGTGCATCGTTTACTCAAAACGTATCTCAGCAGTTGATGCATGAAATGTCTGAAATGTACATTTGTGGCTCAAAAGTCTAGAATCTGGAAAACTCTACTTCCAGAGAAAACATTGCAAATAAACGAGTAACGCGATTGGACGAGAGGCAACAGCAGGCGTTCTAATAATTATTATTATGCATTATGCTTGGATTGTGACAAACTACGCACCAGAAAGATGAGTATATTTCCACAAATATCATTTGAATTAAGTCACTAATGGTCGAAAGAAGCCTGGATGCTCTTATCCCAACACAAACAATATGGAGGTGTGTGTGGGGGGGCGGATTATTGTGGACCGACCCGGAAGTCCCGGTTCCCCTCGACAAAAAAAAAAACAGGGGATAAAATGTCAATAAATCCAATCTCCATGTGGTTGTAACGCTGGCATCCAGCTACGCCGACAAGGCTCAGCTTTGTTTTGTCTGAGGAGGAGGAGGACGACGAAGAGGACGACGAAGAGGACGAGGCAGAGTCGTCACAATGACGATCACACACAACGTCCAGATTAGGAAATCAGTCCTTTTGTTCCCGACACCGGGGAGAAGAATTAAGGCTCTGAATGCCTCTTCTGTGTCCTCTGTAAATATATGGTGTGTGTGTCACTGTCCTTTTGTTGTCGAGGAAAAACACTGAGACAGTTAGTGATGGCTGAGATCTGGTCGGGCAAACACGGACTGATTATTTGGGGGGAAAACTCGAAGCAGCCGGGACAACAGAAATGTTGAAGGAAATCTGTGACCGGGGAAAATAAGAGTTCGGAGAAATCATCGTATTTTTGGCCTTCGTGTTGTTCCTCTGAACGCTGTACGGTTGACCAGCCGGAGGGTTTCTCTCAAACGTTTATCACAATTAAAACCAACAGATAAAAGCTGCGTTCATACACATGGTGACCAGTGGAGTTCCAGGACTTTTCCAGGACTTTTCACCAAATTCCCATGACCAAACATTTAGTGAAATCTGGGTGTGTCCATGAAAAAGTGATAAAATGTAGTATTTAAACTAACAATGAGGATTCCAAAGCATACAGTATTCCTTAAAGGACACAAATGAATGAGAGACAATAGTTTGATTAAAAGAATAAACATTTATAGATATACTCAGCGTATGCCTGCTTATATTTTGAGTCTTTCTTTTAAAAGCATATTCATTATTTCAAACTCAGCGTAAATGAACCACATGAACACATGAATATAACACATTTACATGACTTTTACTAAACTTTGGGGATTTTAGTTTTTTAAAGGACTTTTCCAGGCCTGGAAATAACCATTTTTAAATTCCATGACTTTTCCAGGTTTTCCATGACGTATGCACCCTGTAAAGAGGGGAAACGCTACGTGTCCACAGCCGTTAAATGTTTTAGGACAAGTCTTCATTAAAAACAAACAAACAAACAGGAGCTTGAGACTTCTGGAGGGGGAACTCACCCAGAACAGGAAGTTGAAGGCGAACAGGAGGTACTTCAGGCAGACGGTTCCACAGGGTTCCTTCCTCTCCTCGTAGGTCTTCATGCTGCAAAGCCCAGCAGACCCCAGGTCAGTTGTGTTGCAGTCCACAGGCAAGGAGCAACAACCACGAGGATATTAACTCCTTTTTTTAATACACGCACAAACACAACTATTGTCCAGCTGCTCAAAAGATGCATATGTATAATAAACTCATAAGTAAAGTAAAACGGTGCAAATCAGAGCGGGCGTTCGATAAATAAAAATAAAAAACAGTTGTGACGTCTTCAATCTGCAATATTTGTTCGACCAAAAGTCCAAAACCCAAATATATTCAAATCACTGTGATATGATAAAGATAAGCGATACTGGTGTTGCCAGGAAACAGAACCAGAACCAGTAAGTTAAACCAACGTTCCTTTCTTTAAGGGGACTAACCCAAACAGGAAGTGAGCTCAGCAGGAGAACCCTGTTACTACATGTGTGAGCAGAGAACCGAAACTCAGCCCCGATCAGGAGCGGAGAACCGGCCGTCTAGAGAACCGTCTTCTCAGAACCGCAACGTTTACATGTGCAGGGCCTGGTTTCATAAGTCCAGGAGTTAGAGGTTCTCACGCTGACTCAGACAAGCTCTGCTCTGAAACCTCTGTTTTGTCTTGGTTCACAAGCCCAGACTCGCCCTCCACTGGCGGCCTTCAAACTCCCCCCTGACTCTCCCCGTCCACACCCCCCACGCCCACCACTCTGTGAGTGATGAGTGAGTGAGTGAGTGAGTGAGTGAGTGAGTGAGTGAGTGAGTGAGGGCTCCGTCTGCTGACCATCTGTGTGGGCGGACCACTTAGCATGACCTTGTTAATTAAAGTCAAACAACACCTCCCTTATTTCACCGTTAACAGCTGAGTCATGAAATGCATCACCGTAAGCCCCGCCCCTAAAGCATCCCCTGCTTTATGGTCTGTTTGACTCTAAATGAGCATAATTTACTAAATGAACATCATGCTGTATTGAAGAAGACTTGAAACTAGAGATTGAGACATAAACTCATGTTTACAATGTTTACTGAGGGAATACACCAAGAGAGAAGTAGAGTCATTTATATAGACTTCTATACAACCAGAGGAGTCGCCCCCTGGTGGTCAGGAGAGAGAATGCAGCTTTAACACATGAAGCATAGACTTCTATACAACCAGAGGAGTCGCCCCCTGGTGGTCAGGAGGGAGAATGCAGCTTTAACACATGAAGCATAGACTTCTATACAACCAGAGGAGTCGCCCCCTGGTGGTCAGGAGAGAGAATGCAGCTTTAACACATGAAGCATAGACTTCTATACAACCAGAGGAGTCACCCCCTGGTGGTCAGGAGAGAGAATGCAGCTTTAACACATGAAGCATAGACTTCTATACAACCAGAGGAGTCGCCCCCTGGTGGTCAGGAGAGAGAATGCAGCTTTAACACATGAAGCATAGACTTCTATACAACCAGAGGAGTCACCCCCTGGTGGTCAGGAGAGAGAATGCAGCTTTAACACATGAAGCATAGACTTCTATACAACCAGAGGAGTCGCACCCTGGTGGTCAGGAGAGAGAATGCAGCTTTAAGTCACTTTCACATTGACTTTCAGAGCTGGAGGTCGCCTCCTGGTCGTTAGATTACTCCGGGACGTGATATCTGGGCTCAAGGGCACATTGAGACTCGTACGACTCCGTCTGACGCACTCGGCTAGAATTAGATTCTGTGAGATACGACCGGCTCGTCTCCTCAGAGATCAGTGATGAAAGACTTGGAACCAGAAAGCTTCTTCTTTTTTTTTTAAACCTGTAAAAGCAAAACTTAAGCGTTCCAGACTTAACAAAAAAAAGTTGTCATTGTTAGTTCTACCTGTTGATCAATAAGTAAATTAGATTACATTTACAATATAACTTAACCAGAAGCAGTACACGGATGCTTGAAGTATTTATTTTATATATATTTATTAGTTTTTTAGTTATCCGGCATGCAGAAAATAAAAATGAAATTGGCAACAATTTTTTTTCTGGTTCCAGCTTCTGCAATGTGATTAATTGCTCTTTTTCTTGTTCTTATTAAAATCCTAAAATCAACACGTTGGTGGTTGATGTGATCTTGAGCGACGGGAAACAGTGATGGACATTTTTCGCCTCCTTCCGTTTTATAGTCAAAACGATGGTTGCAGCCCAAATTCAGATAATTTGAGTATATTCACACGACTGGAAAATCCCACTCGACACATTTGAACTCAATGTTTTAATATAATGTCTCCAGTGCTCCACACTGCCCGTGAGCTCCAGATTAAACTTTACATTACATTACATTTCATTTAGCTGACGCTTTTATCCAAAGCGACTTACATGCTATACAGTAGACCGTAGACACAGCAACGGTGAGCAATGAGGGTTAAGTGTCTTGCTCAAGGACACAACGACATGGACTGGCTGAGGCGGGGTTTGAACCACCAACCCTCTGATTGAAAGACTGACTTGCTAACCACTGACCCACAGTTGCCCCCACCAGTTTGGACCAGTTTGGACCATTTTAATGTTAACTAAACATCATACTACATTATCGGATTTGCCCAAAACGAGTCCTGCGCATTGTTAATAATGTCACGGTCTGTGGATGGTTTTGAGTAACTGGGTGGTGATTATTGTGGAATGAGACATTGCTGTACAGTCTTTCAAATGTATATTCGTTTCAATATAGATTGATAATTAGCACCACAGGTAAGAGGAAAAAATATATATTTGATTGTGGGCGGGTACTGTCCCTTTTAAAAAACGATTTTCTATCTAATCTAACTAATGTGGTGTAAAACAACTCTACTTTTAAGAGGCCAAATCTTATTTAAATGTGTGTATTTTAGATTCACACAACCATTCTGATTATCACAGTTCATCTGAAGAACTTAAGTATTCAAATGACTCATTTTTAACTGACTTAAACCAATAATAATAATAATAATAAATAAATACTAATTATATATATATTAGGGCTGCAACTAACGATTATTTTAATAATCGATTAATCTGTCGATTATTTTTTCGATTAATCGATGAATCGGATAAAAAGCATACTTTCCAACCCTTTATTCAAAAACAGAACTGACGGTGCAAAAATCTTCAGAAAGTGCACAAACAGGTTGCTCCTTGAACATCCCTAAGCTGTTAAAGTAATAATACAAAATAAAATAATAGACTAACACAAACATACACATGTATGCTTTATATCTGCCAAATATATAGGCTTTTATTAAATAAAGTGCACAAAACATTTTGCACAACATTTTGTTTAAAGGAACCTGAGCTGTCAGAACAATAAATAACTTATAAAAAATAAAGAAAAATACTAATCAGAAAACTTAACAGGATTTGTTTGAACGTCAGAACTGGTTCTCTACACTACACTCAGATACACACACTCAAACTCTCACAGACGCACACACATACAAACCCACAGACACTCACAGACGCGCGCACACACACACGCACACTCAAACACGCACAGACGCACGGCACTCACAGACGCACACACATACAAACACACACTCACAGACGCGCACACTCACAGACGCGCACACACACACACACACTCACTCACTCACTCAAACACTCACAGAAGCGCACACACACACACACACTCACTCACTCAAACACTCACAGAAGCGCGCACACACACACACTCTCTCTCTCTCTCCCTTTGTTCAGACACATTGTTCTCACGAGCTAACGCTAATAACGAGTAAACAGCAGAAAGCTGCTGGAGGGACGTTACGTCATCACTTCAAACGGAACACAACCTGCCGACTAGCCGCGGCAGCTGAGCCTCAACAGGAAGTGCCTCTACTAGCTGCCTGTTGAACGGCCTTCCTCCACGATGTGTTTCAGTCAACGTTACGGTCTCAGCTGGTCTCTCCTCGACCTCCACGATGTGTTTCAGTCAACGTTACGGTCTCAGCTGGTCTCTCCTCGACCTCCACGATGTGTTTCAGTCAACGTTACGGTCTCAGCTGGTCTCTCCTCGACCTCCACGATGTGTTTCAGTCAACGTTACGGTCTCAGCTGGTCTCTCCTCGACCTCCACTATGTGTTTCAGTCAACGTTACGGTCTCAGCTGGTCTCTCCTCGACCTCCACTATGTGTTTCAGTCAACGTTACGGTCTCAGCTGGTCTCTCCTCGACCTCCACGATGTGTTTCAGTCAACGTTACGGTCTCAGCTGGTCTCTCCTCGACCTCCACGATGTGTTTCAGTCAACGTTACGGTCTCAGCTGGTCTCTCCTCGACCTCCACGATGTGTTTCAGTCAACGTTACGGTCTCAGCTGGTCTCTCCTCGACCTCCGCGATGTGTTTCAGTCAACGTCACGGTCTCAGCTGGTCTCTCCTCGACCTCCGCGATGTGTTTCAGTCAACGTTACGGTCTCAGCTGGTCTCTCCTCGACCTCCACGATGTGTTTCAGTCAACGTTACGGTCTCAGCTGGTCTCTCCTCGACCTCCACTATGTGTTTCAGTCAACGTTACGGTCTCAGCTGGTCTCTCCTCGACCTCCACGATGTGTTTCAGTCAACGTTACGGTCTCAGCTGGTCTCTCCTCGACCTCCACGATGTGTTTCAGTCAACGTTACGGTCTCAGCTGGTCTCTCCTCGACCTCCGCGATGTGTTTCAGTCAACGTCACGGTCTCAGCTGGTCTCTCCTCGACCTCCGCGATGTGTTTCAGTCAACGTTACGGTCTCAGCTGGTCTCTCCTCGACCTCCACGATGTGTTTCAGTCAACGTTACGGTCTCAGCTGGTCTCTCCTCGACCTCCACGATGTGTTTCAGTCAACGTTACGGTCTCAGCTGGTCTCTCCTCGACCTCCGCTCTGCTCCGCGCTCAACTCAACTTTTCTTTTCATACTCAAACATCTCCGTAACTTATTGAGTGGCGTAATAATCGCGCGACACAACGAATCGATAATGAAATTCGTTGCCAACGCTTTTAATAATCGAATTTTATCGATTCGTTGTTGCAGCCCTATATATATAGGGCAACTGAATTATCGGATTTGCCCAAAACAAAAAGAACAAAAGAAAATGTTTGTTATGTAAAACTTAAAACAATAATAATAATAAATTAAATTATGAGAAAATATATGAAAAATATGAGCTGTCCTGTGCAACGCCCCCGGTAAACAGGTAACCGTGGGTTGTCTGCTCAACCCACCTGGGGTTCAGTCTGTGCACCTCCATCGTGGGTGAACCCTAAATAGTGACGTCACAATGGAAGCTAACGTAAAGTGAACCGTCTCTCGCGGCCGTCCGGAGGGTATTTTATTTAGACGACGTACTTTTAAACAACGGGCGGAAAACAACGACGGTGATTCACAGGAAGCGAGCCAATGTTTCGTCTGTCGTAAATAAATAAATAAAAAATGACTCCCTGGTCTGGCTGCGACGCCACAGAGAACCACTCGGCACACGAGCTTACCTGCCTGTTGGTTTGGTGTCCTGTCGATGTATATTTATATTAAAGAGAAGAAGCGACGGCCTGTGAAAACCCGCCTGTTTACGTTTCACTTTCCTTGGTTAAAGGCGGAGATCCGGAGTGAGAGATATGAGGCGCGGACGTCGGGACAGAGGAGGAAGAGGGGAGGAGCTGGCTCCGGCTCCGCCCCCTCCCACACTACTGGGGAATCGTGTTGGAAATAAGTCTAAAGAATATATTTATATATTTAGGGTTGATTATATATTTTTTTTCCGAGGAGAAAAAAAAGGATTTTATTTATTGTACTTGGTTTTTATCTTTTTCTGTACTGTATATAAAATAAAAAATGGAAATATAATATATATATATATATATATATATATATATATATATATATATATATATATATATTCTATTTTATTTTAGATATGTTTTTAAAATGATCTAAATATATCTATATATATATATAAATATATATAAGTATTTTACCAGAAAGTTTCCTCCATGTCCAATATTGGGAAATCCTAAAACTGTTCATAACTCGAACAAAGAGGTCCTACATTAGATCATCTGCATGTTCTAAGTGTGCATGTATATGATGAGTCTAAAGTAAACGTGTCTTTGTCAATGTTTTGTTACAGTTAACTTGTCAACCCAAACTTTAACAATATTTTAAGTGCGGTGGAGAATAAAGTGCAACTTCTCTTTTCGTTTGTGTGCATTGACAGCCATCGACCACTAGATGGCAGTGTTTCGTTCTGGCTCGACTACAGACAGCTTCCCAGAAGCATTATCTTACAGTTTTTCTTGGGGGTCAATAAATAGAGCTTAGAGGCATGCTCATGTCCTTTGGAACAATGGATCCCAACCATGCAGAGGCTGAGAGACAAGAGAGAGGAAGAGGAAGAGGAAGAGGCAGAGGCAGAGGACAGCAAAGACAAGTCATTTCTGATGACATCCGTGCCACTGTTGTTCATCATGTGGTGGTACATGGGAGGACAATGAAAGAAGCTGGCCAACTAGTCCAGCCAAACTTAAGCCGTTTCACAGTTGCATCTATTTTTCGTACTTTCAGGAGGGAAAACAGGTAATTTGCATCATTTTCACTATGTATTGTATCACAGTACATGCACAGTAATGTTGTAGTATATATAGACTGAATATCCATCGTATGCTGTGTAGTTTTGACTACAGTATACTGTGCCACAGTACACCATAGGTCAGTAATGGTAATTTTTGCAGGACTGAGAGGCAGCCATCTATTGGAGGCAGGCGGCGATTGCTCACTGCTGAGCAGGAGACTGCCTTGGTAAATATGGTGATTGCCAATAATGCCATCACTTTGAGGGAGATTCAAACCCGCATTATTGAAGACCAGGAAATATTTCAAGGGACTAACAGCATAAGCCTTTCCACCATTGACCGGGTAATACAGCAGAACCACATAAGGACGAAGCAACTTTACCGCGTGCCTTTTGAGAGGAATTCCGATAGGGTTAAGGAGCAACGATTCCAATATGTGCAGGTAATTTCACTGTACAGAAATGCCATACTATTCCAATACACATATATGTTTGAAGTAAAATGTGTGTTTTTTGATTCCTGTAGACAATGTTTGAGATGGATGCAATGACTGACCCACACGAATACATCTTTATTGATGAAGCAGGGTTCAATCTCACAAAAAGGCGCAAAAGGGGCCGCAACATCATTGGACACCGTGCAATCATCCAAGTTCCCGGTCAGAGGGGGGGCAACATCACCATGTGTGCAGCCATTAGCAACCGTGGCATCCTCCACCACCATGCTGTACTGGGTCCATACAACACTGCACTACTCCTTCAGTTTCTAGATCAGCTGCACAATAACATTCTCCAACAAGAAGGGGAGCCAGGGCAACCAGTGCAAGCCCAATATGTTGTCATTTGGGATAACGTGAGCTTCCATCGGGCTGCTCTGGTTCGCACCTGGTTCAATGACCACCCCAGGTTCAGGGTCCTTTTTCTGCCAGCATACTCCCCTTTTCTGAATCCAATAGAGGAGTTTTTCTCAGCATGGCGGTGGAGAGTCTATGACCGCAGCACAATCTCCTGGAGGCAATGGTGAATGCATGTGAGGATATTTCTCTGGAATCTATCCAGGGTTGGATCAGACACACAAGGGGATGTTTCCCACGCTGCCTGGCGAGAGAAGACATAATGTTTGACGTTGATGAAATACTATGGCCTGACCCTGACCTGAGACAAGATCATGCTGATATTGATGCCGATGCTGATGAACCTGTATATGTGCTCAATCTGGAAGTGCTGTGAATAAACCCTATTATTGACATTTTGGTGGCAGTGTGTTGAATTAATCCCTCCTGTGTGTAACAAACACTAATGTAGTCTGTGTTTTGACAGCTTGTGTGTATTGTCTGAGGGTAAAGACTGATTGGGACCCAGAAGTTAGATGTTTGGACTGTTGGGTGTGAGTTTTTAAAATTGTGTGTGAAGATTTGAAAAAATGGTGAGTTGTTCCAGGAATTGTGTCTTAGCAATTGAGAAACTGTAATATTGACTGGAAATGTGACTGAAAAAGCTCAGACAGCATCCATTAATAACACGTTATCATTTGCTCATACATATACAACCTTGACCTTTGCAATACATGTCTGTCTACGAATAATACAAATAACTAAATAATAATAATGAAAAACAATAAACGAAATTGTACCTTCTTGATTCTTGTTGTTCTGATTCTTGTTTGTAACCGTAGAATGCACTTATTGTAAGTCGCTTTGGATAAAAGCGTCAGCTAAATGTAATGTAATGTAAAACGTGCCTCAAATTGGATTTCACAACATTATGTGTTTTTAGGCATTTATTTTGTTCGAGCAAAAGGAAAAAAAAGAAGCATTTTAGGGAAATAAGACTACAAAGGTTTAGGAAATTAAAGATAAGTTGAATAAATTAAAATAAGAAAGAAATTCAGTTCACAATCAAATGGAAAAGGAAACCGGTCAGGAAAGGTTTGTCTTGTAATCCAAACAGGAACTTGTTATTTCTACCATTTCTTAAGACGCACATTTTAAACTTTTTTTATCATGTATATAAAGGTTTGGAGAGATTACTGATTCAGTAAGTAACTCCCAAATATAACTTTATTTATACTGCATCATTCAAAGTTCATTCACAAAAACGATCCAGAACCCAAGAGGTAAAACAAGACGGATGTTATTATAAATATTACATGTGCAACAAATTAGAGCCTATTAGAGATGTGTGTGTGTGTGTGTGTGTGTGAGCGGCGGCCTGATGGCAGTGGGTGATATTCTGAAACAGTTAACAGGAGGACGCGTCACTTCTGTGTGAAGCAACAAGCTGCTCTGGGTTTTCTAAGAAGATTAAGCAGCTCTAAAAACTACAAGACGGGAGACGAAAGCCTTTCATATGAAACTCTCATCGGAGTAAAAAAGGTGGCAGAGATGATCGACTTTGCGTCACCTGACCCTTCTCCCTGTGCTGCTAACCCACTGTCCCAGAGGGGCAGCTTTCTATAAGTAAGTCGTCCTCCGGCCGCCGGGCCTCGGTTCAGAGGCCTAATCTTCCCCACACCTGCCGCGGCCGTGCCAAGCTATAAATACGGGGCTCATAAGAGGATCCACCTGCTGACGGTGGGAAGGAGCCATGTTGGAGAGTGATCCCGGCTCACAGGGCGCCAGAGGAGCCGCTGACGAGGACCCGTCTCCTTTAATTCTTCTTAAACGTCTTTTGATTTAGATTTTTCATGAAATGGATGAGAAGAAAACTGAAGGAACGCCTCAGGAATTTTGAGGAAATCTTCAGGTGAGACGATATATATCATGTGAGAGAGAGAACTGTAGTTTAATGTGTAAATGTCCGGGTGTGGCCCACAGCTGTGATTTAATCGAATGTTAAATGTTTTGATGTGATTCAATGTCACCTTAATCAGGGGTTTGGGCTCATTTTGGAGGTTTGAACTAGCTTCATCTGGATGTCTGCAGAACTCTGACTTGCCTCGATCGGCATCCAGCCGTGCAGATAGCTGTTAGTACTGAAGATAATTACAAAAGTCTCTTACGAACTAAAAATATTTTGTTTGACTATTTCTATTTGTGGAAAGTAGTTCCGACGGAGAGGCTGAAGTCTCTCCATCAGATAAAGACCTGAACTATCTGCATGGAAAGGTGAGAAGATCCATCTGAAAGGGTCCTAAAGGGTCCTAAAGGGTCCTAAAAGGTCCTAAAGGGTCCTAACCCTTGAGCAGCTGCATCCTCGTGGTCATCTCGTATCGGCGCTGATATGTGACATGTATTGTCTTCAACATGCCGGCCTTTAACCCCTGAGACCAGTCCGGTCACTACAGGGCCCCAGTTGCTGCATGAAGCACTGGGGTCCCTCCCTGAGCCACCAGGCCCTCAGGGGCCAAAGACCTTTACCTCTTGACATCTAACATCGGCTTATTTTAGCCTCTGATTCCTGTTTTTTTGCTCCTGTTGTTGTTTTTCTGTCCCTGTTTACTTACATACAACCTTTTACTCGCTGCCCATCGTGGCCAGATGGGAGGACCTCTGACCTGTTGTGATATTGATCAGTCTAGACGGTTTTGGAGGCATCGACTTCTCTCCAGTGTGACGCGACCTTGTTGTGCGCTCACAACAAGGTTGCTGGATTATCTTGAGTCATGATTTCTAGAAAGCGTCATTGCTGTTGAGTTGTTCAAACGCTTTTCTTTGGGGTGGTTTGAGCAACACAAGCCGGGTGACAGAGTCCCAATATATTGGAGACAAGGTAGACATCAGCAGATATCTCCAGAACTAGGAAGCTGACTGTGTGTTGATAAGGTCAAAAGGGTCAAAAGATAGAAAGGGAGGAGGAACGGACTGTTTCTGTGGTCACTGGACCGATCCAGTAACCGGCTAACGGTCTGACGACGACAAGCCTCTGGGGGAGATGGGGGGCCATATCTGGGGCTTTGCTGTCGCCAAGACTTCCTTTTCTCTCCAATTTGAGAGCAACTTGAGATGCAAGACTGGGGTTGGAGCTCAGAGACGAGTAGCCGACTCTACAAGCACATATTTAAATCACCAAAAAAACTGAATCTGTCTCTTTTGCTCTCCACTCGGTCTGGTCACCTGCGTTCAACCGAAGCCTGTTCGAATCAGATGTGTCGATACTACTTGGACTACAAAGGGAATCCAGAGCGCCTCAGATCCCAAAATCTGGTCCTTTTGCAAAGTACAAAAGAAAATGGCGATTGATGTTAGTTGTTACGGTGACAACACACGTCAGTAAAGGGGACGGACGGCTAGCTAGCTAGCTAAGTAGCTACGGGGAGTGAGATGCAGGGCTAGTCGGCTAATTTTCTGTTTCTATTAAATCATGGTGTGATTAGCAGGCTAGCTAACTAGCCGGCTGTCCGCTAGTTAGCTAGCTAGCTAGCTTGATAATTCCACTGTGTTTTAATGCTATACTGGTAACAGTAAATGAGACAAAAGAAAGATGTCTTCTCAGCTGATAGAAAAGTGCTTTCCTACGCTGTAGAGAGTCTTAACGTCACAACTCCACTGCTCAATGTCGTTTTAGTTTATATGAAAGTTAGCCGGCTACAACGGTACACGTAATAATGGCCGCCGCATGATCGACTAACCTATGATAATGTGTCTGGATATGTTCGGTAGGAAAATAACATGTTTTTCCCCTCAAGTCCTTGCAGCAGAATGAGTTGTGTTTTCCAGCAGAATACTGACGCGTCCGGCCCGTCTCTTTCCACAGAGCCTCCGCTGGATTCACTTGGGTGCTGATGCTTCACCAGTTCTGAACATGAAGGTTCAACACCACCGACTGAACCGCTTGGCTCCGTTCATGTTGGAGCTGTAGAAATCCACACCACCTGACATGTTGACGTGTTCGACGCAGCTCATCCCGAAACCCGACTCCGTTTCCCACCTTGAAAGGACTTCATCTCATCCCCAGTAAACAGGACTCATCCTACAATGGAGCCCTACTGCTGCACCCCGTGTGGAGCCCCTTGAAGGCCTCGCTGAGACCCCCGAGCCGCCAGGACCGTTGTTTTTTCGATTGATGTTTCTATGTAGCGCGTGTGCGACTGCAGTGCAGCCTTGGATCCAGCGTGGAACCGCCGCAGTCCGCCCGGGCGCCCTGCCTTCGGGCCGGAGACGCTCCAGACGAGCAACTACTCTCTGGTGCTGCTGATCCAGCTCAGCCTGCTCTCCTTCGACCTGTTCGTCAACTCCTTCAGCGAGCTGCTCAGGGACGAGCAGGCCGTCCAGCTGGTGCTTTTCATGTAAGTTCCTCACGGTTTCAGCCGCCAAACATAATCTCCGGCTAAAAATAGTTCAGTCGAGTCGTCTAAACTGAGTCTTTTGGGACGCTGGAAGGATTTTACTGTCTTTGTTGTATCTCTCTGTTCTCTCTGCTGTCCCACTTCCTCCACAGAATCCAGGACATCGCCATCCTGTTCAACCTGATCATCATTCTGTTGATGCTGTTCAACACCTACGTGTTCCAGATCGGCCTGGTCGCCGTGCTGCTGGAGCGGTTTAGAGCTGCGTTAATGCTCTCTGCCTTCTACTTGACCTTCAGCATCATACTCCACTCCTGGCTTATGGTACGAGCTGTTTGTGCACACCAATGGGCAGCGACCGATCCAGATCTAGGGCTCGGGGGTCACGCGAGGCCTTTTCAACGCCGCCGTTGTCATTTCGGTGTCTGGACGCTCCGAGATCCTCCTTTATTTGATTTAAAACCTTGAATCCTCATTTCCAATGGTGGAGGGAAAGCTAAAATAATATAGTAATGAAATGATAATTGGGTCAGAGGTCAACTTGAAGTGTTGTTGACGCTTATATCTCGAGTATGTGGGGCAACAAGGAGCAGAGCTCACTGAGGGTGAGCCATGCAGAGAATGCAGAGCTGAGAGGTGGAGGCGGAGCTTTCTGTAAAATAGCTTTATAAATAAATCGGCAAGTCTTTTTCTCTTAATAATGGGATGTAAGATTTTTTTTTTTTTTTAAAAGGAAGCCCGATTTTAACCTCAGTTTTGCTAACCACATGTCAATATGGAAAGAACAACTTCTCTTTTGTCTTTGTACAGTTCAGGGCCAGTTTCCAAATGATGGAGGTGTTTTTAAATGATAGCTGTAGACTTGGAGTCAGCCGAGGAGACCCGGCTCACATTGGGTTCGGATCCCAGAGAGGTGTGGACCCTCCTAACGAAGGTGTCTTATCCTCTGTCCTCCACACAGAGACCCTCTATAATAACATATTTGATTATGTCCCAATATAAACAGTGTGTGACAAATGTGGTACACCAAGAATACCAGGATGTCCTTCTATATTATATTTATATGTCAGTGAAATTAAATGCATTTATCATCAAACGTCAATGTTTTTCTGTTTGATCTTTCCAGAATCTCCGTTGGCTGAATACCAACAGATTTATTTGGACAGACGGCCTTCAGGTGCTGTTTGTGTTACAAAGAGTCGGTAAGATCATGACTGTATATTCTTAAATGAAACCATTGATATCAATTATATTTTAGATTTGACACATGCTCAGATGAGAGTGAGACATGACTGTGTGCTGCAGGGAAGACGATTTAGCGTCACATAAATTATTATTGCAGAAAATACTATGACGTACTTCCACATTCGGTTTTAAAACACACTTTTATGATATTTGAAGCTCGAGAACAAAACATTAAATCAAACATCTTACCAACAACCCGACCGTTTCAACGTGGAGCGGTTTTCTCTCAAAGCAGAAACATTTACAAGAGCGTGACTCGCTATGTGAGTGACTAAGTAAACTGTTGCATCATTCCCATCTTCCACCGCTCCCACTATGTGTGCATGTCACCTGCCTCCAGGCCTCTGAATCACTGCACAGGGTCCCTGGCAGACATCTTGGACAGCTCAGAGTCCGTCTCTCCTCTCCGCCAACACGCTCGCATCGCAGCGCCGGTGTGATTTTCATACGCGCATAAGCTCATAAGTGGATAACGGGATTTATTGTCTCGCTGTTGTTCTCCTCGGATCCCTCGTTAAGTTTTGAGAACAGTCTGTGGGCATGTTTTTATGTGACTTAAGACCCACCCAGACGTGATTCAGTGGTGACTCACAATAAATACCTCTCTTCCTTTCTGAACCTGTGAAGACGTCTTTTAACGAAGGAAATGAAATCACTTGGCACAGGGTTCATATTCTGACCAATGGATTTCCAGGACTTTTCCATGACTTTAAACCAAATTTCCATGAACATTGTGAAATCCTTTGCTCCTCCTCACCTGTGTTTGTGTCCACAGCCTCTGTGTTGTACTACTACCTGTACAAGAGGACGTCGGAGTACCTGGGGGACCCTCGGCTCTACGAGGACTCGCCTTGGCTTCGGGAACTGTTCGCTCGGGTCAGGCAGTGACGAGGCCCCGGATGGAGAGCAGAGACTTTCACAATAAAGCGTGCGCTTGGAAATCCTGGATAGGGTGCATTTAAATGTGTTTGAGATGCTTTTATAAGCGCTTTTTTTTGGGGGGGGGGAACGCACATTTGAAGAAAGAAGTGCAATCAGGAAATGCATTTCTTGTAAAACACGCATTAAATAAATAGATTCGACAGGATTTGAAGCCAGAAACATTTTCCACACGTTTCCTTCCCATCGCGGGACGGATTGTGCCAAAAAGATCTGCCGGACGCCGTCTCATCAGGTCGAAATGACAAATACTCTGTGATACCTGTCACCACATGCCCTTTGCTCTTTTCTTTTGCTAATGCTGTACATTTTTTAAAAGACTAGATTGCAGTTGTTATATATACATTTCAGACTATTTGTGTTGCTTTGAGTTGGTGTGCAATGAGGATCTTGAACAGGGGCTCGACTTTATTACGGCTTTATTATTGACAGCGGTCCAAGATATCGGACCCTGAAGTCACAGGAAGTGTTGAATGCTTAAATTACAATAAAAAGTGTGTTTTGTATGAAATGAACTTGGTCGTGATGATTCACGAGCGCAGTGCGAAGCAGGACGCCAGCCGAGTGAAGCGAAGACGATCCTTCAGATCGCTGAACTCTTTGAGGAGAGACTCCTCCAGGTTGAACTGCAGAGAGATGAGACAACGGTTATATAAAGGAGAGATGAGACAAAGGTTATATAAAGGAGAGATGAGACAAAGGTTATATAAAGGAGAGATGAGACAACAGTTATATAAAAGAGAGATGAGACAACGGTTATATAAAGGAGAGATGAGACAACAGTTATATAAAAGAGAGATGAGACAAAGGTTATATAAAGGAGAGATGAGACAAAGGTTCTATAAAGGAGAGATTTTATTCAAGCACTTTTCCAGGACTGGAAATAATCATTTTAAGATTCCATGATTTTTCCAGGTTTTCCATGCCCATATGAACCCTGCAAGGGATAAAAACTCCAGGTGAACTCACCCTCGTGGCATATTTATGAAACTGCTCTGCTTCCTCTTGTCTGCCGGACTGAAAACAAAAGGGTAATTGGATGGTGAGTTCAGGTTCCTGTGAACTGCCCGGGAACATCCAGTTGCCGACAGAGAAAACGTGATTCTGTGTTGAACATGTGTTCCAATTCAGAGGCTGCATTCCTGAAGGGTCGGAGGTCACAAAGGTTTAGGCCTCCGACCTTTTGGACTCAAAGGATGACATTAAAATGTCCGTTTACAAAGTGCCTCCCAAAAGCAAAACTAAATCCTCTCTTTTCTATTGTCATATATTTAATAAATCCGTGAGCAAAGGATGCTGGGATATGAAACACAAAATGGTGTTTGGTTAAAGAAGAGCAACATTTCTTTGGGGCGTTTCTAGTGTTGGCCTCTCGTGTCTTGCAGACATCAAGGGGAGGCGGAGCCTGAACCGGGACGTGGCGTCATCACTCACCTTGAGGCAGATCAGAGACAGGTAAGCCCACACCTCTGCGTTCTGGGTGTCCAGATGGTTGGCCTCAGTCAACGCTTCCTCAGCGGCACGCAGCTCCTCCAGCTACACACACACACACGCGCACACACACACACACACACACACACACAACCGGGGCTCAGAGTAAGCTCTGATCGCGGCCGAATGAGGACAGGACCCCCGCAGTGCCTCCACTGTGAGGACACGATTCATTCCCATGCGTGAATGAGACCGTTCTATCGTTTCAAAACCAGAATTAAATTGCGTGTAATTATGTCGGGATGTCATCTTACCCGGTAACAGGCGGTGCCCAGGCCCAGCCAGGTCCGGCAGGAGGGAGACTGTTCACAAGCCTGCAGGTAGAGACCTTTAGCTTGCTCAAACTGAAAGATAAACACACACACACACACACACACACACACACACAGACACACACACACACACACACACACACACACACAGTCATGCAAGAACTTAAATGAGGATTCTGTGATTTGGGCCTTATCACACACTCTCGTGGTTGTACACATTTAAGAACTTCCTCCTGATCGTGCAGCAAAGTGAAACTGGTCCAGGAAGAACCTCCTTGTTCCCGACCTTTTGGGCCAGTTTGTGAACTATCTGAGTGACCGGAGGGAACTGGGCTCGCCTCCATATCTGACCTTCTCCTGCTGGAGGCAGATGGATCCCAGGCGGAGGAGGATGAGCTGAGGGTCGGATGGCGGCTGCGGGAAGTTCAGGCTCCACTCGTAGCTCTGCCGGGCGTCAGTGAACGCCGCCCCCAGGAAGTGAAAGTGGCCGTTCAGCGCCCACGCGTCCGCCTCCTGCTCGCAGGGTGGAAAACATTTCTCCGGTCAGGGTTCAGAAGAGATGCGTTAGTTTAATCAGACGTTTCCTAAACTTTGGGGATTTTATTTTTTTCAGGGACTTTTCCAGGCCTGGAAATAACCATTTTAAAACTCCATGACTTTTCCTGGTTTTCCATGACAGTACAAACCCTGGGTTAATTACAATTTTGCCGATTACAAACAATAACAGAATGGTAAAGAAGTCCATCGAGCCAAAACTAAACGTGACTCTTTGCAACGTGGAACCCGAGCCTTGGTTTAAACGTTCCTAACTGGAGTACCTGGTCGCTGTGGGACAGCGCCTCCTGCAGGCTGGCGGCGGCGCCGCGGCGGTCCAACCGGAGCAGCTGCAGCTGGGCCAGGAGGAGCAGGTAGGAGACGCTGCGACCGCCGTCCGACAGCAGCTCCAGGGACAGAGCTCGCTCCGCCATCTGGGGACAGGAAGACAGGACTGTGTGCAGCACATGTTGTTGTTTTGTTTGGGAATGGAAGCAGCGATGTGCTGACAGGACCGATCTGAGACGGTGTGGGTTAATGCGCCGCATGCTTCTCAGTGGAGAAGAGACCGGGGTAAGAAATAAATGCAAAAAATAAAAATCTATTGAATTGTTATTTACTATAAAAATAATAAATTGTACACCAGCAACTTGGTGAAAAACAGGATTCAGAGTTCCAGTATATAATAATGTATATATTGTTTTTAAAATACTGAGAATCACAAACTTTATTTTAGCATGTTAAAATAAATGAAATATAAATGTGTCATATATAAAATGTATGTGTGCGTGTGTGTGTGTGCGTTTGTGTGTGTGTGTGTGTGTGTGTGTGTGTGTGTGTGTGTGTGTGTGTGTGTGTGTACCTGCAGAGCAGAGTTCTGCAGCAGGAACCGGACAGTCTCTGTGTAGATGGTTGTGCGTTTAGCTGATCCTGAGCTGACCCGCTGCACTACTGGAGGCTCTCCTTGCACCTCTGAGTCCTGGTCCTGGTCCTGGTCCTGGTCCTGGTCCTGGTCCTGGTCTCCTCCGCTCTCAGGGTCTGAGAGAACACGACAGTCACATTAGATGGTTCTTACCAACAGACTGCTTCTAAGCTATGTTTAAATCAGCTTCTCAACGTTCCTTCTCAACGTTTGAGGTTTTATGGGTCGAGATCAAACCAGAACCCGTTCCTATGTGAGGCGGTGTCCATTCCACACTGAACACGCACCACTTCCTGTTACTTCAGCTCTCGTAGTACATGATACTAGTAGTACATGGTTTCCCTCACGGTGATGAGAGGAAACACTCGACTGGTTCAGGTGAAGAGGAGTTACCTGAAGCTGCACCTTTCTTATCAGTGGGGGATGCAGCCAGGTCGGTCTCCTCATCCTCTCGCTGGTCTTTCTTCTCCTCCTCCTCCTCCTCTTCCTCCTCTTTCTCCTCCTCTTCCTTCTCCTCCTCCTCCTTCTTCTCCTCCTCATCTGTCGTCTCCACCTTGATCTTCTCCTCCTCGTCTGTCGTCTTCTCCTCCTCCTTCTTCTTCTTCTTCTCCTCCTCGTCGTCTGTCGTCTCCTCCTTCTCCTCTTCCTCCTCCTCCCTCTGTGTGGACCTCTCTGCTTCGCTTGCCCTCAGCTGCCTCCGGGCCTCCGTAAAAGCCCTCTCAGCCAGGATGGATTCACTCTGGACCTCGTGGTGCAAACCTGGACAGCCAGAAACCAGAAATGAGATGCTATTTCCCAGCATGCATCTGTCTTTACCGCTCATAAATGTTTTTTTTTTAATTTATTATTTGCAATTTTTGTAGGTTTACTAACTAAAACTCTGTACTTCAAATTAGACAAATGATTTGAAAGTCATCAGCTTTACAGATTTACCGACCTGAGGAAGTGAAACTCTGGGGCTCTTTACTGCCTCTAAATTAAGAATATATAATAATAATAATAAATATAAAAAAACTAGAGACCATCTTGAGATCACGGGCCGGTATTGTAAAATCAGGAAGGGACAAATTAGTAATTAGTAATCTCGTACACGCCCCAAGATTCAACACACTTAGAGCTGACATCATCTCAGTAAGACTAACATTTGGGATATTAGTCAAAAAGGTAATTTTTCTTCCTCTTTTGTAACTTTTACACGTTTTCCTGCAAAGTTTTGCAGATGTGACATAATCGTGCCGCTACAGATTCCTTGCCAGCAGCCGGTTCACGGGTTAGAGAGCAGCGAGGAGGACCGCCGCTCACCCAGCAGCGTCCAGGCCACCACGCTGGGCGGCTCCACGCTGGCAGCGCTCTCCAGGAAGGTCCGGGCCTCCGCGTGGCGCTCAGACATGGCCGCCAGGACGCCGCACATCATGAGGCTGGAGGGGCGGGACAACACAGACACAGGTCTACGGCTGTGCTACAACTTTCCCGAGACTTTTCCCGAACTTTTCCAGGACTTTTCCAGGACTTTAAACCAAATTCCCATGACCAAACATTTAGTGAAATCTGGGTGTGTCCATGAAAAAGTGATAAAATGTAGTATTTAAACTAACAATGAGGATTCCAAAGCATACAGTATTCCTTAAAGGACACAAATGAATGAGAGACAATAGTTTGATTAAAAGAATAAACATTTATAGATATACTCAGCGTATGCCTGCTTATATTTTGAGTCTTTCTTTTAAAAGCATATTCATTATTTCAAACTCAGCATAAATGAACCACATGAACATAACACATTTACATGACTTTTACTAAACATTGGGGATTTTATTTTTTGGGAAATAACCATTTTAAAATCCCATGACTTTTCCAGGTTTTCCATGCCCGTATGAACCCTGTTATATATATATATATATATTGTAACGTCACGGGAGGCTACGCCTCGTTCAGCGGGGTACACAAGCAGTGCCAGGAGACCAGGTTCAAACAAAACAAGGCTTTTATTAACAGGCTGGGGAAAATTAATGAAAAATACAACCAAACTCTGTTCTCTAGGGAGCTTTTAAAAGTTCACCGTTCCGGGGCCCGTATTCCCGTCGGTAAGTATATTCCCAAGGTGAGTATCTCCTAGTCCTTGCATATTTCCAGGGACGTAGCCATGCCAGCCTCTTGTCTTCTCTGGAGCCCAGCTACGTGACTGGGTTTACTCCCAGCCCAACAACAACACCCAACACCCAACACACCCCCGTGTCCCCGTGTGTCTCCTTTTAATCCTCCCGCTCATCAGCTCCTCATTCGGTTCAGCTGTGTGGGCAGCTTGGCCCTAGAGGGGTGTAGTTCCCGACCCCGCCAGCAGATGGAGCCATAGCTGTCTGAGTTTGCAGCCATCTCCGGGGGATGTAACGTCCCTCCAGGACCCAGCCTCTCGTGACGTCACAATATATATATATATTATGTTCTTTGGATAACTGGAGCGTTTCTCACCTGGGCTGGTGGGCCGGCTGGACGGCCACGGCGTCATGGAAACACTCCGTGGCCTTCAGGAAGTCTCCGGTCAGCATGTGAAGACTTCCCCACTCAAACTTGTGGGAGGGCTCAGTCGGGTGCCTCACCACCAACTGCAGGAAAACATATTTTACCAGTTATCATCTGCATAGAGATCATGGTTAATGGCTGCACATGCTGATTACAGACAAACAGAAACCAGTGAGTCCATTAAGGCCCACTACTCGATGTAGAGGCCGGAGAAGACATCGGAGAAGTTTTCCAGAGAGTTCTCTTCCTCACGTATGATGAGTGAGGAGCAAAATGAAGTATAAACAGAGTACTACTACCTCTTGGTAGTAATGAACAGCCTGCTCATAATCCCCAGTAAGCTGAGCTTCTTTGGCAAAACGTTGGAGCTGAGAAGAATTCAACTGGATCTCCTCCAGGGAGTCATCCACGACTTCCTGGGAATAAATCTGGTGAGGAGGAGGAGGAGGAGGAGGAGGAGGAGGATAACAATGACCATAAATACACATAAATATCTATGTGTGTGTGTGTGTGTGTGTGGGTGTATGTGTGTGTGTGTATGTGTGTGTGTGTGTGTGTATGTGTGCGTGTGTGCGTACGTGTGCGTGTGTGTGTGTGTGCGTGCGTGTGCGTGTATGTGTGTGTGTGTGTGTGTGTGTGTGTGTGTGTGTGTGTGTGTGTGTGTGTGTGTGTGCGTGTGCGTGTGCGTGTGCGTGTGCGTGTGCGTGTGTGTGTGTGTGTGTGTGTGTGTATGTGTGTGTGTGTGTGTGTGTGTGCGTGTGTGTGTGTGTGTGTGTGTATGTGTGTGTGTGTGTATGTGTGTGTGTGTGTGTGTGTGTGTGTGTGTGCGTGTATGTGTGTGTGTATGTGTGTGTGTATGTGTGTGTGTGTGTGTGTGTGTGTGCGTGTATGTGTGTGTGTATGTGTGTGTGTATGTGTGTGTGTGCGTGCGTGCGTGCGTGCGTGCGTGTGTGTTACCTTGTGGTGAGCCAGGTGCACCTCGTCCACCAGGTAGACGTAGAGCTTGCTGACAAAACGTTTGAGCTCTTCAGGGTCAGTGAGCGGCTCCGTCTGCTGCATCTTGTCCCGCACGATCCTCACCACTGCATGCTACACACACACACACACACACACACACACACACACACACACAATGTGCTCAAACAGTCACAGAAGAGCCACCCCTACACATCCACTCAGGGTTTCTTCTGACCTTCATCTGTTCCTTGAAGGTGAAGTACTTGGCTGAGGCGTTGAGCGACCCCATCAGCTGGACCTTCATCTGCTCCCGGCTGCAGCGTTCCGACGGATCGCAGTCGGCTCCGAACAACTCCCTGTACTGCTCCGACACATGGATCACCACGCTGGCCACCTGCCTGTGGAAGTCCTGCACGGCCTGCGGCAGAAGGCAGCGGGTAAGCAGACTCTGGTGTGTGTGTGTGTGTGTGTGTGTGTGTGTGTGTGCTTTACTCTATCTGCTTTGCTGGGACCCGCTGGAGGTGGAGGTCTGGGAGGGATCAACTCCATCACCCTGCAGGGATTAGAGACTCATCTCAGCACACGCAGCCATTCGAGGGCATAAAAAGGTTCCTTTAAAATGAATATGATTCCTTCTAGTTATAGTAACCAGTACAACCAGTACAGCCAGTACAACCAGGTCAAACTTTGATGTATTTAACACGTCACCTTCTGGACAGCTCCTCCGGAGATGTTTTGGGGACCAGCGGTTTCTCCAGGGCTATCTCAATGATAATATAGGTTCTGGCCTCCAGGTACATCTGCAGTAGACAGGAATCATCTGCATGAGGCTGGAACTACAAGCACGGCTCCCGGTGATGGTGGTGATGATGATGGTGCACGGAGGCGTTTGTTTTGTGGAAGCTTACGTTTCCCTCCATGTTGAGGCGCGGATCACTTTCGCCCACCGAGTCGGACGCCGGGTCCACCGTGGTTATTCTGATCTGACTCGCCGGTTGCTGCCACAACGGAAACGGGTCACGTTAAAGGTCCCGCCTTCACAAACACAACCTGGATGTAGAAGTCAACGGGCGCTCTCGTACATAGACAGGGTCCATACACATTTAGGCCAATGGAGTTCCATGACTTTTCCATGACTTTTCTATCACTTTTCTATCACTTTTCCAGGACTTTAAACCAAATTCCCATGACCAAACATTGTGAAATCTGGGTGTGTCCATGAAAAAGTGATAAAATGTAGTATTTAAACTAACAATGAGGATTCCAAAGCATACAGTATTCCTTAAAGGACACAAATGAATGAGAGACAATAGTTTGATTAAAAGAATAAACATTTATAGATATACTCAGCGTATGCCTGCTTATATTTTGAGTCTTTCTTTTAAAAGCATATTCATTATTTCAAACTCAGCGTAAATGAACCACATGAACACATGAATATAACATTTACATGACTTTTACTAAACATTGGGGATTTTATTTTTTTCAAGGACTTTTCCAGGCCTGGAAATAACCATTTTAAAATTCCATGACTTTTCCAGGTTTTCCATATGAACCCTGATAGCACCTTTAAATACTTTCCGGGTTTTTGAAACTAAAATAGCTGCAGGATTCCTGGTTAGAAGAAGAATCGTCTGTGTGAGACGTGACATGAAAATCATCAGGTTGGAAAGCTTTTCAAAACCTTGAAGGACTTATTGTATGACTCCAAGCTCCTGAAAGCTACGACCATCACGACCTTCCTGACCTTTTTGGCCAGCTCCTTGGCTCCCCTTCCATCCGGGGTCTTCTCCGCCTTCCCCTTGTAGGAGCCTGCGGTGGATCCGGGGCGAGCCTTGACCTGGTTGGCCACGGCCTTGGCCTGCTCCTTCAACACGCTGCCGCTCTGCTTGGCCTTGAAGTGGGAAACAACAGATTCATGTATAGGCACCCAGGGGAGGAGCTGATAGTGATCCTTTCATCAGACTCTGGTTAAGAGAGCCGTATTTCCAGAAGGTGTTCCTCTAAAAAGCAGTCGGAATTCCAGCCGTGCATCCAGTAAACCCAGTAAAACCCAGTAAACCCAGTAAACCCAGTAAACCCAGTAAATCCAGTAAATCCAGACCCTGAGCAAATATGAATGAATGAAAAAAACAAAAGAAAGCTAACGAGTCGTGCTCGTATGTTTTTGCGCCGACCTTCTTCATCAACTCGGCCTCGGAGAAGGGATGAATGCTGTACGCTCCTCGGATGCGGCGGACTCCAGGATACAGCAGCCGGCCAATGTCCACAAACGCCACACCATGGAAGGGGATCTCTGGGTTCTCCTTAGCTAGCTGCTCACACACACACACACACACACACACACACACATACACACACATCATCGCTTCAGGTGTTTCAGAGCAACACTCTGGACCATCCTTGGGTAGAGAAGCTGCCTCACCATCTTGGTTTCCGCGGCCTTGGTCGACCTCATGACCTCCACCGGCCACAGTCTGCTCTCGATGATCTTCTGCCGCAGCCTGAACATTGATGCACATATTTCAGATCTTTTATTATTTTATTTTTTTCTGCATCTGTATTTCTCGCCTGCAATCCCCTCACAAGCAGTGAAGCGTTGCTGTGTGTGAGCGGTTTTCTTCACAGGGATTTATTATATAAGCATTAAACCTTTAACGGGGGTTTATTGCATCAGTAAAAAGATCGTGACTTCCTCATTTACTCTCCATTTGGCTTTAGACGCAATGAATGGGGGAGCCAAGTTTTACACTATGATCCTTAGATGTGGTAACCCCCCCCCAAAAAATAAATAAATACCTGATGACTGACCTTCCCTTTCTAGAATAAAATTACGACCAACAGGTATGATGCTGAGAGAGGAGGAGGGTGTGTGTGTGTGTGTGTGTGTGTGTGTCAGACCTGGCCGTTCCTCCCGCCTCCAGGAAGCAGCGTGTCTCCGTGTCCCAGCTCACCCGGGTCTTCGCCGTCTCCGCCTCTTTGCGAAACTCCCGGTCCTGTGGGCGACATTTCCTGGTTCAGCAGACCGAGAAATCCACGACTTCACTGGACCACATTTACCATCAACGCTGATTGGAAATCCACTTAAAAGGTGCTGAATTTTCCCTTTCATCATTTTAAATATTCCAGTCTTCCCCATTATTACATAGCTGTCATGAATATTGACTTTTTCCTAATTATATAAATATTGATAACGCATTTAAACTTCTCGTGTGTTTAGTCACCGGCCTGGAAGTGGACCATGTGACATCCTTCCCTTCATCTATATTTAGACGGCAACATCTACCAGAGCACAAAAGTGTGCGGGCGACGTTTACCTCTAAACCGGTCAGCTCGCCGCCCTCGTCCTCCACGGGCTCAGTCTGGAAGAAGGCAGCGGGCCGGAAGTGGTTCCCCGGGGCCAGCAGGGCCTGATGGGGCCTCTTCCTCTGGCGGCCATTCTGCTCCCTCTGCCCGCCGGCCTTCAGCTGGCCCTCGCAGAACAGCAGCACCTGATCACTCTGGAGGGTCGGAGGGGGTCGAACGGCCACAGTGTGACTTGAGGATGGGCTCATTGCTCCGTGGAGGGCTTCAAACCAAACATTACACTCGCCTGTGCGGTGAGCGGGACCTCCAGGGCGGCAGCGTATGTGCAGGGACTGGACTGCAGCGTCCACGCCTCGGGCACGGAGAACGCCGTCTCCACGGTGACCTTCAGCAGGTTGGAGGCCGCCCGTTCGGCCTCGGGCAGCAACGGGTCCGGCACGCTCACACACACGTCTAGGGTCGCCTGCGAGACGGCGAGAAGGGGCGAAACCAGGTGTCACTTCCTGTTTATTCACTGCTCAATGACACGGTTCTGGAGACATTATTATTATTATTATTCCTGTGAGACGACGCAAAGGGTGAAGAGGTCGAGAGGTTTCCCATCCCGGGGCCGGAGGAGGGCGACAAGGGTCTGATCTCATATCGTATGTGTGATCCTTCTACAAAGAAAATAACAAAATCGGACTGTGAAATGGTAAATGTCCTGGAACCTTAATAGAGAAAGCAAATCCACTAAATAAATACCAGCAATATGACCTCATATGGCATAAAAGGTCTACAGATTAATAACGGTGGCAATGTCTGGCTCTTAAGAATGTCGGTTCATTGCAGGCACGGCCGGATCAATGGCAGATGTTAAAGGGCCTACAGGAAATAAATGAATTTGATTTGAATGGAGGTCAGTCAATTCAAATCCTTGTATTAAGCATTAATACTGAATATGGACCGAAGAGCATCGGGCTCCTCTGACGAGGCCACAAACAAGCGTAATACGGCAGCATCTTTTAGTTTCTCTTACGTGTGTGAGATTGTGGCTGTTGGGCTGCTGACACATGGTCTGGTTGGTGATCCAGCCGCACATTGCAGGTATAGTTAAAAAATACAACTCCAATAAAGTACACAACATTGAAAATGTTTAACTCAAAGGGAGCAGATCTAGGAACAAGATGTATTTCCTAAGTAAGAAGTATGAAAGCCGTCAAAAAAAAAAAACAGTAGTGGCCCAGATTGCCCTGGTGTCACCCGCCAACCCACAGGGGTCGTGACCTTCCCCTCGCCTAGAGCAGCCCTGACACGTGACCTTAACCGACCTTGCTGGAGACCGGGCAGGCCCCTTTGGCCGAGGAGGCGCTCACTGGGTTCAGTGGGACGGTGGACGAGAAGCTGCACTGGCCTGAAGGCAGAAGGCGGCATCAGGTAAACGATCTAAACAACATGTAAACACACGGGCCGGCAGGCGGCACCTTGCAGCAGCGGCAGCAGGTCCAGCACAGCCTGACCCAGCACCCACGTCTTCGTCTCGAGCTTCTTCTCCTCAGGCAGCAGCTCCATCACCGTCACTGACAACAACAGACAAAGAGCTGTGTCAACACAGGTACCTGATCAGGAAAAGATTCCCGGATGGTTGCCAAACACATATGTATGTGTATGTATGTAACTATATATATATATACTATATGTATATGTTTATGTATATGTGCATGTATGTGTACAGTATCTATATTTAGATATGTACTCACTACTAGCTAAACTATTATCCTAATATCACCATCATCTGACAACAAAATCTGTCTGTCTGCCTGTCTGCCTGCCTGCCTGCCTGCCTGCCTGTCTGCCTGCCTGCCTGCCTGTCTGTCTGTCTGTCTGTCTGTCTGTCTGCCTGCCTGCCTGCCTGCCTGCCTGCCTGCCTGTCTGCCTGTCTGTCTGTCTGTCTGTCTGTCTGTCTGTCTGTCTGTCTGTCTGCCTGCCTGCCTGCCTGCCTGCCTGCCTGCCTGCCTGCCTGCCTGCCTGTCTGTCTGTCTGTCTGTCTGTCTGTCTGCCTGTCTCTCTGTCTGTCTGCCTGCCTGCCTGTCTGTCTCTCATCTTACATATGACGGGTTTACTGGCCACGAGCCCGAGGCCCCGCGCGTCCCCGGGCACGTGCAGGCTGGAGGTGAAGTCGTAGTGCACGCGCTGCTCCTCGGGCTCGAGCTGCTTCCGGTCGGACTCTCCCAGCACGTCTCCGTCCACCTCCACCTGCACGCAGCTCAGGAGGCCGCCGGGCCTCTTGCCCTGCTGCGAGAGAAGGACACGGAGGATGAGTCTAACCGTCAACCGTTAACCGTTAACCGTTAACCGTTAACCGTTAACCGTTGACCGTTAACTGTTCAGCTCTTACCAGTTTGTTTCCACGTACGACCGTTATGTTGATAGTTTTATAGTTGGTTTCTGCGTCATTCCCAGACGTCTCCATTATGTTTAACGTTGTTAATATATAGTAAATATATATTATTAAATAACACTAAATAATATTAAAGTTATCTCGCCAGGTTTGTGCCGGTAGTGGCTTTTTGTCGAGTCCCGTTTCCCTGGTAACTGCGCAACACCCAGTGGTGCGTTCAGGTAGAATCTGATATTTCCGTTCTGAAACAGAAACCACTGGCCACCACAAAACAACAACAGACATTAAATGATTAAACAAACAGCAACTTAACGTCATAAATGTTATATTGTTATACTATATGATATTGTTTGTTTGGATAGATTTTTGTATTATTGCTTTGTTAGTTCATTAAATATTATTATATTGTATTTTTTATATTGTGCATGTATATATATATATATATATATATATATATATATATATATATATATATATATATATATATATATATATGTTTTACTACAGTGGTAAAGTATTGCTGTCATTTCCCCATGATAGATCAAAGTAAGAAATAATAGAGTGTGTCCTGCTTTTACTTTTTATTCATTTAATTGGCAGCAGTATTTTTGCTTCAACTGTATCCAAGAAAATAATATAATAACTCTGTAAGAGTGCTAAAGGGCCAGTGGGGGTCACTGCTATCAAGGCAGACAGATCATAGTGGGCATTTTGTGCCATAATATAGTAATATTGTGTGTGTGATTCCTCAGATAAGTGATCCTCTATTTTCTCAGTCAGCTTCCTAATATGAGTGATGCGGTCCTAATGTACACGAAACACAATATTTTCTGCAAGTTACATAATATTTGGTTATTTCTATTGAGATATTTGTTTGAGCTCTTCTCTGTGGAGCTCAGTGGGAAAATGAGTATGTCTTGTTCTTTGGAGCAACTTGAATAAAAGTGAAACAACTTCAGCACACTATAGCACTGAGAACCGGTTTATCCCTTAAGGACATGAAATATTTATTAGCCAACTGGGTTAATTGCAGCAACAAGACACACATAGTAAAATACAATTAAAACAAGTAATGTAAATAAACAGTAAAACAGTAAATAATCTACAATAGTATATCTACAGACAGAATAAAAATATATTTATTAGAATTAGGGTGCTGAATTATCTTTAATCTTCTTCCATTATATTTCATTGAATGTGAACATAGACTATTCCTGTACTTGTCTGGTTCGTGTTCAATAATATATACAGTATATATATATATTTAAACAAAGGGATATCGCTTTTACCTCAGCAAACCATATGAGTTTACTTCTCTCACCACTGAATGCAGAGTAAAAATGTACAATATTTTCCTCAGAATAGTAATAAAATAGAATTAGAAATTCTCAGAAAATCGTAATACTCACGTTAAGTACAAGTACCACACAATTATACTTAAATATAATGTCCTTTTTTCTTGTTTTTAACCATTGAGAGCCATCCGCCTTCCCCGCCACCAGGGGGCGCTGCAGCCTCAGCGGCCGCTTCCGCGCGACGCTCCACGCTCAAACGTCTCCGCTAACTACTTCCGGAAGTTTTTTTTTATTATCAATGATTTTGTCACTTGTGCGGGATTAAAAACACTCCTCTGGTGTTTGTCTTTTGTTGTTGTCAAAAAAAATGTCGTACAACTACGTGGTAACCGCCCAGAAGCCCACGGCGGTGAACGCCTGCGTCACAGGTAAACAAACAATAATGTAATATATCCATATATCCGCTGTGTGTTGTTTTCTTCGCCACCTGCGTGCTAGCTGCAGCTCCCGCGCTGCCAGCGAACAGCTCCAGAAAGCGGCCTGTTGTTGCCGTTAGCCGTTGTTTTGCTCACCCAAACGTTTACGTGCACGCGCAGGAACAACCGACCTACACGACGTTTAATCGGCACGTTTCACCGGAGCCCTGCTTCCCGGTGTCCCGGTGTAACGCACGCTGCTTCGTCTGTGGGTCGTGTCGGTTCTACCTCCCCCCACATTTAATAAACATTTTTTTAATTAAATCCTATTGATTTTCTCTCGCGCTGACCAAAGTGATCGTGCCACAACTGTCGCGACCTGTTTGGTGAAGCCGTGCTAACGTGTGGTCGTGATAAGAAAGATGGAGTCGTCGTTTGGTTGCTGGGCCGCGAAGATACTGATGCTAAAATCAGGATTATTGAATATGTATTTAATCTCAGCACGTCTCTCTCCTGGATGTGATGAAATAATCCAGACACGTTAATCCGAGAGTTTGGCACGCACACGTGACATGACATCTACTCAGTGTCTACCTTGTTTCCTTTATGCATATGTATATGGACGTATGTATGAAGATTAATATATACATATATATGAATGCATATATTGTGTGTGCATATATATAAGTGTGTGTGTGTATATATATATATATATATATATATATATATATATATATATAAAATGAATGATGTTGTTTGGGTAGATATATAATGCTTTGTTAGTTCATTAAATATTATTATATTGTATTTTTTATATTGTGCATTTTATGCTGGACTTCCTAATAATTCACAACATAGTGATGATGTTTTTATTATGGATATAGATGGACGGTATACACATATAAAGTCTGCAGCTGCAAACTCATTTCCACAATTGAATGGTTCAATCATTTATTTAATTGACTGATTAACTGCACAATCAAAAATATATTGAATAATAAATGCAAATGAGTCACCGAAGCCCAAGGTGATATCTGAAATGTACTCTTTTGTGGTCTTACTATTGTATTTATAGATTTTAAAATCACCAAGCAAATATTTGGGTTTTCACTTAATATATGACTTAATGAATCACAACAATTGACCATGAAGATTGATTTAATAAACTAGTTGTTCTCACATTATTATAGTGCTATAGTATTTAAAATACTTTTGTTTCTTTCACAAAAAACATCATTATTTAAAATCACATCCAGATGGGGCTCAAGTACTTTAAGATGTTTGATTGTTCTTAAACTTAATGCAATAATCCATACGGAAAGTAATTGTTAGTCCTCCATCAAATATATTCTGAGTCACTAATATCATTTTTTTAAAGGATTTTTCACGAGTGACAGATCCGTAAAACTGAGTTTTTCCACAAAAAAATCACACCAAAGCGTCAAATATCGTGCTCACAAGTGTCTTGGAATTATGATGTATAATAATATAATACATCGCCACACACCATCAATAAAAGCAATTTGCTGGGATTTTCTTTTTCATGTTGTGAATATTTCTCTCGGCTCCATCTCCGATGTTTCTCCACCTTTCTCCTCCATCTTCTTCTCCTCCGTCTCACCTGAAATAACCAATGGCGCCGTGTCTGCAGGCCACTTCACCTCTGCGGATGACCTCAATCTGCTCATCGCTAAAAACACGCGGCTGGAGATCTATGTGGTGACGGCGGAGGGGCTGCGGCCCGTGAAGGAGGTGGGCATGTACGGGAAGATCGCCGTCATGGAGCTCTTCAGGCCAAAGGTGGGTGTCGCCGTCGTTGTTGGTAGCAATAAAGTTTATTGAAAAAGTTGGCGGTCTGTTGGAATAACTGTTCCAAACTGGCGTTTTTTACACTTATTTTTGGTTCCAAGTTTCCTTTTGTAACTCTAATAAACTTTCTTCTTTGAGACAGAATGCACATTAAGAAACAAAATGTAAAATAAACTCTCAAAAAATGGCGTCAAATGTCTATTTTGGGATATTTGATGCGTTGAAAATGAAACATTTTGCTTTGATTGGGTGAGATATTCTTCTGTGTTGCACTTGGCAGATGTCTGGCACATACTATGTGGTTCCCTTAATTATTTGCAAAGGAATCATTATAAATCTAGGAGATTAAAGGCCAATAATCCCCTGTAGGACAGTTCGTATTGACCCTGTAGTGGATTCACAGACCGGTCCGGGCCGTCCATACTAATCAGGCCGGCCTCTGCATGTTTAATGGCTTTGTGTCCTTTCTGTTTCCCTCTCAGGGTGAGAGCAAAGACCTGCTGTTCATCCTCACATCCAAGTACAACGCCTGCATCCTGGAGTACAAACAGACCGGGGAGAGCATCGACATCATCACCCGGGCCCACGGCAACGTCCAGGTGGGTTTCAGGGGTTCTGGAGAGCTCGCTGTGCGGTTAATTATCCTTGGTTTAATGCACCGGCTCACCCTCGATATCCGTGATGGACCCTCATTCATCACTTCACCCAGACGCTCTTAATTCAGCCGATTGCTGCCCACAGTGTTATTGTCTCTAAAGTCCGGCAGTCATTTTATTTAATTGGGTTTAAAATTGTGGAATTCTCATTTTTATGGTGTAAACGTCTGAGACGGGTTTTATGTGACAGTCTGAGAAGCCACTTTTATTTAGTCACAAGTGTCCTGCCGGCCTTGAAACTTTCCCAAAAAACCAAATTTTTTCCCTCGTTTGCAGGATCGCATCGGGCGCCCGTCGGAAACGGGCATCATCGGCATCGTGGACCCGGAATGCCGCATGATCGGCCTGCGGCTGTACGACGGGCTGTTCAAGGTCATCCCTCTGGACCGGGACAACCGCGAGCTCAAGGCCTTCAACATCCGGCTGGAGGAGCTGCAGGTCATCGACGTTCACTTCCTGTACGGCTGCCAGGCCCCGACGGTCTGCTTCATCTACCAGGTACTGAAGCCTCGAGCCCGTCGGGGCCGTGCAGCGTTGGGTCGCAGCGCCTGTAGTGCTTTTTTCGGTCTATTTAGAGTCAACTGTGGTGGTTAGCAGGTCTGTCTTTCAATCAGAGGATTGGTGGTTCGATCCCCGGCTCCGCTAGTCCATGTCAATGTGTCCTTGAGCAAGACACTTAACGCTAATTGCTCACCGTTGCTGTGTCTACTGTATAGCATGTAAGTCTCTTTGGATAACAGCCTCAGATAAAGTAAACGTAAAATAGACCACAAAGCAGGGTATGCTTTAGGGCGGGGCTACCTTGTGATTGACAGGTCGCTTCCAAGTCGTTGTCCGGTCTGGGAGTTGCCGGTGATGTTAACCCGCTCAGTGTGTTTTTCAGTTCATGAAAATGAATTGTGACAATTTTGGTCGCCTAAAAACATCTTCTTGAGCATTTGGTCGTACTTAGCTCCGCCCTCTTAGCTCCGCCCTCTTTGCTCCGTCCTCTTAGCTCCGCCCTCTCGTGTCACTTCTGGTTGCAAGATGTCGAACGTGAGGCTTCAAAACCGCAGTACACAAACCAACATTGTGTATAAAGTCTGTGATGGTGGAACTGTGTACGGTCACCTGCAGAAAACTGCACCTAAACTCATTACCTTGTAAGACCTTTTTATTTTTTTACATGGTTTTCCCAGGACCCCCAGGGACGCCATGTGAAGACCTACGAGGTTTCTCTGAGGGAGAAGGAGTTCAACAAGGGCCCCTGGAAACAGGAGAACGTGGAGGCTGAGGCGTCCATGGTCATCCCAGGTAATCAGAGTGGATACACACTATGTATTACTGATGAGTAGTACATCAACTGAAAATACAGTACCGCTAATGATATTTATTTCACCTGATTTTTATTTATTATTCATTTAGAAGCATGATTGTCTTCTATCAGGATTTTAAAAAACATCTGAATATAGACATGATTTAAAACTAGTTCTACACATTAGTCAAAGAAAAACAAAAAAAACACAAAGTTTAGTAAAAGTCATGTAAATGTGTTATATTCATGTGTTCATGTGGTTCATTTACACTGAGTTTGAAATAATGAATATGCTTTTAAAAGAAAGACTCAAAATATAAGCAGGCATACGCTGAGTATATCTATAAATGTTTATTCTTTTAATCAAACTATTGTCTCTCATTCATTTGTGTCCTTTAAGGAATACTGTATGCTTTGGAATCCTCATTGTTAGTTTAAATACTACATTTTATCACTTTTTCATGGACACACCCAGATTTCACTAAATGTTTGGTCATGGGAATTTGGTTTAAAGTCCTGGAAATTTAATTTAAAATCATGGAATAGTCATGGGAATTTAGTTAAAAGTCATAGAAAAGTCCTGGAAATTTTGTTAAGTCATGGGAAAATCATGGAAATTTTATTAAAAGTCATGGAAAAATCATGGAAATTTAATTAAAAATCATGGAATAATCATGGAAATTTTGTTTAAAGTCCTGGAAACCCATTGGTCAGAATGTGTATCAACCTGTATTAATCAGAGCTGAAGGGAAATGTTATATAATGTATATTTGATGCTTTTTATTCTCCTCCCAGCACTAACTGCCCGTGTGCTTGTGTTTCAGTGCCGGAGCCATTTGGTGGCGCTATAATCATTGGACAAGAGTCCATCACTTACCACAACGGAGACAAATACTTGGCCATCGCGCCGCCGACCATCAAGGTAAAGACTCCTTTCCTCCGGCTCATCGAAACAGAATGAAGAAGGATAGGGTGATGTTTCAGTTCATTAAGTGACGTGTGTTCAAATAAACAGCTGATTGAAGGAGATGTTTTCACAGCAACATAAAAATATATATCAAGAGATGAATTATGACCGGTTTAACTTCCTAACACTAAAATACATCATTAAAACTATGAGTAAAGATGTTTTTTTATTAAGAATACAATCTTTTATTTCCTAATCATTTGAATTGTGTGTTTTTTATGCAGATAGTCACAATAGATTACTATAACACACTGACCTCAGAGCAGTTTAAATTATTTTGAGGGCTCATCAACAATAGTCAGATGCAAAACATCTGATCGAGGGATCTCTGAAAGTTGGTTTCTCCTTTTTCTTCTTCTTTGGTGTCGATGTGATCCGTGACCTTTATGATCCGGCGAGCCTCTTATGCATCCGCAACGGACGTTTCCTTTCATATAAATGTTTTATTCACCGTTACATCTCGGCAAATATACACATTTCTGAATTAAGGACACCCAAAATAAAGTCATGAATAATGTAACGCCTCATGCAGAGTTGATGTAATGCTCCGTAATGGGTTTCCTTATCTGTACCAGAGTTCATAATCGAATCCAGAACTGGGCTGTTATCATTTTAATATAAAGTTGGGTAAACACTCAGAGGGTCTCCGGTGAGTCGATTAAAATACGATGAAAGCGGTGAAAGCTGGCATCAGAATCTGTTATGCGAACGCATTAAGGGTGTTTTGTTACATCTGGGAGGCCCAGAGGTTCACGCTTTAGGGAGCGCTTGTCACGAATCTTGCGCTTGATGTCGGAGCGGCAGGTTGGTGGCTGCTGTGAGGACGCCGCTGCCTTTAGCGCCGCTGCCTTTAGCGCCGCTGCCTTTAGCGCCGCTGCCTTTAGCGCCGCTGCCTTTAGCGCCGCTTATCGAGATGAAGCTGCAGCCGGCAGCTTCATCCTGCAGCCAGCGAGGCGCCCTGCAGGCGGGGAGGTGTCCTGCAGCCGGCAGCTTCACCCTGCAGCCGGCGAGCCGCCCTGCAGCCGGCGAGCCGCCCTGCAGCCGGAGAGGCGCCCTGCAGCCGGAGCGGCGCCCTGCAGCCGGAGCGGCGCCCTGCAGCCGGAGCGGCGCCCTGCAGCCGGAGCGGCGCCCTGCAGCCGGAGCGGCGCCCTGCAGGCGGAGCGGCGCCCTGCAGGCGTAGAGGCGCCCTGCAGGCGTAGAGGCGCCCTGCAGGCGTAGAGGCGCCCTGCAGGCGTAGAGGCGCCCTGCAGGCGTAGAGGCGCCCTGCAGGCGTAGAGGCGCCCTGCAGCAGGAGCGGCGCCCTGCAGCCGGCTCTCACCGATCGGTTTATTATTCTTGTATGTAAACAAACGGTCTTTCTTGAGCAGCGATACTACAACAACTACTCTTGACGAAGACTTAAAGATCAACCAGGCGCTGGTCTGGTCTTTCCTATCAGCCTGATCTCCAGGCTGCCCAACGGCTCACATCCGGGTCCAGCTGATCGGGTCTGTCTGCAGATGTTTGAGGGAAGACTTACCGCCTGCATCTGTTGCTGATGTTTGACGAAGGGACCGCTCGCTCACGGCCGTCCCGTCACTGCAGCATCAGTATGCAGCTGAAGCACTCGGGTGAACGGAGGCAAACCCTTTGATGTAGAACAGCAGGTTTGGCAGCTAATTAATATGTTGTCACGCGCCAGCACAGAAGAGAAAAAGACGAAATGGGAGACATCGAAAACGTTTCACCAGCGTGGGAGTCATACGTCATGGAAAACCTGGAAAACCCCAAAGTTTAGTAAAAGTCATGTAAATGTTATATTCATGTGTTCATGTGTTCATTTACGCTGAGTTTGAAATAATGAATATGCTTTTAAAAGAAAGACTCAAAATATAAGCAGGCATACGCTGAGTATATCTATAAATGTTTATTCTTTTAATCAAACTATTGTCTCTCATTCATTTGTGTCCTTTAAGGAATACTGTATGCTTTGGAATCCTCATTGTTAGTTTAAATACTACATTTTATCACTTTTTCATGGACACACCCAGATTTCACTAAATGTTTGCTCATGGGAATTTGGTTTAAAGTCCTGGAAAAGTTATGGAAAAGTCCTGGAAATCCAATCACAATCACAATGTATATGAACTCTGTATTAATTGATTTGTTTCTCTCTCTCTCTCCCCCCCCCCCTCCCTCCCTCCAGCAAAGCACCATCGTCTGTCATAACCGGGTCGACCCTAATGGCTCCCGCTATCTGCTCGGCGACATGGAGGGCCGGCTGTTCATGCTGCTGCTGGAGAAGGAGGAGCTGATGGACGGCACGGTGGCGCTCAAAGACCTGCACGTGGAGCTGCTGGGCGAGGTCGGCAGTCTGATTCCCTCTTAATGCTTTGCAGCCCTGACGATGAGGGTGTCACTTATCCCGTTTAATTCATTTATTTAGCTTGATTTAGACGTCTGTAAGTCAACACCGGGCTCAAAGCCGAGGAGTTTAGGAAGGTGGAATGCCGCAGAGCGAGAAAGAATCCAAGTGGGAGCGGCGACGGATTGCTTTTCAAATCGTTTCTAACTTCATCCCGATGGCCCAATGTGGGACCCAGGCGGCGCTCCCACATTGGGAGTGTCAGACTTTACCCTCCTCATTGTGTACCAATAACACCGGGAAGTGTTCTCGCCGATGGGAATTCACGAACCTCTGTTTGTCGACAGGGTTTCCGTCTCAAATGCCCCGAACTTTCCATTTATTTTCCATTTGACGGACGATAAACAAAGCGGGACTCAAATAGTGTTTTTCAGTGTCGCCCTCCAGTCGTTGGGCTTAATGGTCCAATCACTGGTTTAGAAAGTAAAAGGTCAG